>CAXAMN010009002.1:417280-554445 GCA_963970005.1 Durusdinium trenchii | reverse complement strand
GAAGCTTATGTGGATAGTTGCGTACCATGGAGGGCGGGTGGGGTGTGGGGGGTGTTGGGGCGCTTGTTAGAAAATCCGTTCAGAGCAGTTTTCCTGGCATTGTTAAAGAGATACACGCACTGGAGAGAGATTCCGGTCCCGCAGTTTCCGAATACAGCCGTCGAGTTTCCGAATACGAGTTTCCGAATACAACCGTCGAGTTTCCGAATCCAAGCGGTCAGTTTCCGAATACAACCGTGGAGTTTCCGAATACAACCGTCTCAGTTTCCGAATACCAGTTTCCGAATACAACCGTGAAGTTTCCGAATACTAGTTTCCAAATACAACCGTGCAGTTTCCGAATACCACCCTTCCAGTTTCCGAATACAACCGCTTCAGTTTCCGAATACCAGTTTCCGAATACAACCGCGCAGTTTCCGAATCCCAGTTTCCGAATACAACCGTTCCAGTTTCCGAATACAACCGCCGAGTTTCCGAATACAACCGTGGAGTTTCCGAATACAACCGCGACCAATGAGGTAGTGGTGCGATAATGATTGCCCAGGTCCACCATCTGGACCACTTGGCAATATGCTGATGTGCTTTATCAAGCCATATCAAGCCCATGGGTATGTGTTTGAAGGCAACACCTAGCGGCTGCCCCCGAGAAAATTTAGACTCAACTACCTCAGGGTTTGTATTGCCGTATTGCCTGTATGGAGCAAAAGTATGTGTCTTGCCTGTGTGGTTATGTTTGGACAAAAGAAACAGGGCAGCGCAGAGCTAGTGCGCTGTGATACGGCCAGGATGCCAAACGACCTTGCTATTTACAGTTGATTTTAAAGTTGTTCTTTCAACTTTCAATGATGCAGCATCGAGCAGACATGTATGGGTATTTTTGCCGGGCAGCGACTAGGCAGATTGCAATAATGAGATACAAATTCCTTGCACGGTAACAGGTTTGGGGGATTTTCTTGCCGATCTGTTTGCCGCTCTCTAACTCTCCAACCCACACTGTTCGTTTCTTGTTGTGTGTAGAAAACCCAAATCTTATGGAAAGCTCTGTGGTTTTGACCAGAAAGACTCCCAAAAAATAACACCGCCCAGGCCCTGTTTTTTTTCGTGTTTGTTTATCATCTTCTCGGGTGCCACCTGGATTGGGCGGAAGTAGGGTCGGTTTTTTAAGGGCAGAAGGTTTGGCAGACAAAAGCTGGGAGGATGTGGCTTTTGTTGTTAGAAAAGGTTGCATCAACGTCTTGGCTGGATCAAGTGAGCAACTTGTTTAATGCATTGGACCATTTGACCGGAGCGACCTGATCCATACGAACGGGCCGCACCCATGGAACCAATCTATATACCTTTTCCCACGCAAAGGGCCCTGTTCCAAATTCTACCTACTTGGTGATACTCCCTAGGGCTCCAACCATATCCTCAGAGCGTGGTTAGACCCCGCTGGCACCCACCCAACCACCGAACCTCAGGAGGTGGGCCAGGAGCCCTAGGCACTAATCAATTGCGATGTTTGGTCGAGTTGGATTCTAGGGGGCCTGGCGATTTCGCTGGGGCCACGACATGATGTTCACATCAAGTTATATACAGTGGGCCATCAGAGGTTCGATGGCACGTTTCCCCCATGATGTCCTGAACAGATGGGGGTCCATATCCACCACCGACATTGGGGTCTGTGATGGTCTGTGTCATCTACTCTCAATCCACTATAGTATTCTGGGTGCGCTCTAGAAATCGATCCAGAGAAATTCATCCATTGATTAATTGGTGTTTTTTTGGGGAACCCTGGTACCTTCAAACGTAGGGACCGATTGCTCCGTTGCAGTATGAAGAACTTGGGTGACCTCTAAGAAACTAGAAGATTGATGGAAGGGAAGGATTGTTGCTGCAATATTACTGCCATTTGTTGGCGTAAATAGTGTTTTGCTGGTTTTTTGCAACCATGGCTGTGGCTTTTGAACCCCATACACCTTCCCACTGGGTATGAGGGACACCCGGTGTCGACGTGCGTTCCTTCGGGCCGAAGGCTGGCAAACAGAACTCATCGGCCACCTGCTGGGAGCTCCGGAACGTGCGCCGATGCCCGAGATGTCTCACATGCAAGGCCTGGGTCCAGCAAAGGCCATGTTTAACAGGGGTTAAACAAGTGGTTTCAATGAGTAGATGGCACAATCCCCTAAAGGTGGTTTACAATATATGACATATATATATATATATATGGACCCCATCTAAAGATTCTAAATGACACTTTAGGGGTTGTGCCATCTACTCTGAAACCACTGTAGATCAACGATCATATCCAGAGTGGCGACACTTTGGAATTTATAAGTGAGCACTCAGCGATCGGCGCTGGAAAGTAGACACAGATAAACACAGATGAGCAACTAAGTCCAGGGTTGAGAACGGGGAAGACAAACAAACACATTGAGTCATGAGTTGTTCTTTTGTAGCTCAGGCATGGAGTGCTTAACGAAGACTCAGTCAGTTTGCAATCGAGAAGGCACCGGAAACGCATGGATTTTCGCGTAAGCGGTCGCGTACGGATGGCGTAAGAGCACTGGTCCATAATGACTGGTAGCCCACGCCCTGCCATGCCGCCTCCTCAAAAGATCTGCAGTGGAGGCAACATACTTCTCACTCTTCATCAACGTAATCATTTGCTTCGTCCACATGTTCTTGAACCTTAGCTTACGGTGTGACCGTGTGAAGTCTGCAAACTCTGGGCTTGCGTAAGCTCTTGCCTACCTGCCTGCCGCGTAAGACCTTTTTTCTGGCTCGCGTAAGGATTGCGCAACCTCTAGAAGAAGACACATATACCCTCAAACCTTAGCAAGTTATTTCAGGGGTAGGGTCACCTACCGTACCTGAAATATCCTAACATACTTTCTATATAGCTACTGGTTTCACAGTGGGGGTAGGTACCCCTTCTGACCGCAGGCAAATAACTTCATATGTTGGCAGAGGCTTTGGACATGATCTGTGGAGAGAAATTTGATACACTGACAGACATTGAATTTTGAAGAGTGTGCTCTATATTTTTACTAGATGAACTGGCATTTGAATACACTATATATATATATATTCTAATTGCATGGTATATTCTAAGACCAATGCTGGATTTAAAGCAATTAACAAATATATTTTAATTGCGCTTTAGTGTATCCTAAGTGTCCGTCCATCATTCTACATACTTTGCATGGGGGACACCAATGAAATAATTCCACAAGTTTGTGCCTTGGCACGGGTTCTTTTCCTGTGCCAACACCGTTGAAATATTTGATAATTGTTGCAGGTTGGGGAGCTTCTGGCTTCTCATGCTACTGTATGGCATCTACACCACCCTACCCTAAGGCATAGGGAGTGAACCCCTGAAACGATGGGTTTGACGGTTTTTCCGAGACCCGGGGCACACGACGTGCCCCAGGCGATCCCGGAGAACATGGACGCAGCTTTGCCCTTTGGCACCGGTTTCAACCGGCACCGGTTTCAGAGGTTCGATGGCGCAGCCCTAGGGTGGTCGTTTTTGTATATATAAGGGGGTCCACATAAACCACCTTTTGGGGATTGCCATCTACTCTGACCCCACTGTAAGTAGGCGGTCAACGTGCAGGTGTGGTGGTTCATCAGTGGGTTCCACGCATCAAACAGAGAGGCCAACCATCTGTCAAAGGCCCCCATGCAAGGAGCATAATTATGGCTGGTGCGTTTCGATTCCTGAGTCAGGGAGATCAGGTTTTGATATATTTTTCCTTTCTGAGGGGGCCATTTTCTAGCTGCTCTAGCTGCAAGTGCTAGAGACCGGTTCCGACTTCCAAACGGAAACGTTTTGCAAACCCAGTCAGTGAATGACATGATCGAATGACCAATCCACCAACCATACGATCCCTTATCGACCACGGTTTCGCGTCCAGTGTCACGTCCGGAAGACATGGCGAAAAAGGCACATGTGTTTTCCCCGTGGCCCCCTTTTAGTCAGGACGGGTTGGCACGATGACCGGACCAGGTTGTTGACTTTGGTTTGTTCGGGATATTGGAGTCGCTGCACCAGCTGACATGCAACTCTACAAGCCGTGCTTTTCTTTGCGCAACAACAGCGGCGCAGTTTTTTTGGAATTATTATTGTTTTACCGTGTTTTTTTGGTTCGGGGTCTTTAGGCTTGAGGGAGCCAATCCACCCATTATAAATATTGAGTATACCAATTTTTTGTTGTGTTGTGTTTTTTGGGGTTATGATTCTTCAATGAAAGCCAGCCGGTAGGCTAGGCTGAAGTTAGTTGCAGCGGACAAAGTGAGCCATCAGGGGCTGTTTTTTTTTGTACATGTTTGTTCACCATGCTGCACCCATGTTGGGTGAGCTAGTGTTTTCATGAGCAACGCTTTTCGTCTACATAGGTGTGTCGATGTTCATTTTCTTCACATCGTCCAAAACGGGACACCTGTTCGGGACACCTGTTCTCAAAGCCTTTTCGCCGAGTAAGTGGTACAACCAGGGGGGATTGGATGCTGGTTTCCACTGGCCTTTTTCTACCGCTGTCCGACGGCCAAAAAAAGCAGCACCCCCCCTCGACCGCTTCACGAGAACGGTCGGTTGGGCGGAAGCCCAGGCATCCTTCGACTATCCCTGGCGCCCTGGCGAGATGGACCTGTTGCGCATGGCCAACCGGGCAGATCCTTGGCTGCCGCAGCTGGATGTCCAGCCAGATGGGGTATCTTCCGGCGATCACAGGCAGTTCTCGGAGACCTGTGTGATGTGGCTCTGAATTGGCTGAATCTTGGACACTGTCGTCAAGAACTCCAAGGAAGTTGACGTTTTCAGAGCATCAGGGGAGTTGGACAGGGGGCCTACCTTGGGGGACACCAAGAATCCCTCACTCAAGCTTACATGTCTTCAGAAGAAGTCATGGTTTGTACCGTCTTCCCCTTCCTGGCAATCTTAGCATTTGTCTTTAAACCACGTCTGGTGGCACCGGCTTAAGCTACAGAAGACTTGGGAGGCCGAATCCGATCCTCGTGGCGTGGCATGTTCCGGTCTCGTGGTTCGAACAAATCGATCCGATTCTGCGGGGGCCCAATGTTCTTCTGGACAGTTGATACTTCTTTCCCAGACACTTCTGGAAGGGGACTGGAATAGATGCCGCCTACATTGACCCCCCCCAAACCACATGTAGGCAAATATGGCAGTCCCATGGAGTGTCTGGGAATAGATGACCATCCCCATGGTATCGGATCAGTTGCGCGGTTTCAAGTTGCGCATGACTTCGCTTGACAGAAGGCAGTCATGACCACGCCGTGACGTGACCACCCTGTGTCATCAGGTAAGATATATTTGGGAGGGTGTTTGCAGTTTACTGTTTTCGGGCTACACATGCTAGGAAGATGATGGAAGGCCAACTTCGAGTGCACCCCACAATTGAGCGTGTCAATTTATACATAATTGCAGAGGCACATGTTGGGACAAATTGCGCACAATTAGAAGGGATAGGTGCATTGGCATCCCTATTTGTTCCTTTCTTGATAGCTGCATAAGATTATGACGCAATTGGTTGCTCAACGCTCCTCGTAGCTGGTCTTCAAATGTCTCCACCCTGCCAAGAAGACTGGCCTGCCTAGGACGCTTGGTTGGTACAGAGTCTTGTTTGCATGAAGCTACAGTTCCCAACACCCGAAGCCAGATGATCTAAGATATTCTAAGATTCAAGATGATTCAATTTAATGTTAGGCTCAAAATCCCAGTCAGACGAACTACTTTGCAGATGTTCACAGTATAGAGTAACAATACAGTAATAGAGCCAGCTTGCCAAGGAGTTGGTTGTATTTCCAACTGCCCAGCTCAATACCCTGCGTTTCCATCCTATTATTGTTCCATATTGTTCCCCAAACCAACTGCTCACAACAACAATGTACCTGTGGTAAGCAACATCCTCCCAGGAGATGGTTTTCTACCTGCCGCACCCGTTCCTGGCTCCTCCGAGCCGTCCTTCCGTTTGGCTCGAAGCCTTTCGAGCCGGGAGTGGCCACCACATGATGCCTTCGCCATCGAGCCAGGGTCGGCATCACCAAGGCATGCAGAGCGCCTTCAACGCTTGGACTGGGAATGGATGGAGGAAAAGAATCCGTGGGCCGCGGTGGTCAGCAGGCGCCGGCGCATTGGTCGACTTCGACGGAAGGACGTGTTTTTGAGTTCCGGGAGGGATCTGACTAAAGTCAAGAACCTTTTTCTATAAAACAAAGGTGAACCTTTCTCTAGGTCGGACAGTGTCTCAGTTCCCCGGTTCTTACGAGTTTCAAGTCCGAGAGTTACTTGAGAAGTTTGGGGAAGAGACTGCAGTCGTCCGAGGTTCTTTGTTCTATTTTTCTCACCTTCCACCTTCGGGCCAATCTTCTAAGACATGCTACGTCGGACGTGCGACGTCTGGGGCAGTCCGACGTGCGACGTCTAGGCGTCCGATCTTGCCCCGAAGCCTGACGTCTTGACGTCTTGACGCTGGAAGTCCAAAGGCGATGATTGTGGCCACCAAGAGCAAGGGACATTCCTTTGGAGATCAACGAAAGGAAAGGACCATTCTTTGTGTCAACGAAAGTACCTAAGTACCTCCATTATGCGGTACCCGGTACCTCCATTATGGAAGGCTCGTAGGAGTGGTATGGGAGTGGGAGTGGGAGTGGTAAGGGCATGGTGGTATGGGAGTGAATAATTATCCCATAACTTTATAGGAGAATTCCATGTCTCCAGCTCCTTGAACCTATATTACTCCCATGCACAGGTACCAAGTTTGCAGGTACTTAACAAATTCCGTAGATTTTGTAATCTTTGACATTCTTTGATTTTGAGGGGAGGTAAATATACCCTCAAAGTCAACGATCGAAAGAATGGTCTGACTAGGGGACCTGATTGAGCTTCCTTTACTTCAGCTGGTCAACATCTATAGACTATAGATATCTATAGTCAAAACGGACTCATTCCTTCAGAGGTGCCCTACTCGGTTCGGGCGGTACGGCGGTGCCGGTTTGGGAACAGAGAAAGATCATAGACCAGGCTCAGTGGACAGACCTCAGAAACATACTGGACTGATTACACCTCTTTCCCAGAAATTCTGTGTTCTCCTATATAGATTCTAGGGTCACATCCTCACCATAAGGTTGAAGCTTGAAAGCAGCCCTTGCCGGCCATCGTCTCAAAAACACCGACTGAAAGACCTCATCCGATTCGATGCATTGAAACGTGCCAACCGGCCAAGCAACGCGTCTTGAGCCACACGGTGCCAGGTAGATGCCCTGTTAAAGGGAGCATGGACATGTTGCGCCCTTGGTTTTACCATGTTTTACCCATCCTCCGGTCACCAAAGGTCCGGACAGAATAGATTCTGAAGTACAGCAGCACTTCCATCTGCCCCCTATAGCTTTCGGTCATGCTATGCCGAAGCCATGGCAGCCATTAATCCCCGATCACAGCGACTCGGCGGAAGCTGTGCTGTCGCTGGGTGTTGGGATCAAAACCACTGTGGGAGGGAGGCTGAAGTAAAGGTCAGACCCTCTACCAGGTGATTTGTCAGGATGGTTACCTTGTGTAGTTGTTACTGCTGCTGTTGGTGAAATAAATGCTGGACATAACCGGACACCTTCAAAAAAGCATAACATACAGTAGCATAACTAAGCTCAACCTGAAGTAAGGATGCTCAAGAGCTACGCGTGGGGTGTGCTCAGTATCCAAACATGTTATACATCCACCTTCAAACCATGGAGCTTTATGAGAAGTCACGTTTCGTTGTTGTTCAGACCAGTTTCAGGTTGCAGATATTTTTAAGTTTAAATAGGTGTTGGACCATGGGGTAGTTCAAGGCAAGAAACCAAACAAAGTCCAGCGTGCTGAGGTTTATTCCCGAACGCTGGCCCTGTCGAAGAGATCTTGACGAGTCCAAGCTGAATCCTTGACCTTTTTGCAAGGCATCACAAGGCTTTGGAGTCCCTTTCTTGTTTGTTGTCATGCTGTGTGAAGATGACTGAAAGGAAAGAACAGCTGGTGATGCCAAGACTTTGTTGTTCACGTGGCTTCTATGTAAGCAGGCCATGGCAGGCCGGATCCATTTGCACTTGTGGAAGTCCCGAGATGGCAAGTGAGCAACTCTAAAAACCTTGCTTTAGGTTTTAGGTGTTTAGTCAAGGTTTTCAGGGAGTTACTGCAGGTTTTCAGAGCAGTTCAAGTGAGAAAGACTGTGATAGGTCCAAGCTCCCTTGTACCGGTTGTGAGAGTCGCCTTTGGCTAGTGCGTGTGCCACGTGGCCGCATGTGGCGCCACTTGTGAAGGGTCCAACCTGCAGGTTCCTGCAGGACTGCAGAGCACCTGCGCATGCACCTGACGATCGTCGTGCACGTCCGCACGCTGCGCACCGCATGAGGAACACCGCCAAGATCCCTCCCAACTTTGAGCCCGTTGATTTGAAGAACCGCGACTTCGAGGGTTTGGTTCAGGAGTCAGAGCGCATCAAACGTGATGGAAGGACATGTTTGCTTCACCAGCGCTACCCAAGAACCAAGAACCATCAACAACCCATCTGATTCTAGGGCTACTTGATGCTAGCTGCTAGCCTTCGTTAAGTTCTACCATTCTACCCCTCACACCACTCGGCCGCGCGTGCAACCGAAGGAGGAGCGACCGGACCGGCTCCTTCGACAACATGGCTTGGACCCTGAGAGTGTCTGGTCAACATGAGTGGTGTGTCTTTGGGGCGGGTGTCGTCCCCGATCAACTTTGTTGGAATACATGTTGTATCATGTTCTTATGGAAAAGGATTGATGTTTTGTTTGTTTTTGAGCCGCAAACCGTTTTCACATCAAACAGTTTTTGTCAAAAACCTTTTCACATCAACCTCAACAGAGTCAGAGGTGCTCTGAGCTTCCCAATCAGGGCAGCCGAGAAACACCACGGCCGACCCGGTCGCTTGTCGTCCACATCAACGGTCGCATGGTGAGCGAAGACTTCGGAAGGTGAACGAATGGTCCATGATATTCCATGATTCATGCGCAAGCGCTTCTTTTAGAGGGTGCCTCCTGTATAATTTTACTCCATAGGGAATCCTCTAAGGAGTCTTGATGTCAAATCCGCGTGTTTTTTTGGGGCTTCCAGGCCTTCCCGCACCTGGCAGAAACCAAGCTCCGCTCTAAAATGGAGCAGGGTCCGCTCGCCCAGTCACCGCGCCGGTCCCCCGTGTGGAGATGCGCCCCACCAACCAAGCTTGCACAAAAGGTCCTCACACAAAATCTGAGAAAACATGAGAAAACCATACCTGACGGAGTCCTTTCTCCTTTGCAAGCAGGTCCTCAGGTGAGTTTGTAGCTCTCAAACACTTTTTGCGCTAGATGTGACCTCAATGTTGCCCTATTGACTTCTCCACTATGATCCAGTCATGGATTTCAACGGCCCAAGATCCCCGATCTCATCAACGCGAGTCAAAAAGTGTCATGGCCTCAACAGCCTCATTGGATCTCGAGTTGATTCATAATACTTTATAATGAGCTCACCCAGTGGGTCAACGCACCAGTTTAACCAGTGCTTTAGTAACGCACCAGTTTGACCGGTGCTTTAGCAAAACGGGAGCTGGAAGCCGGTTTGAAAAACAGTCTTGGAAGTTTGGGGGTGAAATGCGTCCTGTACCTTGATGCACCAGTTAAACCTGTCCTTTGGACTTGCTGGGCAATATCACCTCAGTTTTGCAGAGGATTTAATGGTGTTCGCAATGGTTTTGCTTGGCAGTTGATGATTTCACCGTTTTGCATGGTGTGTGTCACTAAGAACAAGTTGCCTGGCGATGCATCCCAATGGAGGACGGCCGTGTGTGGTCCTGGGAGGGGCCACATTCAAATCAATCTGATGCCTTGAGTCGCAATTGGGGGAGTAGGCATTTAACTGGATTCGACTGGATTTAGGTTGAGTTGTGGATGATTCTAAAGTTTTTGGTGTGTTTTTTTGGCAGATCCCTTGCAAGATCACAATTACTGGAGGTTGTACCTACCACTCAAACGTCCGCCTCTATCTACAAGAGCCCAATTTCTTTGATCTGTCCGTGCGTCGGGCCCCTCCAGCTGGACGCTCCAAATGGGATGCCTTCGTCGAACAAATACGCCTTGGAGGAAGAGGAATGAAGAGGCACCCTTTCTTTTTGTCCATCACCGGTCCACAGCTGGGACCGCTTTTCGGGGAGGAGGTCAACGTCAAGGGCAGCGAGGTCGCATCCCGCAGCGGCTTCGCTCCGGTGGGTTTGGCCGCGCGGCCGTCCGGTGAGATCGCTTGGAGGAGACGAAGCTGTGATCGCAGCGGACTCGTGACGGGAGCATGTTGAGTCAGTTGAGCGTTGTCCGCCCGTCTAGTTGGTCACCTGCTGTTTTGAAGTATGTTGAAGTATTTTGTTCAGACGGTTGAGCCAAGCACAGTTTTCACAAGTCAAAAAATCACCGCCCCGGAGTGAAGGGATTCGATTCAATGCAAAGGCTGGCGTAAATGAGGGGCAACTTGAGGAGGAATAAATTTTGTAGATGACCCAGCGGGCAGGCAGGTGAACTTGTCAAAGATGCCCAAACATGCGACAGGAATGGATAGGAATGGTATGGGTTGGGTCTGTCCTATTTCCTGTAGCAGTCAGTAAACACATATCAATCAAATCAAATACCACTATTTTTGAACAAGGCCTGCAACCAAACCATCATCATCCAATAATCACTCAAACTAGGTGGTGGGTGGTGCTGGACTGTTTCAATCTATAAGATCTATCTATATATAAGTATGCAGTTTGATTCCTGCACGGCGGTCCAAGCATGAGGTATCCCTGGTTCCACTGAGTGAACGTGGTACAAGCTATAGTACCTGCTAGTGGGAAATGTCAGTGACCCAAGTATAGGCACCTTTTTGACTCTCAAATTGACTCATGACTCCCATTCGATCTCCCGCCACATCGCCCAGATGACACACCCGACTCGGACGGCGTCGACTTCTCGGAACCGACGATCCGCCGAGCCGAGCAGCGCAGGATCCCCGCCGAGCCGCCCATCTACCAGAACATCGAGGAAACGGACCCTGCGGCCGGGCTTTGTCATCCGCGGCATCCCTGCAAGGACCGCCCTCATGATATGAGAAGAAAGCGGAGCTGATATATACTATATATATATATCTGATGGTTTCAGATATAGTCTATGTGTTCAGACATGTGCAACATATATATATATATATATGTTGCTTATTCTATTTTCAACCTTTACTTCCATTGATTGAACCCACTATGTGTTTGAGACATGTTGAAACCACCACCAACTATATAGATGTTTTTCCTCGGGGCGAGCCGTCCTGCAAGCAATTTGCATGCCTCGCATGCTGGGCCGCAAGAAAGCACGGTATTTTTGAAGGGCATCGATGGTTTGCATGTGCATTGAGGGAGGTGTTTTTGGCAGTTGAATACCTGAACTACTGTGGCTTGTGGGTGAAAATTGAGCTCATTATGCCTATAACTCTGAGCAGAGCCATCCTATTTAGATACTGACACTGATAGTTTTGTCAGTTCATCCCAGTTCGCAAGCTTTAGTGTTCTGAGAGGACGCAGTCCGATTCCCTATTTGACATGTCAAATCTTGAATGCCTTCCTTGCGGCAGTCCGCGCCGCATACACTGAAGTATTAACCTTTTTGCAATTCTGCCAGTCGAAGGCGTTTCGGGACATTGCAACCAATCAAAGCATTAACCCTGAGAGGACATGGCCAAAAAGATCCTCAAGGACCTCCGGTTGGCTGGAACTCCGGGAAAGAGTCAGGTACGACAGCTGACTAGCTTGCTTGATGCTGAAAACCATTTTAGGAAGCTAAGCTAGCTAGCAACTAGCTCGACTCAGGGCATCTCGTTTGCCTTCGCAAGGCTGCTTTTTCTTAATGCTGCTTCTACACTTGATGGGATGCAAAGGGGAAAGCTTGCTGCAATATGCCGCAATTGAACCACAGAAACTCGCGCGATGTTCCATCCTGTTCTTGTTGGACAGATGCATTTTTGAAGACCTATCAAGAGAACACAAAGGTGTTTGTTTAAGGATGTGTCAGATGTGCAGCGGTGTGATTGGGTCTGAACTTCTTTAGCGCCCAGCACGCGCTCCTCTCATCCTCTCACCCAGGACCCCGCAGGTGTGCCCTACTGGGTCATCACTTCTCAAGGAGGCTCGGTCTCTCCCACCGTGGACGGTTCGTTCGACGACTCCGTTTGGGCCGACAGGAACTTCCCGGTTCGGTGAATCCCCCGGTGGCATGGGGACGATGACCCTGGGAACACCGGTTCCTGGAGCAAATCCGAAGTCAAGCATTGAAGAAGGGGAGGTCCCAAGGTTTGTGTTCGAATGATGGGGGAACTCTCTCGTCCATCAGTACTGAGTGGTGCTCCGTGTTGATCCGTACTGACTGGTGCTGAACACCCGCAATCATGCAACGCTGGCAGCATCAAACAGCTGCAAACATTGGAAGGACGTGCAAGTCTTTGCCCAACGCTTTGTTTAAAATCCTATATATATAGGCGGCATGTGGATGCCAATCAATTTGTGTGCCGGCAATTGTTATCAACATCTCCCCACTATAGGCTTGATTCCTGCTTGGATGGGCTTGGGCTCAGCAGACGTGCATGCTCTTTGCCGTTTTATTCTTGCATCGCCAGGCAAGCCAGACGAAGAGATGGACACTGGGCCAGTGAGCCAATCCAAAGGGGTGCGGATCTTAGTCGGAGGTCTTTCGCCCTCATAAGAACAGGATACACCGAAGATGACACTCGACTCCCAGGATACACCAGTGCATGATTTCCTGTGCCGTTGAGGAACACGCGTAGGGTCCACCATTGTGTTCATGCCGTTGTTTTCGCACAGATTCGATGACTCACCATGACCGAAGAACGCCAGCCCGGAACGTCAGGTGATGATGAGCTGCCAACCGAATGGCCATATGGAGTGACGATGTGGCATTGCTGCGGCGGTGTTTCTTTTTTCAGCTGTACTGTGCCCGCCTGTGCGTTTTGAAAAGCATAGAAGTAAGTTAAAAGTAAATTGAACATACAAACTAAACACACGTCATGGAATTTCACGGTTCAGACCTCACCAGGCAGGCGTGACCAGCGCCGTCGCTACTTCTCAGTTTCACTGGCCGTGCAGGAGCGCACGCCCCATGCGCCGAAGACGCCGGAGATGGAGCTTTTCCCACCGGGCCTCAGCGCGCTGCCCAAATTCCTCAAAGGTGCAACAGGACCGCGCGAGACCCAAGGAACTTGGGTGTGTTTTTTAGTTGGGAGATGTTGGGAGACCCCAAACCCATGAGTTTGGGGTGTGTATATTTATATATAGAGAGAGAGTTTCCTTCTTCCAGGGGGTCTTTGAAAGGTCCCCTTTATTGACACACATACACAAATGTGCGTGTGTGTATTTGTGTGTGTTTGCGTGGTGAAGCACTTTGCGGAAGCGTGTAGAGTGACACCATCTCGTGAGATGATCCATGCCCAGACACTTGACGTATGGATTGGTCACTTACATTCATCAATGAGGTAAATGTACATATATTAACACAAACCATAGTTATTCCCATATCCATATACATGGATGGTCTGGGATACATGACCATCCATTCTTTCAAACCTTTGACTAGCGATAGGGAGTCCATGACTTCACGCGTCTTCGCTTACTCGTGTAAGTCGCGGCCGCGGGATCGCGGGAGTACTGCTCCACGGTGGAGGCTCGAGTCACCGGTGTTGAGTACATGGGCTGCTCCATGTCCTGCATGATCCTGCGGAACCCCATTGGTGCTCAAGGTTGGATTTGCTTTTACCAACTTAGGTGTTGTCATACTTCCTTGCCAAAAAACTTTCTTGAGTGGATGTTGGATGTTTGTAGAATACCTGTGGGTGTTGTCTCCTTCAGAGGGGCACATGTTGTCTCCCTTCGATATCCTTCCATTCCTGCCCCCCAATCGTTTGCTCAAGAAAGGAAAGGACATGACAGGACCCTTGGGCTTCTGAGTCGAAGGCCCTGGGATTGGAACAGCCATTGCTTTTAAGTCTATATTTTTTTTTACCAAAAAGAACCATTGTTGTTTGATTAAGGTTTACTTTAAGTGGCGTCTTTGAAGGCTAGGGGAGGAAGTCTCTTCACTGTCGTTTAGGATGCACATTAAGGGCGGTGTTGGGCCCCAGATCCAAGCAAGGGGCCCAGTCAACTAACGTGTGGCAGGAGCGCAGTTCTTGTGAGCGTGACGAAAGCAGACGGTGCGTCGGGTGCGTCGCCGTGGGCCTCGGCCCACGGGGTGATCCATCAGCGATCGGACCTCTTGCGGTCGCAAAAGGCGAGCGTTTCGGGTGCCCAGACACGACGTGTTTGGGACCCGACCCCGACCAAGAGAACACCCCAATGCATGGATTCATATGCCAGTCCCAGAAAACAAGTGTCTGGGATGAGTTCATCCATTTGATGAATTCTGGGGGTGGACCCAGTCAGCCGCCAGAAGTACAACAGCTGGCTGAGTACAACAGCAGACTGGTTAGGTTTGGTTTTATTCTTCAGCCAGTGGTTGATGATTTGGCCTTGGGGACGACTTCGACTTCGATCAGTCGCCGCATTGGACCCGTTCTGCCGGTGATTGCCTGCCCATCCTTGGAATCCCACCACCGCCTTCATGTGACTGGCAGCCATGCCCCAACAACCTGCCACTGGAACAAGAAAGACCAAACAAAATATTATACTGTATATGAATCATATATTCCGTTTATTCCCTTGCAGTTCAACACAGCATATGCAAACATTGCGACACCTTCACGAAAGCGCCGCAGAAATGGAGAGTGCAGCAACCCAGCGCGGTCTCGCTGGCCGAACTCGTTCGCCCGAGGTTTCACGTGACGTTGCGGCCGTGGTTCGCAGGCCGGGAGCGGCTCCCCGCGACGTGTGAGAAAGGAAGAAGAAAGCTACGAAAGAGAGGACATGTGCTGGATATAGAGAATGGACTTCTTGGAACTTGCAACCAATTCATCCAACATTAGAACTTGATCAAACGTGTATCAGCGTTATTTCGTTGCTATATTATGCTGTGCTATAGTGCATGCTATATATTACCGACTATACGGCTATGTTTTCCACATCTTTCCCACGATCAATTCCCCCGGTCCAAGATAGATGGGACCATACAACTGAACACATCCATGCAGGTGGATGGTGGATCAACATTTTTAATAGTAGGTGTGGGACCATACAATTGAACACATCTACCTACTGTGCGGCATGTTGTTTTATTCCTCAGGACTCGTCGGACTCGTCGGACCATTGTGCGCTGAACGAAGGGTCCAGCCCGCGTCGACCCGGCAATGCCAGGCAGCCGGGTGGCCTACAACACGGCTGAGATGCTGCTCGGAGGTTTAAGCCAAAACCAGCGGCCCCTACTCGTAGTGATGAAGAGGCAAATGATCCGTATATATAATGCAGTTGTTTCGTAAGGTTTTAACATTGTTTTTAGGCGTGTGGCGTGTTGATGTTTCCCTTAGATTTTCAAGTGCGAATTGGAAGTAATAGATGATTTGGGACCTGGGTGGATGCACAATGCACGTCCCTGTTTTCTGGCAAAACCTCTATGTTTGATCCAGCTGTTGTATGGAAGACTGCTTGGTGGACACCTTGACCATTCCTGAGTGACGCCCAGGATGCTGACAGCCAGCACGCACTTGGCGTGGGGCTCAGCTTCGGAGTGTGGGGGGGGAGCAGCTCCCCTGCCTAGGCACCTCACTGACTTCAGTCACCGGGAGCAAACACATGCCACCTTAGGAGGCATCCTATTCTTGCTGGCTTGGTGGGGGCTTTGATCCATGCTGCGTTTAAGGTGGAGCTGTTGGATTTGTTGCTGGTGTTGCTGTTGCTAGCTCGTATTCAAGCCCGGCGGTATGGGGCAATTTGATGCCTCAAAGTTCAATGCTATGATACTACTAAATCAAACCGGGGGTTAGGTGAATACAAGCACTGGTGAGCACTTTCTATCGTACGGTACTTTTTTTGCTTGCTCCCTCAAGATGCATCTGGAATAATGACTGAGTCAACCACTTCTATTTGCCCAGCTCATCCCAGCTGAGTTGCGATCCCCACCCGTGCCACGCACGCTGTCTATCACTGTCCCCAAAAGCGCCCAGTATACCGTGGCCGCGGAGAATGATCAGAACGTCGTGCCAGCAAAAGGCCGTCGCGGACCACGATCGACTGTGGCGAGCGTGCCTGGATCTCGAACATGAGGTTTGTACAGGATGTTCTAAGGGTACTTCTTCTTCCTTGTACTGGCACTCCTTTGCTAGTAAGATCTAATAAGCATGTCCGTTGGGGGTACATTTCATATCATTTCTTTAATGACCACAACCAGACATAGGCTGTGCTGTAGGAGGACGCTCGGAACCTGACGGGACCCGATGCGCTACGCACGGACGCTATGCGCCTGCTGCGAACTCATTTTGGAGGATCAGAAAACAGCTTGAGAACACTCCAATTCACTGCAATTCACTGCCACCTGGCCTGCCCTTTCCATCCCATCCATGACTCTATGACTACCACGCCTCCTCTCGCAGATGATCCGCTTCTTGAGACACAGTGCGTCCGGGCTCCCAGGCTCGGACGGACGTCGTCCAAGCGGGCCCTCTAAGGGTGACGGAACTGCGTGGTGTTTCAGATCCGTGGACTGGGATGACTGGGCCTCTCCATGATGGGGCCATGGGTGGCACCTGGATGGCATGGATGAAACAGAACATGATTGACCAGGTGGTGGCTGCTGGTGGTGGGCTCCAGATGCGTACATGTACTCCGATGAATGGAGTTGTGGGAGTTGGGTTTCATATACCCCAAGATACCCCAAGGATTTGGAACTGGTTTGCTTTTGCATGGGAGTTGGACATCCCTCATCAGGGGAGTTGGGACAGTTTTCTTTGTTTTCATGTGTGTTTTTTTTCCATCTCATTGATCTCATTAAGGATTCACGCAAGGTTCTGGAGGACATTCCCGCCTTCATGAGAACCCTCGTTTCGCTGTTCCCAAGATGAAATCGAGCCGCCCATACCCGGCCGATAGCCATACCACTATGAGTGATCCGGTGAATAGAGTCAAACGGATCAAAAAGGCTCAGTCATAGGAGCCCATATAGAGGGTCCCGGTGTCGGTCCAGTCATAGGAGCTCTTACTTCGTAAAACCAAATCCCTTCGACGCCCAAGGTCTACTCCTTGGAAGCGATGTCCGACAGGCGAAGCTTCGGAGTTTGGCACGCGAAGACTGTGACACACCGCAAGTGGTATACGGCGCAGATTCCATGGCAAAGAGCTAACACATAGACTGGCAATCGCTGGAGCAAGGGTCCTATCGACCTACTGTAGTTACATCGACCTCATTCTCAAGTGTGTGTGTGTGTGTGTGTGTGCTTGATTCATTTTCGGACCAGCGATGGGAGAGGGGCGTGGGGTCACCCCATTCCCTTTGAAACCTTGAACGTTGTTTTTTCTATTGATTGATCTGCACGTTTGTAAGATAAAAGATGGGGCAGATAGGGCCAGATATATATCACGTTCAGATTCCAGCTGTGTCCTTCCTGTTTGATCAGATGTCACTGTCCGGATCGTTGACCGTCGAGTGACTTCCGAAGTGGCCTGTGGTGTGATCGTGTGTAACTGCACGCCGCCCAACATGCCAAACTAGTAGCATCTAGTAGCTATTTGCTAGTATTTGCTAAGGCACCTTGCTACTAGTAGTTTCTTAGTCACTATGGCCTCCAACCTAATATCGATGGCCTCCAACTTAGCTTCTCTTTGCTGTTTCTTCCGCTTCGGCCGTCCGGCGGTCCGGCCGACGTCCTTCGCAGGAAGAGTTGCAATGACCAGCGCACCTTCGAGGCGCGCCACGGCTGGAGCGGACACGGCCCGATGGAGAAAGCAGTCGACAACGTAGATCGAAAGGAGGCCGTCTTTTTTCAGCCATGCGGGAGCTTGGGAAAGGTGTGGGGTGAGAGGATGAAAAATCGATCTCTGTTGCAACTATATTTTCTTTAGGTCCCAGATGGTCCCATAATGAATGTGGAGCCGCTGAGAGGGTAGCTTGTTCACCGCATGGGTGCCCCTAAGTTCATTTGCTTAGATAGGGGTCCATATACATCACCCACTTTCAATTGGCGTGAGATGCACTTGATATCATGCTCAGTGCATAGGATGTTTATGGATTTTTAGTGTTCTGGGAAGGAAGGCAACGCGGCAACGCGGCAACGCATGCGGGTTTTCAAGAGAAAAGTGCCATTTAGAAAGGCTGACTGTTGTGTCGGGAGCCTTTTGTCCGAAAGATTCAGGATGTACACTGCCAGCACCGTAAACGGTCCCCAACAACTGATTTAGCACCAGCTAGTGAGAGCGCATGAACTTCTAAACTCAGAACTGCGGATTGGTATGGTTGGAGCGGACGAGGAGCTTGATTCATTCAACAAACATCAACAAACAGGTCCGCCGGGCGTAGATGGCCGGTTGGTTTCGGGACCATTTTTTGTGTGTTGAAGAAATTGTTTTTTTGGAAGTATCTTGGGATTTGCATTTCTGTTGTTACGGGTGTTTTTTTTTTGCGCAGTTGTTTGTTTCAGATACTCATGGTCGCATGCGCCGACACAACGTCCTGTGCTTGCCATGCGATATCATCAACATCATCTCGATATCATGCGATAGCGTGTGTGCCTGTGACATCATCTTCGGAAGCACATCCAAAGCAACGTCATTAACCCCCCACCCACCCCCACCCCCACCCAACCCATTTTTATCACACGACTAATCGATGACAATGTTGCGATGTCGATGACAATGTTGTGATATCGGTAACCCCAAAAAGTACTGCAAATGCAATGTATTTTCTACATAATTGCTCGAAACCATGAGAAATACTTGCTTACAACCATTTCGACGCTCTCCCCATCATATAGAAAGTGCTGTAAATACCGCACAGAATGTGTAAACTTGTGCTCAAAATATCTCAAAATCACCCGGCCGTTTGCACCCGGCAGGCCAACTACTGCTATCATTTGAGATCTCCACCAGACAATTCCCATGAATCCCTTCTTTTCGAGGCAGATCTTTGTGATGTGTTCAGCTGCAAAGGGCCGGGACCGTCAGACTTTGTCTGCAGGGCTATCACTTTGGGTTTGGGTTCTTGACGATTCGACGAACAGTTTGGGGGGCGCTTCCACTGGCGGTTTTTGTTGGTTATTGTTTGGTTGTGGATGGCCTGAACCCAAATACCCTAAGTGTCCAGGACAAGCTGGCTCAGAGGTGTGTGTTATGTAACAGTGACGTACTTACACATATAATCATGTATAATAGATGATGTTATATAGTTATATATCCATATTATACATACACACAACGTACAGGTGTTTCGAGGGACCCTTTTTGGGTTCAACTTCCCAACCTATCCTCGCATCCTGGTACACGACGTCGAATCCCACTTGCAAACCCATCCTCACTTCCCGCACGCTTAGATATATTGTCAATATATATATAATTATATATATATCCACTGAAATGCATCTCTATCATTTGCCATCGTATTTTCCTAGCCTGTTTGCATGTGTGTATCTCTATGCATGTACGTGGAGACTCTCTCTCTCCCTCTCTCTCTCTCCATGCATAGAGCCCTATACATAAAGAGAGAGAGAGAGAGAGATGCAAAATATGGATAAATATGGGCCCCTGGAAAACCACCATTTTTCCAGAAAGGGGACGTTTTCAGAATCCATCCAACAGAGATCTTCCCTCACGTCTCGCCACGCTTTCCACAGATCACGGATTCCCTGCGGCGGCAAGGTCGAGGCGGAACCGGTGGAAGATGGGGGGAGAAGGCCAACCAAAAGGTTTTCCAGCCAACTTGGGTGTATAAGCATGGTCTTTTGAGGTCTTTTGGCTTGGTTTATGTTCAAGGTCCATGTCATTTTGCAGTTGCTCTATGGATCTCCATGTGTCCTTTTGTGCCCATGTTGGTCTATCATCAGCGTTGGACAGGGGATGCAGCATAGGAACTGGTGCTCATTCCCATTCTATCTGCCCCATTCTATCCGCCGAGTCTCATTTTAAATCTGAACATCATGCATGGAGGGCTCACCCAGCAGATGGTCATGCGATGGCAGGTGGAGTACCCGGAAGGGATCGCGCTCCGCGCCGGTGCCGGCGCCGCTTGGAGATGAATGATGATGAGGTGACACATTGGGGGCGAGAGGTGCCCAGACCCAGAGAGTCCACCTAGGGAAGTTGCAGAGGATTAAGGGTAGATGAGTAGATGGCGGTTTAGGGCCATAAACCCTCCAAGTTAGGTGCTTTAGTAGTGGACCGCCATTTGTCTTCAGACATCTTGGGGTCTGTGCCAGCGAACCTCTGAAACCACTGTAAATGGCACAGAGTAAAGTTACTTGTACACCCTCCAACCACGGCTTATATAATGGGTTCATGGGTTCTCGGTCGGCGAAACGAGGATTACCCCTTGTTAAGTGCCATCGAACCTCTGAAGCATTACATACAGTGGTTTCAGAGGTTCGATGGCACTGGCATAATGTATTGTAGACTCTTGATTGATAATCCGCCCTCAGCAACATTTTTGGAATTGGTGTGCAGGAAACTCTTGACCTAATATGCATGTGAGTGGAGAAGAAGCATGAAGCAGATCCCACTGGACCGCTAGACCCGGGGTGGCTTGCTGACCGCTTTGAAGTTCACAGTTTCTTGCACTGAAGAACCTGGAGGAGAAGCGAGTCGCCCCCAAAGCCTTTGCTTCGCCCTTGCTTCCCTGCAATTAGAAATGTTTTGGCTATGGTATATTTGACAATTGAGGGAGGGCTGACCAGCATCTTTCTGGTTTAGCAGGGATGCGACTTGTACGTACAGGTTGGCAGTGGTTGAAGCTCCATACTACCTGGGCAAAGTAATATGAAACCTACAGTGCGGTTTTGCTTTTGCCAATGTTTACTAATATGTACTGTAACTTTTGTATTAATTTGCACACCCTAACACCATCTCGCCGCGAAAAACATCGAAAAAAACATCTTCAAACAGTGAGGACTTTGTATAGAAACCAAAACCATCGACCTTCACCCAGGTCTTGAGCGTCAAGGGCTCGGGCGAAGCCTTCTCCCGCAGATGTGCTCGGGGAGCCCAGCATCGCAGCACCGGACTCGCTCGAAATCAGCGCAGCGCCGGAGGCGTTCGCTGTTTCGCCATGCGAGGTGTGCAGCGAACGGAACTGCGGCTGCGATCCAATTGATCGTGGCCGACCACTGACGGTTGAGCCATGTTGAGCCTATCCATGTGATAAATTTGTTTGCGCACATGTTTGAGGCCAATAGGACTTTTTGATACTTTTTGGACAGATTGTTGGAGCCGCATTTGGATCTTCATTCCCATCCACCACCAGACCAACAAGCCTCAACTATGTATTTTTTGACCTGAGCATGGCTTAGATTTCATTGTCCAATTTTAATACCTCCTTGGACCCCTCATCTACCAGCAACCTATCCAACAAAAGCGAGCACAACAGTTGGCTGCAATCCAGGGAATGGACTGTTCTAGGATATTTTGTGAGCCGCTGCATGTTGCTTTGTGTTGGACTCTATGTCGCCATGTGGTGACATTCCGCCTACAACATGTGGTAGCTTCAGTTGCCCAGACGTACCAACGTGCCAAACGTGCCAGCCGACGCCAGCCCAACGGTGGACGCGTTCGCGTGTGAAAACGCCTTAGGGTCAACATGGGTCAACTGGGATCCGCTTCATGTCCGTCCCACCAGCACCCCCCCAACAAGAACCTATGGGAGATTCCATAGAGAGCCTGAAACACATATCACCAGCCCCCAGCAAGGGTCTGTCAAGTCCCTCCTCCTTCAGAGAAAATACATTCCTTGAAATCATCCATGTCGGTGGAGTGCACCACATGTTTGGTATTGCCCACAAACACTCCATGTATGGCATATATGCCAAAAAGCACCCCAATGTTTGTGTAAATATGCCGTACATGGAGTGTTTGGGTTAGGAAAATGCTCCTCCGAAATTGGGACCATCGCCATGGCCACCAGGGAGTGTCATAATATGGCACCTATGTCATGCGCACGGCGGCATGGCCGTCCCCTTGGTCCATGCCCTGTCGCGTTGGGAGAGTTCTGCCCCGACCGAGGCTGCGCCACAATTGCTGAGTTCGATCAAGTTGCACGTGACGCGTGCCTCGGTCGAGTTGGCAGTGTATGTTCATCGACAGGAGAGGTGAACTCCTGCAATGTCCTGATTGAAAAGAATGGTCCGGTTTACAGTAGTCACAAGACGGGGTTGTTTTTTGTCCCTAAATGAGTGGATAGTGGGCACCCCTATCCTCCAAGTTCGGCACCCCTTTGTGACTCCTGGGGGGGGAGAGAGGAAGAGAGAGAGAAAGAACGAGAGAGGGAGAGGGAGAGAGGGAGAGAGTTTTTCTAGGCTTCTTGGGTGACACCGGATTTCTTGCTGAATCATGATGGGAGCGGTGCTTGAACTGGTCCAGTGACTTGTGTCCTGAACTTGCACCAGGGGGGAATGTCGGCACACCCATTTTGTGCATTGGCACCATCTGTATTTTGGGGTGTTTGAACAACTACAATTCGACACATTTCTATGATAAGGCAAACCAAGTGCATCCCTGGCACTTCCACGTGCCCAGTGGGGCAGAAGTTCCTCATGTCGCCACTTCCACGTGCCCATCGTGCCATGTGCCTCACGGAGTCCATGGGTGAAGCGCTTCGGGGGTCGCTTCTTCCCACTGCCCTGCAGGGATTCATCACAGATACGCACAGCATGTCACGGCAGGTGTGGGATTTTGTTTCATGTTCAGGATTGTTCAGGTATCCTCTCTCACGGATTTTTGGTCAAATGGTCAAGTGTCTACGGATTTCTGCTGTGTGCATTCACTTTGAGTTTACCCACTGCCCATGTTCAGCCCCCCCCTTGTTCCCAAAACCATGTCACAGTAGGGGTAGGGCGAGACATCCCGAAGACTCCACACCTATATCCATCGTCATGACATATTCACCGATCAGTTGGGGTGGTTTTGAGGGTCGATGTATGTTTGCATTCGGTACATGAAGTGTTTGGGCACTTGATCACCCATTTTATTCACTTTGTCCTCTGCATGCTGGAGACTGCAGTCGCATCGCCCGCGTTCTCGCCCAGGACCCGGGCCAGATTTGCCTTCGACTCCGTGTTTTTGTTCATGTTTTGTCTCCTCTAGAATGTTGGGAGATACAATATGATATGTGATAACGCCCAGACGGCTCTTCTTTGTCGAGTGGAGGTCCAGTGATCAGTGCCCTTCATGAACCATGACTTGGTGTCAAAAACAACTTTTTGTACAGTTGTTGGTGCCTCCAAGTAGGTACCACCCAGATTCCACTTGGGTCTTCACTCCCAAAGATGCATTGGTCGGTGACCCACACCATTGGCAGATACGCCAGATACGTCTCTCTCGTTTCCGCCTAAGGTGCTGATGATGAGGCGCATCCAAACCGCCCAGCGCCCAGATGGGGCGACATGCAACGCGCTGGGCTTTGGGGTTCCAACAGCTATCCCAGATAACGACGAACGGGACCGGAATCATGTAAAGTATGACCCCTGAAAGCACTTCATATGTAGTAGGTATAAAGCTGTCATAGTAGGTCATACAATCTTGATGTGTGTTGGGTATAGTTCTCCGTCTTCTCTTCAGCACGGGAAGCGCCCGGGCATTTCGCGGACTTCCATCCCGCCCGAGGGTGCGGTCCGCGACCCAGGTGGTTTGCTTGAGATTGCTTGGTCTCAGCCGGTGGTGTTCAACAAGGACGAAGGCACCGGGCGTGAAGACGTCCAACGAATCACCCGAAACGGATGGGAGTAATGACCCTAATTAGATGTGTAAAACAACTTGTATACGGTTTTTAAAGCTATTCTATATTGCGTATATAGTACGCGTTTAATGTTTTTTTTGGTCCTGTCCTGGGTTCCTCCAGCTTAGAGTTGTGTTGTTCTATTTTGGGGGGTGGATTGAACCGCTGGGATGGGCTTTGAAGGTCCGTGCGAACCAATCCGTAAAGGATGTCGGCTTAGAGAATGACCTTCCAAACACGACACGGAAGAAAAAGACGCTCTGAGCAAAGAGCACGCCACGCTGTAACATGGGTTTTGTTGAGTGTGTAACAAGGGGGGGGAAGCGGGTCTGGGGGGTTCATCACGCTCGTTGCTGATGGCGCCAGAAGTGACAGTCCACTCCAGCAGCCCCATGTGGCATCATGCCACGGACAAAAAACGAAATAAGACTACAGTACCTTGCCAGCACCTTCCCACCCAAATGACACTCAACGTCCCGGCAGTATTCTCAGAAAGGCGTGTTTCTCAGAAACGTGTGTTGGTTCTTCTCAATCAGTGGTCTTTGATGATCGGATTGCACAGTTGGCGTGCTGATCAGCACGCAAACAAGTTTAGCCAAAAGGTTAGTATGCTGCCTGTGTGATTGCACGATGACATGACGAATTTCTCCAAACCGGCGGCATAGGCTTGACACAGCATCTCAACCCCTGAGATGGTAAACCAAAAAAATGAATCCAACGTGTGGGCCATGCATTAGTTCCAGATGTTTCACCGTACCCCCAATGAGCAAGATGAATGGGGACTCCATGCGTTGTAGGGCCTTCGGATCCCCGAAAAGCAGGTAGGAAGCCTGTGAGGGCGCCCCTGGTATGAGAGTTGTTCCATGGAGATTCCACGCCCACTCCCAGCAATTGAGACAATCATTGGTTTTCCCTGTGGCCGCAATTTCTCGAAGCCATTATGGGCCCACCACTGTGCAGGCCCACCACTCTAAAGCTGGCAACGTGTTAAACATTTGCAGCACATGATTTGCTTTTGATTTGGCGCTGTAGTAAACAAAGTGCAAAGCTACTAAAGTAACACGGGCATTACTACTAGTAACAAGGAGCTAAACTACTTAGGTCTTTGGCCGTGTTCCCACGCGTTGGACGTACGTCGAAAATCCGCCATTTCTCGACGCGTTGGACGGCGAAACCTCTCGCTGCAGAGCTGCGGGAGGTTGGAAAACCTTCACCCTATGCCATTCCGATACGTGTGGGGTCTCAGGTCGCTTTGTTTCTTCCACCCGCACGGGGCGGAGGACACGCCCCTGGGGGACAACGAGTTACATGTTGGATCCTGTAAAACCAAGTGCAAGTCCAAATGGATGGAGGAACTCTTTAGTTACATAACAAATACTGTATAATAAGTATAATATTGTTACGTTATATTATATATAGTTATATTAATACATTTCAGTACCTTTGCAATACACATGTTTTCTTCAGCGCGGGCATCTATTCCCGTTTTCAACTTATGTTGTTTGCATCGTCGCTGTGAGTCTGCTGAGCTCTTGAATGGTCAGCTGGTTCACCATGCCAATTGACCTCATCACCCTTGCACAAACAGCCCCCCCAAATCTTGGCTTTGTTCATTCGGAAGGTTTCAGCCGGGTGTTTGGCGTGAGTTGATTCCGGGGTTCCAGCAGAATCCTTTCCAAGCAACATGGTTTGACTGCGAGACTTGGTAAATCATCAGCTCGCCTGCCAGACAACTGATGCTTGCCGCTGTTGGTTCCAAGACTGAGAAAAATAGCCTTTGTTGGATCTTTTGGTGGCTCCACACGGAGTGGCTCCACATGGTGCCACGGAGTGGCCTCTATTTATCATAAGAGCTTTTTTTTTGCCTTCCACTTCTTCCACATGGGTGCTGATGATCAGGCAAGTGTTCAGTTACTTATGCCTATATGTTCTGATTACACGTGTGCGGATTGTCATTGTGTTGTTGAAGGCATATTCAGATGTTGTGATTGCAAGTGTGCAGATTGCGTTGTTGCAGCAGGAAAGGCCTACCAAGCAAAGGAGAAACAGACCTCAAACGAAGACTTGGCGCAGCGCTCAGGAGAGGGCTCCACTGCCCCATGCGAGATGTGGCACGGATCCCGAAACCCTCTGGCTCACTAAAATGGAAATGGACAATTACCTTTGCATGGGAAGACTTTTTCCTCTACCATCAGGGCCAAGACCTCTCAAGGGGGCAGGGCAGTGTCAAGCGCTGACCAGTGGAGTTTGGGCAGGAGAACATGCGCTTTGTTTGGCTGACCTTGTCTTGCATATCGAGCTCATTCGAGCTCCGGAGAATAGTCTGGAAGCTGCGGTTTTGGATGGTTTTGGGCATTCTCTTCCAAAGTCAGCGAGACTACGTATCAGACATCACCCATGGTGACATCCCTCGGTCTCACACGTTCTGCGTCCAACACATCTCACGCTGTGGGCCGTGACCCGTTCACCCCACTGGTCCGAACGACGGACATGAGCGACCCACCACCACTCGGCCATCAGCCAAATAGACCCAGAAGAACCCACAGATACCACCAGGTTTGGTCCCCCAACACGGGGCACCAGGTATTCCAACGCCAAACGTGCCATCACGTTTGAGGCTTTCAGCGACTCAAACGTGTGAAGCTCAAGGGCACCTGGAGGGGTCCCTCCATGGAGAGAGACCGTGAGGGATTCAGGGAATTTTGGCCAGATGGCTTTCTTTTTTGCTGGGGGGGGACTTCTTTATGTCGAAGATTTGGTGCTAGAGCTTAGCTTTTTACTCTACTAAAGGGGGTATGAGGGTCAGATAGCTTCTCAGATGAACATTCCCAAGAAGAATCCTCAAATAGTTATTTTTGTTTCAATCCTTCATGGAGTCCGAATCTGGTCTTGCGTTCTTCGCAAGTCATTGAACACGTTGGTCTTAGATACTAGTACATGGGAATGGGAACAAGGAACTGCCCACTGAGGGTGTGAGTTCAGGGCTTTGCCATATGCATGAATGTTCATGCATGAACTAACCCATCCCTTTACAAGCAGCACTGCCTCTCTAGTAATGCATAGACCGGATTAATAACTCCCCCCCCCACATGGTAGGTCAACTAGGTCAACAAGGTCTGAGATACCACTCATGAGGTCCACCCCCCCCTGAATTATCGGCTCAGGGAGCCATCGTAGTCGCAGTCGTCGTCGGTAGTAGGTAGTAGGTCGTAGGCAGTAGGTAGTAGGTAGTAGGTAGTAGGTAGTAGTAGGTAGTAGTAGATAGTAGGTAGTAGGTAGTAGGTAGTAGGTAGTAGTAGATAGTAGGTAGTAGTAGTCACAACAAGTTTAAACAAGCACAAAGAAAAGGCCAGGGACACAGGATCAAATTAATAGGGGGTAGTAGTGCAGATTATTGATGGGGGACCGGCCCTTGTGAGGGGTACCCTTTGTGAGCTTGTCAAATGATTGTTTTTAATTGTTTTTTAATAGTAAGGCAATTTATAGGCCCTGAGCCCTAGACATTTCTAAGGATTTCATCAAACATGTAGTAGGTAGTAGGTGGTGATGGTGGTGGTGGTGGTGTCGTGGTAGTAGCACGTAGCAGTAGCAGTAGCAGCAGCTATAGCCTATAGCCTATAGCCTATAGCCTATAGCTATAGCTATAGCCAGTAGCAGTAGCAGTAGCAGTAGCAGCAGCAGCAGCAGCAGTAGCAGTAGCAGTAGCAGTAGCAGTAGCAGTAGTAGTAGTAGTAGTAATACGAAAAATTGACCGGGTTGTGGGCTCGGATTAACTGGGGGGGATTGTTGGTAGAAAACTAGACCATAGGGGGGGGGAAATCAACAGCCAATAATACTGTTAATTTGGGCAATTTCCGGTGGCTTTGTGGGCTCGGGTTAACTAGGGGGGATTGATTAATCCTGACTTTGCATTACTCAAACACTCCAGGGAATTCTACCCACATCAACCCCCTGAAAGCACCTGAAACCACCCACTGCGGCAGGTAAATAGATAGGTCAGTCCCATGAAGAGTTTGGGGGTGTCGCCACACTCCATCCAAATCCCGCATCGAGGTGATCCCTTGCACTGGTGCGGGTGGCGACTGTGCGGTCTGGGCCATCAAGGCGGGGGAGAAAGGGCTACCGAGTCGAGGGGTGCAGAGACTGCACAAAGAACCGAGAACGCACACAGAGGTGCAGAGACAGATAGAGCGGATAGATTCATTTGATGTATAGGTATAGATATAGAATAGGTTGGTATAGATATAGGTATAGATAGATTCATTTTATAGTTATATAGATATATATATATGTATAGGTTCCATAGGCTATATATATAACTATATATATAGAATATTATAGAATTAGGTTCAGGTGAATCTTGGTAGGGATTTCCACGTCCACTTGGCCATGTCAAGCCGAGCACAGCCATGTGCCAGTTGCCGACTGCGGATCTTCCACTTTGTGGAGGCACGTGCAACCTGACTTGTACGTGCTGGTTTTCTGGATCGACAACACCAGGATTCAGAAAAGTGGTATGAAATTGCATATTAACAACGATTAACATAAGTTGCTTTTAGAATGATGATCTTGCGTTGGTGCAGTTCTATGCAATTCTGTCTTCAGATTGGAACAACCTTTGGGTTGATTTTTTTGCCGTTCGCCTTGAGATTTGGACATCCCCTCCTTGGTGCTTGTTCTTTTCCAACATCAGGTTGGCCCTGTAGCTTTGACCTCCAAGAAGTCACAGCTGTTCAGAGTGTGTGATGGAACGAACCGCCCGCTGTTCAAAGCTGATGCCCGTTCGTTGCTGCCACCCGTCGGATCGGGGGAACCCAGCCAGAGAACGGGCAGGAGCGGCAGAACACCATGAGAGCCATTTAGGGCGCCCCGAGTTCACGGTGAAATTTCCGAGACCAGAGCTTCAAAACAGTTTGTGGTGAAAGCCTTTGGACATTGGATGCGGGATGCTGTGAAAGAGCACAGCATGTTTAATGTTTCAGCTGAGATCCTGAGCCTCTGGTTTTGGTTGCCTCCCCTTCTGTTGGAGGACATCACCTTCCGTGAGCCAGAAATTGGGAAGCCGTATTTTTCGGGCCACCGGCCTCATCGAGTGGCCCAAATGCGCCAACGCGCCCACGGGGGAATGGACGCTTGAACGTCCATTCCTCGAAGTGTTTTGTGTGTGTTTTTTTTCCCGTGTGCCAGCAGAGGTTGAAGATCCCTATGGAGTCCTATAGACTATACATATGACTATGGATCCCTATAGGTACCCCACTCCGGTCCAACACAAGCAGTAGTAGGGGCGCAGGAGCCGAATGGAGCAAACTGGTGGCGCCAACACTCCGTCACATGCGCAACATGAAATTGCCTTATAACAGACGTCATCAGCCTAAGCAAGCTGCTATTCAAAAGAGCATCGTTCTGTTGGCCTCGACAGAAGTCGAACATATATCTCGCGGGCTCGGGAGATGCGGGCACCCCCCCTCACGAACCCGCACGTGTTGCGTCGAAGCACCGGCAACACGTGCTTGACGTGCTCGGTTTGGGATGCACAGTCACAGGACTTTAGAGCTGTAAAAGCGATTGGCAAAGGAGAAAATACAAGCCGGTAGAGGTCAAAAGAGCTGTACAAACCATTAAAAAGAGCATAGATGCTCACATAACACAACAACGTATCGACATCGTGAGACAAAGTTACCCTCCAGGTTGCAGTGCGATGCGCTCGAAGCAAAACTGTAACGCAGCGAAGCCAAGTGTGATTTCCAGCATGTGGGTTGCGTAGTCTCCAACAAGTGGATTGTAGGTGCCCAGATGCACCTCGACACGCCACTTCACCGCCAATCACCCGCAAAATGTGCATCTGACGGGGTTCTGTAAAGGCGCAGCGGCCCCAGTAGTCAGTAGGGTCCCACAAGGTCACTTAAATCACTTAACCTTTATAGTTGGTATATATACTGTAAATATATATATGTATGTATGTGTGGGTGTTTCTTGCTTTCAAAACTGCTCACCCACCACCAACAACAAAAACGAACAGAAATCGATTGCCTGGACCCCAAGTCCTTCTGCAAGCCTCCTGCCTCCCATTTTCGATCCCGGCGATGGGCAGCGCAGCCAGGGATGGAGATCATCATCGAGCACGGAGCGGTGAAGTCCGTGGACGACGACGAGCCGAACAAGTTCCGGAGCTTGGATGGGGGGGGGCAGCCGAGTTCACCAACGCGGGGCGTGCCGCGGGTGAAACAACCAACAAACACATGCGGGGGAGTCCAACGGAGCAAAAGTCCGTACACTTGTTAAGCACTCCGGAGGTCACAAGTGGTGGTCACAGACCGGGAGAAAGGACTAGATGCTTTGATATATTCTAGATTTGTTCTATGTGATCAGTGATATAGAGAGGATCTATATTAATATATAGATCCAACCCGTGGCCTCTAAAATGGTGATGTGCAGTAGGATCTTCTCGAACGGCCTACGATTGGCGTTTTGGGAAGCAAGACATAGAAGACACAGGACTCACAAATCAAGTAATTAGATTCTTCTCTGCACTGAGGAATAGGTGCCGAAGTCCTACGTCATGTTTCTTTCCAGTCTTCACACGACCATGTGAGACATCGTGAAACACAATATATAAAATAATATATACATATTATATATATATACATAGTAAATATACTATATATACAATATAAATATGTCTATAATATATATATATATGTATATATGTGTGTGTAAATATATTGTATACTTGGGGGGTATGTATAGATACATATTTACATCTATTTCATGTGACCTCTTGGACGGCTTGCACTCCCATATGTTCAATCCTCCGCAGTCTCAATCAGCACCGCAAACCGGGCTTCGCCCCGGCGGTACCGCGATGGCAGCGGTGTCACCGAGGCGAAGTGTGGGACACATCAATGGCACTGAGCCATGTCCGGTGACCGGGAGACGGGTTCAGAGTCCAACCTGGTGAGATGCTCGAGGTGCAGCCCTTCTGTGCACATTCGGTTTTTTCCCAAGACACATGAATCATGAATCTGTAAAGCATCGTATTTTGGCCCCTGGTCCCTCTATCAGATCTGAGCCGAACTGCTGGTTTGGGAATAGGATGTATCACAAGCATTTCTTCCAACCAAAGGATTTCTCCGATGAAGGCGAGGCGGTGTGTGATGGTGAGATGGTTGTTTTCTCGGGCTTATCATGTTCTATTTTTAAATAGGATGGCGGGAAATAAACTTGCCCAAACACAATTTGCATGTGACAGGTGGGAAGTCATGAACATTCACAGCAAGCAGGAATATGAGCGACTGACAAAACTGTCGGATGACATTTATTTGTATAAATATGTATATATATATTATTCGGTCACGGCATGACTCAAATTGGTCTTTGGCTACACAAGTTCTTTTGTCCCCTCCCCATATTATTAATGAAACATAGGAAGCCAGCCAAACGCCCCTTTGAGATATGCCCAACTTCTTTCCAGACATTGCCCTTGTTTGTTTTAGGGTGCGTGCAACATGCAAAAGCTAGTACCAGGTGAAGTCGTCCCAAGGCTGTGGGACGACCTGTAAACACTCACCAGTGCTCACCAGACCCTTCACGGAAAACACGTGAAGTTTGTTGATAAATGTTACATCATTTTATGTCAATCGCCATCCACAGTCACCTTCCATTTGGGGAGTGTTTGTTTCCCCTCCTACTGTAGAGTCTGCAGAACGAGGATTGTATATATATAATATATAATACAATATAATGTAGACCCTTGATTAATAAACCTCCCCTTTGAAGAGGATGTTCAATTCAACTGGGGTGGTGTATGAATCAAGAGTCCATACATGCGTGCCATTTCAACGTCTCGGTCCCGCTCTCGGTCCCGCTCGGGTCCGGACGTGGCCCCAGGCCCCACCTGGGACAATGAGATGACGCTCCTTGGAGACGGGGCGGATGGAACGATGCCCGGTGCGGGGGGGCAGAACGGCGTTGGGTCACTTTTTGGGGCGACTTGGGGGACCAAAAGGGGGGCCATCGTCGGCATCATGTTCTTCAAACATTGGATTTAATCGGATTAACCATACATGACATGTAAGACGATAAAGACCGAACAAGACCGAGATGATTATCCAAAAAAGAAACCAGTACACTGTTTTGGTCATGGTGAAGTGCATGTTTAACTACACAAGACTGTGTGTGGCCCCGAATCGAGACGCGGAGAAGCAGGACATTGGAAGAGCCAACACTTCGATCGGTCAAACGGCACCGGCATGGGGCCCACTAGGGTAGCCCAGGGTGAATGTGTATGGCCCCTACAAGGCAATGCGTGGATGATTTCAGGGATCGGTAGGATATTGTATGATATTGTAGGATCAGGCTCCACACTATCAGATAGGCTTGACTCCACAGATAGGACATTGTAGGATTACCCCAAATTCACCCAGAACCCAAAAAACACCCAGATAGGCTTGGCTCCATCCACACTCCGGACATCCGACATCATCCGACATCCGAGCGTCCGTGGAATCATCCCAGCAACGGATGGAGTGATGTTTGACCAATAGTTTATTCCAGACACTCCATGTATGGGATACTTAGCCCAGATTAGGGTCATATATTGCTGTAAATGTATACATGGATGGTTTGGGTATAGTGCCTTATATGTTTGGGATGTTGGGCCAGTGTTTTCCACTTGAGGTGCTCCTTGGTGGATGGCGACAGGCTCAGGCACATCCGGATGGGCTCAAGAAGCCCGGTTTAGTCACTTGTCAGGGCTTGTCATGCAGGGCCAGCGTGTGCGTGGCAGATGTCGAAGAGGATGTTTGGACCGGCCCGGCATGGGCAGTTAGGGACCTCTGTAGAAGCTGTGGTCGGCGCGTCTTCGGACGCTGTAGATGGCGCCAGCCATAACCAAACCAATAATCATGAACTGAGACGAGCAAGCGTAAACAAGGCTGTCATGAAGCAGATACTGCCAACAGGCATCTGCCCTCTGATATCCCTTCCAAGTGGCAAGTCATGGCAAGTCCAAGTCTAAGTTCAACACTCCGGACGGAATGCCAATGAACAAAACCTCCGCAAGTTAACAGAAACGGCATACAACCAATGTCAAACAGCGACCCTTTACAGCATCTCCAGAATGATCCCACATAGACTATGCAAACCAGTATATATATATACTACATATGTGACGTGTTTAATTTACGGTATGTGTTATATAATAATGCAGCTGATTTGTGTTTGTAACACATCCTGCATGTGTTCATGTCTGGAGTCATGACGAGAACAATTGAAGAAACACTGCACTTGACTGCAGCATGCTTACAACATCTTACCACACTGGACCGGTCAGGCCACACCTGTCAGGTACCCTGTCAGACCTCTCATAACTCCCGAAAGCGACTGGTCAAGGGCTCCGGCACGGCACGACGCCAGGGCAGACGAGAAGCTGCTCGATTGGAGGTCGTTGACGGCGCCTTGGGCGAGACCGGTTCCGCTCCGGGACCGGGACCGTGTTGGTTTTGAGGTTCTCCTCCTTCCAGGTTCGCCCTTTCCTTTATTTTATTTTGGTAGCCATGTATGCTGTATACAGTACTATAGCATACTATAGCCTGTAGCTACCAAAATTGGTAGCTGTATACCGCAGTAACACTTACAGTACCTTTTTTTTAGTACTGTAAGTGTTTGTCTTGGTTTTTGTCTTGCATGGTTTTATAGATTGTATGGCTCCAGCACTGCTCCAGAATCCTGGACGTGTAGGGTGTCCACGTGTCCACTTCAGGCGAACCATATGACACTTTTTCACCACATGACGTTTTCACCACATGACAGTAGAACCACATGACGCTTTGGTCATGGTTCAGGACATCTTAGGGCTCTCCATGAAGGTGGATCTTGGGTGTGGCACCAAGGCATGTGGGGGTAGCAGGAAGCCAACCTTCGGATCTAAACATGTCATCGAACGTAAACTCTTGATTGGTAAACCCAAACCTCTTGATGTGGATGGTCAAGACTCCTGATGCAGGGCTTTTCTTGATGAATCCAAGAGTCCGGATTGGGTGGATGAATTCAGGAAAACGATGCACTCAAAGGATCCCACAGGGATGCCACAGAACACCACTTTCACGCCATACATCCTGTGGCGGGCTGAAGAAACCTGGAAACATGGCAAGCACGGCAACACACAGGTCGCTTGGTCTATATTGTTAGGACACCGAGGACACCAGGGCTGCACTCCACGTGTTGACGATCGAGGTCAGCAAGCCACAGTTGCACTTGCAGACTGACCTGGATCGGATGAATGTGAAGTGCCTCGCTGGGGATTTCCGTCGTCAACGGTTGACCGAACTGAGTGCTTCGTGCCGAGAAGAAGCACTCAGATGGGGGAGGTCCCAATGATGAGCTCCACTGTTAGCATAGTTTTCCCTAGGGATCCACACACACACACATATATATATATATATATATCCACACACCTTTTCAGAAGGTACTTGGGCCCTCCAAGCCTGCATAAATTGGTCTCCAACCTTCTCCGAAGGTATGTGGATCCTGCGACACTTGGCACGGCCGTGGAAACTGTGGAAACCTCCAGGTACACTGAGATCTCCTGGAGCAAGCACAAAATCCTCAGACGCTTGCAGTCACAGAGCTATTTGTCGGGGCCCCAGGGTTGGAGCTTCTGGAAGTCTTCTGAAAAGAAGCCCGATTTCATCCCCAAAGTTGGAGCCCTTGCAAGAAGCCCCCCGATCCTCGCACAAACCATTCAATGGGTGTCCCCCAGTTCACCCCCCTCCCACCACCCGGTGACCCTGTACCATTCCTGTTGGCCGAGCCGCTGTGGCACTGTGGCCCATGCGCTTGGAACGCCCATCATCCGTGCTGGCTGGCTGTACCGAGGCCTCGGTGCCTCATCATCCCTGGGTTGACACATCGACTTCGGCTCATGCCGGAACTCCCTCAGGCGCGCGGATTCGAGCACGATTAGAGTCGAGCATTTCCGGAGGGGTGCTCTGATGAAAGATCTTGCTTCGGTCAGAAGTCGGAAGTGTTTTTGGATTGGATCGATGATATCTCCAGCCATCCTGTGGAATCCTATGTGATTCTGGGAGCCTTGAAGTGTAGAACTGGTCATGAACGGGTCATGCTCGGCTCCGCCGCGTTGTATGTGGATCTTGTATAGCTTTGAATCTTCAACTGGCTCGTCCTGCGCGATTGGTCATGGTGGCTGTAGGATTTCCCAGCGTCACACGGGGTTTGCCCACCAGACCCAGTTCAGGTATGCCTGGTGAGAATGCCCCCCTCATCAACAACAACAGTCTTCCCGGAAAATAGCAATCTCAAAGGATTTGTGAGGAGTCGCATGGACCATGGAGCAGAGTCTTCATCAGACTCGATTCCTGAAACACTCATGCAAGTGGAATACAGCCTGTTCGTTAGAGGAAACCGGTCTTCGCTTGGCCATGGGCCATGTTTATCATGTTTGGATGATGTTGGAGGGTCGGTTCCACAGTTTTACCACCTGGCTGGCTTTGTTCCATCCATGCAGAGGGTGGACCATGGTGGAACCTGGACCGGACCATCGGAACCTGCGGTCGACCATCGCGGTGCTCCGTCCAATCGAGGCGCTCTTTGACTATGTGCACTTGGGAGGTGGCGCCGGTTTCGGCGAACCGTCGGCGGTTTCGGTGCCGATCGACAGGGAGCCCCATGAGTTCGAGTTGACATGCCAAAATACATTTGTCATGATTCTTTCCCAATATGGGACGGACAAGTGGATAACCTGAGGTTTTCCCACATGGTGTCACGGTGCTTCAACGGTTTTTTCCTCATTTTTGTAAACAGGAAGTGGGAGCAGGTCTGAGCTGTTGGTGACGGCTCCCATCTCCCAGGTGTTGGATGGTTTTTGGTCACCGTAACGGTTGGACTGCGACCTCCAGTTGCCTAGGAAGTCAAACTTACTTTTATACATGCCTGTGCATACATACCAGGACACATATGGGTGTCTCTAAATATAATTAGCCACTTAGATGACTTAGAGGTGTCCATTAATCACACCTCCAAAAGGCCCTGGTACATGGCTTACTGTACACCACCTGCAATCTGCAAACCAGGAGGAAGCCCCCATTCGAGAAATTCAGATCGATCCCATGCTTTTTTTACTACATTTGCCCGGTGTTCCACGAGGTTCCACACATGTGTGTGACAAAGGGCATGACTGGCTCGTGGTATTCAACCAGGACAGCTGCCTTTGACATGGTATGATTCCTACCTCTTTGGAAGGCTGGATGAGTTTGATGAGCAACCCTTGGGCCCTGCTTGATGAACAACATCCTGGTTTTTTGGGCGTCGAACATAGGAAACCATAGGAAACCTATGGAAACCTTCAAAGCGTTGCCTAGGAGCTGCATGGGGAAAAAATAAAGGTTACATGAACTGCCACAGAACCATGCCAGTTGGTGACGCATGTGCCATGTATCAAGTAGTGCAAGTTATATTTCTAGCTAGCTCCGAGGAGCAAGCGACTGAGCCGGGGTATCCATGTTCCCTATTAGCAGAGTTCCCCAACCCCTTGCTAGATGTTGAATGTATTTGAATATTTCCAACTAGCTAATTAGTTACTTCACCACACCCTGTCGTCGCGGATGTCGCGACCTCCGCTGGCCAGGTCAACTCTACATGCTGGGCAGCCCGGTGAACATCCAACTCATCGAAAAGGCCAATGGCTCGGCTCAAGCGGCGCAACGGCTGCGCGCGGGTGTTTTATTTTTTTTCCGTGGGAATTTCTGTGCTGTTCCTCCATAATAAGGTTCTAGGAGCGTGCCCCAAACCAAGGTTTGGGCCAAACCTTGAGAACTGAGGCACAATTGGATGTGGGCTTAGTGTTAAGGTTCTTTTTAGCCCTTAGAATTGATTCGCTTCTACAACATATTGGTAACGACGAGGGGAACAACTGGCAACTAGGGTCAGGGCAGAGTCAACACCACGGCTAATTACTCACTCAGAAATACAGCACCTCCTAGTGCTCAATTGTCCAGGTGCCAAGTAGGATTTAACATGCTTTGGCGCTTTCTCCATATGGACATGTTTGAATTTCTTCGATGTTCTTCGAACGCTTCGACCGCGACCCTCCGTGACTTCTTCCGTGCTTGACCGCCGGAGCGCGGCACCTACCTTTACACGGTGAAGAGGCCGAGTTTCGGGCTAAAACCCTCGATGTTTGTGGTTGAACTGTTGAACAATGAGGAAACCAAAGAAGAGCTGCCGGAGCTGCTGGTTATGTTGCTGGAGCTGCTGGTTGAAAGCAACAGTGGAGCTGGAGCTGGCCCTTTTGAGTACCACTCTCCCAGAAAAGGATGTCGTTCTATCATAGTCCCTGCTCCTCGTGGCAGAGTTCAGAGATGTTCACTGTACTGCGTGTTGACCATTTTGGAACTCAGAATGGTGGTTCAGTGGTCCAACCACATGCTGTTCGACATGGTGCGATCAACATCCCACTGTTACTTTGATGTTACTTGAATTCTTTCTTGCTCCACCATGGGGAAGCCAGAAACAGGAGCGTGAAGCGGCGCACTCGTGCGGGACGGCATTTTTGTCTCGTAGCTTGCCCGGGAGACGTGCTTGTTCTGATGGGGATTGGCGGCCCGCCTCAGCAACATAAACAGATTCTGGCCGTGATCGGATTAGCCTGGATCATCCATGGAACGTGAAGGACGAGTCACTGAGGGATGAGAACAGATTGACAGACCACCATGGAATTGCCACTGCAGATCAAAGCAGCCCTCAGAAGCAGAACACCTCAGAAAACAATACACTACAACTGCTCAAGAGATTTTCAGAAAAAGAGTAGTCCACCCGTCCACCCTGTCCTGAGTGCGGCCCCTTCGCTTGCTCGCCGGCCGATGATTGCCATGTCCAAAGCGGAGTGACCTGATGCGTCACTGAGATGCCGGCACATCCCTTCCAATGGACAAGGTCTAGCTGGCTAGTGACTTTGGGTTGAGGAATCCAGGAAGACATCAGGGTTGATCGTTCCGCCATCGATGAAAATAGTGATGAAAAGAATATTCAACGAGTTGGCTAGGTCAGTTGATAGACGGCGATTGCTCTCAACTGAGGTTTAAAAACTTGTCGGAGGGTCGTCTTTGCATGGAGCCGAACACATGACATGCGATTTGGCATGCTAGTGATGCTGATCACTCCAGCAAATAATCCTTGGTGTTTCCTCCGCCAGGTTGAAGAACTCCGGGAATGTCTCCGTGTCCCCTCGTGCGGGCCATACCATCACCCTGAGTTTCCTGGCTTTGCTTCGAAGGGATGTGATTTTTGGCCTTCCTGTTCTGGTGGAAGACGTTAGCACTATTCTTTCGCCTTCCTGGTTTCGCAAACTTCTGAGGTTCTGTGGGCTTTCTGCTCTATGGCGGCATGGATGGCCGCCGGAACGATCAAGGGAATCCGGCACCGACGCTCTCTGCACCGGGTCGCTGCCGGCGTCGCGGACGGTCGGCGATCGTGGTGGTTGTGGGGCAGTCAGTTCCGAGCAAAAAGACAGGACCATGGGATCAACAGCAGTAAGGAGGGCAGATAGGACCGCAAGAAGTTGGGCTTGGAGTTTGGAGCTTTTTGGCCGGACTTGGGGACTTGGTTTGGTTGTTGAATCGTTGAAGCACTGCAAGTGGTTGGGCAAGTGGTTGGGTTTTGTTGGGTTTCCGCTTGTGTGGTGGAATGTGTTCAAAAGCATTCAATTGATATCAATTGATCATGGCTGCATGGTTACAGGCTTTGACAAGACAGAAAAGCAAACATGGACTAACTAGGCCCACTAGGCCCCAAAAAGGCGATCAACGGATCCTCCATTGGCTAAGATGACTCCACTCCATCCTTTCATATCCTGACTCCGAGTGCGCTCCTCATCACTCCGATCTGCAAGGAACAGCGATCTCTACTTGCTGAAAGTTGGAGGCAAAACCTTCCAGTGCCTTGGAGTCTTCGTCGCTCCGCTACCACACCAACGCGGCGTCTGATGCAGAGCCAAACAGAAAACACCAACGTCCAAAGTCTGGAATGCCTCATGGTTTCGGCACCTCTCGTTGCAGAAGTCAGCCGGCAAAAGGGTCCGCCGTCCGATCCGTCCAGAAGCCGAGCTGTGAACACCGTACAGCGAGATGTGAAAGCGGCGACCTGATCCGACGTGGAATAGCTTTGAAGGTGTATATATATAATATATATGTTAATATTTATTGGTCAAATAATTCTTATAGCCCTGGAAGATTACCACGGACCCTGAAGATCACGGTTGTGAAGGAAAACCCGTCTAAACGAGGGTGCCATTCTCAGGGTCTATGCTAGTTTTCGGGAGTGTAATAGTTGACACTTTCTTCCGATAGAGCCTCCCAAACAAATTGTGGTGGATATGCACGGGAGAAGAGGGGTTGGCTTGTGCCCCATGCAGCCGGATTTTGCTCTCCCAGGACAATATTAATATAATCGATATGTCTGTGAAGTTTATATACCCGTTGCGGATTCCTGCCGGGAATAGAGGCAACTGTGACCAAGGTATATATATATATATAGACTCTAGACCTTTTTGAGCGGGTATTGCACGGATTTTGCTATATGTGCAACTATTTGTATACAGAATGCAGATGTCAAATGTCGGAAGCTTTTCAAGTGGTGAAATCACTTGAAGGGCGTTGATACTGTAGCGAGTAACGGCTGTAACTCCGCTCCACGGTGAAGACACCCACCCCAGGCACTGGCCAAAGGGAGGCCTCACAGGATCGACCTGCATGTGACCACCTCTGTGGTGGGGCCTTTTGCCCGATGTACCGTTTATTTATTTCATGTTCCAGTGTTCATTTCATACCATGTGGATTTACTGTATGTATTTCTATCTAGATGTTTCTATACTACCGTATATATTTCCATATATGTCCTATGTACAGGAATTTGTTTCTTACTGTTCACGCATGTTGATGTTTGTCCACCTTACATTCCCACAGCTAGATCCCTCACCTCCTTTACTTGCTTCAGCAACCCTTCGCCAACTTGTCCAAGGTGGGAGCAGGTGGAGGTCGACCCAGGGTCTCAACTGCCTCCTGCTCGGACACTGCATACTGCCTTGGCCATCAGCCAAGATGAGGCGGATGTGGCGGGCTGACAACATCCACGAACACGCCCGGGAAGAGACCCACATGGAACCAACAGACCTTTGGAAGGCGATGGCGATGTTCGTCTACAACCCGACAGTGTTTTTTCAGGGGTTGCATGTAGGTCTCGGAACCAGGGTCCTTTTGCGAACAAAACGTGCCCACGGGACTTGCATATGATTCCTGGGTGGATCATTTCGAAGAGAGAGCCTAACACTGCGCAGATACCCAACAACTGGCTGCAACCCTGCAGTCAGTTGGTCCAAACTTGATGCACCCCTTGATGCACCCCAAACCCACCCGGCAGATGATCACACGATCGAACCTAACCAACTGGGTCGCTACGATCGAACCATTGAGTTCGCCGGCGTGGACGCGAGGTCTTTGTGTTTGGAGGCATTCACTCCGCTACTCCGGACCGCGTGCAGTCGTTGCAGGGAGAGGAAGGGTGGTGAGGGTCATTTCTAGGGAGGCAGCTCGGATCCCATGTATCTATATAGACCTTATAATGCCATACATGTAAACTTAACATAACTTAACTATATTAATACACACACATGTATATATATATATACATACACACACCAGCGCCCTCCGACTGTAACAGGTCTCCTTTGGAGGCTGAAATGAAGACAAGCGAACTGATTTCGTGGGATGTTCAGTATATGTTCGATGCTTTTGCTGGATTGATATCGGAGCAGAACGATATATTCTGAGAGTTCCCGACGTGACCATTCAATTGAAAGTCGTTATATTATATAGTTGATTGTTTGGTCTTTCAGCATGCTGGTGTTGAAGTCACGGTGGTGCTGGCGGTCAGCTGACACTGTCTTTTGGGGGTTGGTTTTCTTTGCGGCCTTGGTTTTGCCACTGTGAACCAGCGTGTCGCATCCTCGCGTGCAAGAAGGATCGGAATCGGACGAGCATGACGGTCGGATGACTGACGGTCGGTGACTATAGACACCGCTATTTCTGCGATGTCTACTTCCTGTATAGAGAATTAACATGTACGGTAGAGTAGTTTCTTCTGTATTTGAAACCACTATAGCTGTTGTGGTACCTGGATCGGCACATTCACATGTGAGCCACTTCCAAAGGTAAATGAGGGCACCTGTAGGTCTCCGGCTTCACCCTGCCCAACTCAGCATTCACTGAGGAGCCCCCCAAGCTTCCCCAAGTGCCCGATCCTTTGTTTGGTGCGATGCCGGCCGCCCAGGTGTTGAACGATGGTTGGATCCTGGACACTGGCTGCTATGAATGGAAGCATGTGGGTTTCCTGGCGGAATACGGCGGAAATACGGTGCCTACAGGGCACTCACTGCCCACTGCGTGAGTGCCCTTAGTCTTCTGGGGAATAGATTAATATATATATATATATGTGTGTGTGTGTGTTAGTTTTTTCTCCGCCTTCTGAACAGCAAATCCAAGGCTTCAAGACGCAATCCGAAGATGTCAAGAGTTCGCATTGGATGCTTGGAACGTCCACCGTGGGCCGCGTGTGCTTCTGGCTGAAACAAGAGGTACTCCAGTGATATCAAGAATGAGAACTGCCCGGCACAGTGGTGTGATTTTCCCTCTCTGCTAGGGTTGGACTGTGATTTTCTATGTGTTCGTTGTTGGGAGTGTATTCTGGTAGAGACCACAGGTGGATAATTAACTCAAACGAATAGATGCATTTACATTAGATTGTGCAGAACATGCAAATAGATTGTCAGGACTTGGGGCGAAGCTGCATGGCATGTGGTCAAGGATTCACCAATGACTACCCAAGTAAAGAGACTGACATGGAAGATCATAACGCTGAAAGCTCAGCCGGGAAATAAAGACAAAACACACACATGTTCCTCGACAAGAAAAGGTCCATCAAATCAATACTAATCACTTGAAGAGAAACGATCAACGATCAACGAGTAGGTCTGACGAGGAACGGTGGGTGGCGCATGGTGGCGCATCGCCATGTCTCAAAAGAAGTTGCAAAAGTTGAGACAGGCAAGGGGGTGGTAGATCACCGGAAAAGCTCCGGTCGTTGGGAGAGAGCTGGAAATGGGGCACCATGGGGCAAGCGGCAGAACTGCAGATCTAATTGTTTTAAGCCATTTTAAGCTAAACAGGCATATAGATCGATGTAACACAGTAAACAGACAACCTGAAGAATGACTTTAATGAGCTAGACACCAATCGAGACAAATGATTACGAGGTCTGGGGGGGGTGGCCCGAGAACGTACCACGTAAACTCGAAATTAGGTGGGGGAGAGGGGTGCGCGGAAGTAAGGTTTTTGAGGTTGAGTTTTTTGTGATTTGAGGGGGTGGTGATGCAAGAAATGCAATTCGCATCATTTGCATCATCTGAATGGTAAGGTGTAGGATGTGTTGTAGCTTCGTGCAGCTGTGAATGCATAACCTTCTTACGCACCTATATAAGTTCAAAGCATTAATGAGTCTTCAAATCCGTGGATTGCTGCAAGTTTCTCAAGGTTATCTAGCGGTTGACGGAAAGGGAAATTGAAGTGCTATACCCGGCAACTGAATTGTATACCGCGCGCGCGCCTAAATCAAGGGCAGACCGGGAGCCAGCAAGGCGCGCGCGCGCGCGGACCCAGGGTAGGTAAATTGAAGTGCGATACCTGGCAACAGAATTAATTGTAGCTACCCTGGGTCCGTGTACGTGCTATGTTGCTATACCTTTTACACACCTATATAAGTTCAAAGCAGTCAAAGCATGAATGAGACTTCAAAGTTGTTGGCTTCTGTGCGTTTCTAAAGGTGACGGAAAGGCAACTTGAAGTGCTATACCTGGCAACTGCCTTGTAGCTGCCCTGGGTCTGCGCGCGCGCGCGCCTAAATCTAGGGCAGACCGGGAGCCAGCAAGGCGCGCGCGCGCGCGGACCCAGGGTAGCGGACCCAGGGTAGCTACCACTGCACTTTTACTATCTGGCTTCACACCGTGCTCGTGGACAAAAAACGCAGGCTTTCGTTTTGCAGCTTCTCAGGTAGCAAGTAATTTCAGTATGGACCATTCCGGGCGAGAGAGAGAGAGAGAGAGAGCGCGCGAGAGCAAGCGAGCGAGGGGAAATTATTTGTGTGTTTCCGATGGTGTTTATAACTAGCGAGTGTTGGTACGTCACTTTCCTTTCTAAACACGTAGACTATGATTCAATCACTGCCAACTTTCCTGCCGATTCTCGTGAACCCCACGTGTTTTCAGGTTCACTGGACACGACCGGACACGACGTCGTGTCCGAGGAAGCGCTTGTCGGGGAAGATTTTGGAGCACCCCTACGTGGCCGCGCAAGCGGAGGTCATCGGACAAGGCGAGAGTCGCGTCGATTCCACGGGGAGAAGCCATGGCTCGAGCCATGGACGGCCGTGGGATGTGTGCAGTCTACTTCAGTGCAGGAGCTTTCCGGAGAGACTAAGCCAAGATGTTGGTTTTGTCCTGATTTCATGCTGGTGAAGTCGTAGAAAACGCATGTCATAGTTGGACATGGGATGATGCAGTTAGACATGGACGTTTGTGTGTCGGTACAGGTTAAAGGCGGCTCCATGACTTTGTCAATCTTTGTCACTAGGTGAGATGGAGTTGGCCAAGGTAATGTTGTGCCACTAGCACTAGAATTAGAATACTGGTGGCTATACTGATCAGAGCTCCAAAAAAACTGGTGTCCCCAGGACTGCTTACAGTATATAAGCCGTCTGGACACTTCGGCTCCCATGTAGACTCTTGAGTAATAGACAAATGAGAGTCTGTAGACTCTTGAGTAATAGAGTCGTGAGAAATAGACTCATCAATTGATGATGATTTGATCTACAATCACACTTCCGAATCGCTCCTCGATGCTAAGCAGGAGCCCCTGCATTGAGACACGGCCCACGTAGGGATGTTTGTCTACTATAGAGTAGGGAGACCCAAACTAACGTAGAACGTTGGTGAATACACCCCCTACCAGAACAGTTTTACATCTCCAGCAATTATGGGTGGGTTCATTCCCCAACTTGAATTGAGTAGCAAAAGGGGAAATTTCAGGCTTCGTGTTTGGCCTGCCTGGGAGCCGGTTTTCAACTCATGCCCAACCACCTCCACAAGTCACAGCGACACAGATTCCGTGGGAAGAGCTTTGAGCATCCACCAGCAGGAACTTGTGCCATCTACAGTACATGTCGAGGAAGGAAACTCTCGTATACCATCCAAAGACGACATGACGACTTTTGTTGTGCATACACTTGGACATCCATGAAGTTCATGCTCCAGCCGTTCTTCTTTTTCAATGAGAAAAAACAAACAAACAGCTTTTGCCGCCGACAATTTAAAAACAAAGCAGCTTTTCGACAAAACAAAAACATCTTTTGACTACTTAAAGATGCTAAACCCAAAGCGCCACCTCGCTGTTTCGCCGCCGAGGCATGCGCCGGAACACCGGCACACGCCGCATCAGCGGCATGGCGCAGACCGCGCGGAGCGCGGTGAGCGGGCTGAACTTCGAGACCCTGGCGCTGGCGGCATCCAAGGCGGGACGATGAGCCTGGGGTTGGCCTCGGCTTGGCTTTTCAGGTCCTTATGGCCTCACCCCTCCTAACTAAATGGATATGGGGTGGGACCTAGGTCAGGTAGTGGATATGTCCTCACAAGGCCTGGTGATGTATAACAAGATAAGGATTTGGTTGGTTTCCCCCGCTCCGGGTTCTGCTGCCCTAACCTGGGGAAGACGTTTTAAGTATACAGTATGCCTCCCCCAGATTCCTTAAGCAAATCATAGTAAAATCCAATTGATGGGTGCGGGTCACAACCTATCGGTGGATCCAAACGAGACCTTTCGCGCTCGCTGGAAAGCGCTTTCAGAGCGTGTAAATTGCGATGCCAGAGTCTGGCGGGCCTTTCGTTTGAACAGGTGTCCTTACTAGGTGTCAGTGTGTATAAGATTTTACATTTTTCATTTTGTTTGGAAACAACACTGAGGTGGCCATGTCATGTCATACATCCAAGACTTGACATGGTTTTGTATATATAAGGATACTCATGGATACCCGAATGAGTGCTACCATCCCAGGAAGGATCATTCAACCGGCATTCTTCGACGAGGCCGTGCGTTTTTTGGTCTCAAGGTGCTCGGCCCATCCGCGCCAGGCCGTCGTGGGCGCTTCGATGAGCATTGGCGGCGAATCGGGCGGCGACGGAGGGTCTTCGAGCCCCTTGGGCGAAGGAAAGGACGCTGGTGACCGGAAGATGGGGTCAAGCTTGTGCATTTTTACTGATTATTGTTTATTCCGTTTTCAAGCACGAGGAACATGCTTCAAGTGGAGGGTCTTGCAAAGGAGGATGTGCCAACACAAACGGTAAGAATCGCACATTTGTTTCAGGATGGTTCACATTGAGCTCGCGGGAGGTGCGCATTTTGAGTTTCCATTTTGCAGCCACTTGCAGCCTTTTGCAAATGGCTGCCCAAGCAAGTGGCTGCCAAGTGGCTACTTCTGTCCGGAGAATATCATGATTTCTCCGCACGCAGCTCTGGAGAAAACCAAGATTTCTGCAATGCTGTTCTGCGAAGAAATTCCGGTTTTCTCCAGAGCTGCGCGCGGAGAAATCAAGAAATAATCCAAGACTTTTCCGATAATAAATTCCAAACTTCTGCAGAGCTAGCGACGAAGAAATCTTGCAGTTTTTACATAAAGAACTCAAAGTGCACGTGTTGAAGTTTACTTGCTTGAGGGACAAGTGGCTGCAAGTGGCTGCCTGAAAGTGGTTGCAAAACCAAAATTCAAAATGTACGTCATTTGCTCGCTCTCTGTTCTTTCAAGTCTTTTCTTAGTTCGGACAGATGAAGTGAGCCACTTGTCGAGCATGGGGTGGTGTAGAAATTGAAGGGGTGCATGATTCATGAGCCCTTTGGCCACACGATATCTTGTGCGTAGTTTGATTCCTGTAGTCACAAAGGCACCGGGGGAAACCACGGCCACGGACAGAGAAACTTTTGAATAGCCGGGCGTGTCCGCACGCCCCTGTCACCGGTGAGAACGTCGGTGACGCCGGTGATGGCCACGGTGGGTCTCGTTCGTTTCATCAGAAATGGACGGACAAGATGAGGTAGGGCCAGGGGCGAAGACTCAACAATACAAACCGTGCAGGGTGTGTCCCAGCAAACCAGTAGTCTGTAAAGGATTCGGAAATATTTAAGTTTTTGTTTGCCGTGTAAGGTTGATCAGATGCTGAAACACCTTATGTAGTGCATATGAAAGCTGAGTTAGGCCTTAATTTTGAAGCAGCAAAAAATGTGTTCTGTTTAAAGTGGTGTCCTTTTGGGTTTAGGGTGACAGAAAAACCACCTGGGCAGGAATATCACATGAAACTTGAGGAAAATCCTGGAAGAAGTTCCTGGCAAAGCAGATGACGTCCAGCGTGAAAGCGGGTGACTTGGAGTGGTTAGCGTGCAGATGGTTTGCCTAAGAAACCCTGCATGCCTTCAGTTTGACCAGTCGTAGAACGGTTTTGTAGCTGTAGAAACCTTAGCGCAACAATGGTTCCTTGGTAAAAGAAGGCCATTCAATCAATGGTGGTTGGAATCCTACAGGGAAACCTTTCAGCATCCCGTGGCGGGAAGGCGCAGGCTGCGGCAGATGTTCTTAGCCAATCCGCACCCAGGATGCGGCTGACCTTCTGGTGCAGGAAGTCTGTCGTCCATCCAAGATCCAAGCAAAAAGGTCACCGGATGGTCCAACAATGAAGTTGGTGGAGAAACAGAAGTGGAGGAGAACATCTATTTTAAGAGAAGTGTCACTTCTCTACTCAGACAGTTTGTGGAGGAGATGTTCTTCATATGGAGACATGGGCCATCAGAGTCAGAGACACATTGCTGCCTAGCAGATCCCCTTTTTGCTTTGCAGCTTCCAAGGGTTCCCAGCAGAGAAAGGACCAACACTCGACTCAACTCTATTCTTTTGGTTGCGCCGGGCTATGAAGATGTTGAAATCTGTCTCGTTAGGTCGCCGTGTCTGGTCCCCCGCCCAGTACAGGCAACAAAGAGAAGCAAAGTAGGCGGGTGAGGGCGGGCGGCGTGGAGTGCGGGAGGCCTTTGGACCGTGCGTTTGGACGGCTTCAGATTGGCCAAGCACGGATCGAAGGCAAGCCCCTTACCATCCCCTTTCTACCTTCCTAACTGGAGCAACCAGAATGACCAGGTGATGCGATTATGGACGATTCACTGGTGTCGATCTACAAACGCCACCCAACCAAACCTGTCACATTTTGCGTGGCTCACTTGTCGATGCTTTTTCTCGTGCCAGGACGCGTTTCCAGCCCAAAGACGAGGCGGGATTAGTGAACTTCGAGGAGGAACAGTTTTTGGAAGATCCTTGGACCAAGAATTCAAGTGAATTCGCTGACTTTTGTCGGGTGGAATGCTCTGAAATCATTTGGCCAAAAAACCCTTTGCAGGCGTGTAAGCGTCTAGAATTCTATAAACTCCACCCAGTTCCAAACATAACAAGCTTCAGGATTGTTTCACAACTCCGCTACCAGTTCTTTGGGTGGAAATTCCGGCATTTCGCTGCTAGTTCGTTGTCGGAAACGACGAGCTTTCTTCCCCATATTTCCCCATCCATGAAGTAAGTCCACCCCCCCCATGAATCAATGAATCGGGTCCATGTTCAGATGCCCACCAACGTGACCCCTCCGGCCAAGACTTCAGCCGTCTTCAACCGTTGGAGACGGCGCAGTCTACGGCCCCGCGGTTGTGAGTCAACCGATGTACGGACGTCGCATGGAAGTGGATGGCACCCCGCTTGTTTGGCAGTCGGAAAAGGGTCAAACCCGAAATCGGGGCCGTTTGTCCATCCACTTTCCATATGTGTGTTCCAGGCAGTGTCAAAGTTTGCTCACGACACGGACCAATCTTTTGCCACTTGAACTGTTTGAAATGCGGTGATTCGCCTTTTGGACGCCCACTGCGCCCTCAGCTCGATCACTATTTTAGTGCAGACGGGCTTGAAAACACACAGACACCAGGCGTTTGGCACGAGTTTTTTGCAAGAACACCCAATACGGAGGACGAAAGGGGAGTGTCCACGCGTGTGCCCTGGATTCCGAGGACATTCTGACAATGGTATGTGCCACAGCTCAAGGTGAGACGCATCCGGCAGGAGTCTCTCAACAGGAACACACCGAGAGTTTACATAGGATGGTCGACACCAACAGCCAATCCATTTTTCCCAAGATTATGCTGATCAATGATCAAGGCCTTACACCTCCAAGTACCTCCTCAGAAGGTATTTGGACCCTCCAAACCCACCCCAAACACCTTCTCAGAAGGAACTTGGAGGCCTAGGGAGGTTGGACTGCATTAAATTTACCAGCGGCCCTTGGCGTGCGGGGAGAGGTTTTCTCGGCGTTTTGTTTTTGGATGCGCAGGGAACGAGGACGAGGATGCCAGCAAAGGACCCGCGCCACGTGGCAATCATAGCAGCTTGGCCGTGATCTACCACCTCAACTGTTTTACGCAAACTCCACCAATGAACATCGGTATACAGTGGCAGTTAACTGTGCTGCGCCCTGCCCAACTGCGGGTCCAGCAGTGCATCGTCCTTCCTCAGCGTGTCCCGGGACGGCTGCGTTGTAGCCAGACGCTGCCGAGAGAGAGAGAGAGAGGGAGAGAGAGTGAGTGACAGTTGACAGTCAACAGACAGAGAGAGGGAGAGAGGGCGCCAACTCTTTCGATGGTGTCCTTCCGCCAAACCCAAGACCGGGCCGAGGTACTTGCCTCTATGAGAATACCATCATTCTTTTCGGTGGGCATGGTGGCTTTGGCTACCAGCGGACGCTGGGCCGCATGGACCCGCCGAAAACCCCCAAAAGCCGGTTTTCTACACCCAGGGCACCAAATGATCAACTTGGATGCTTGGAGTGCTCTAGACATGTCCGACACATGCTTCCCATTGGCATCCCAACATATCACCACCAGTACCACCATATCAGCTACTTTGGCACCTTGCACGATACGCACCTGGACCATCTAAGGGGTCATGTCATCATGTCGGGCTATCCAACTCTGCTCATGGGCTTCCATGGCGCACCCCTTGGCCCCGTTGGCAAGCCGTTCGTGACAAGAGAATGTAGCTGAGGAAAGCCTTCAACGATGTTTGGGCTTTGAACCTAGATTCATTCCGCCACTTGGCTATTTTCATTTTGGTGGTAGTAGTTTGTATATGTTTGTATAACAACATATTTGTAGCTTTCAAAAGGTTGCCAACAAGTGAACCTATGTTGTGAGCGACACCTGGCAAGCGTGACACGTTTTTGTGTCTTTCTCTTTTTGGGAGGGCCTCCCCTGGAGTGGATTCACGTTCATGACTCATGACACTTTTGCTGGGTGATGGACCCGAGTATAGTAAAGGCAGGTTTGAATCGCCCAGTACTTCTATGTTTGTTTTGGTGGCATGTCCTCTATGTTTTGGTGGCACGGTCCACGTCTCATGGCGGGGTGCACAGTCGAAGTGCACTTCATTGGTCGAGTGTAAAGCTTTGCCTAGTTGAAGCGCAGAGGCGGGAGATGGGAGATCACGTGACCAATCATCAACACAGAGTTGTGTCGACAAATTGGTGGTTTTTGTTAGGCTGAGGCAGACAAAGAAACAGGCTTGGTTTGAGAAATCATTTAAAAAATGCACAGCCGCACAGCTACAAAAGAACCGGTAAAACATTGAGGTCAAGTTTGCAAGGTTTTTTTGTTGACTCAAGAAGCTCTCACAATTGAAGTTAGGACGAGGTGTCCTTGTCACCTGTGTGCCTCAGGGTTCTTGGTAGGACTCGAAGGATTTGCCAAGGCCTGACGTTGGACTTTGTGGATCGGATCAGTTCTTGCAGTTCTTTGTTTGAGCGCTAGGCCATGCTAGGCCCTGTGTTTTTGAGCTGTTTGGGGAGCTAGTTGGATCACTTGTTGCACCATTTTTTTGGTTTTTATAAGTCATTACTGGAGGATACAATGTTATGATATGCTGTTATAATAACTAGAACATTGTTTTCTTTCACTGCTGACAAGCCGTGCACGCAACTAGAACATTCATGCAACTTGTCATGCTTATTCATATTCAATCTACTGCAGGGTGGTTGTTGTACTGCCATGCCATGCCCTCGCAAGAAAGAAAACAAAGAGGAAGTACAGTTTTTTTTTTTTTTTAGATCGTGGTTATATACAAATATGCCGTGATGGGCAATCTGTTTATTGTTAGAGGGACTGGAATTACCGGGACATATCGGAACCCCTAAGAATACAAGTTCTGCTGCATCTGTTCGCGCATATCGGAACTTACGCAGTTCCATCCCAAACTGCTTGACGTTATGGTTCCGAACCCCAACCAAAAAGCGTTCGGAACCTGATGTGGTTTCCAGGTGGGCGGGGGTTGAGAGTGGGGCTGAGGAGCTCCTGTATCCCCACACCTTTGGCCGCTCGAGGTTGGACAGAGCTCCTGTGCCATGGCAACCCTCCGGCACCACGCAGTGGGCATTGTGCTTTCCAAAAGGACCGGACCTCCGTGCCGTTTCTGCCGACTTGGAACGATCCTCGGCGCCTGTCGGACAGGATGGCTTTGTGTATATCTTTGGTGGGTGGAATGGAGAGTCACAGTTCAACGACCTGCAGCTCTACTGCAACGTTTCTCCGATTCGGAGTGTCCGAAGATGACTTCGGCATGCACTGGAAACCACATTCTGTGGGCTGGAGGAAAAATAATACAAAGTCCTGAGAACATACCTATATATATATATAAGTTATATAAGTTATATATATATAGAGATCTATAGCTATGATATACTTCAAGTGATGGCGAGCTTCTTTATTTATTGTATATATTTTGATTATACTATGTTCATCTATGTTTGCTTATTTTCGATTGTTTGCCTATTATGCATACACACCTCCGTGGTCATCAGATCATAGCAGAGTCCCCTCAAGAATCATAAATAATAATGGACGTTGCAGAGAACATGCCATGCCCTGAGCGCACACTTTTCATTTGGGCTTCATGCACCAATGTCGTGTCCCGAAAGTATCAAACCTCGTTTTACTCCGGTTTAGCGTATAGGACAGGTTTAATCATAAGGGCGACAAGGAGGTAGGACGTGTCAATCTCATTTGAGTCTTAACGTTCTACCCTGGTATGACATCATATATATTTGCTGCTTGGTGGAACATCGGCCGTCGAGAGGTTCATGCTGGACGTGGAGAATAAGGACTGGTCGGAAGCTTGGCCTCCTCAGTGTTCGGGTTGGCCGGGTGGTTCGGCAGGAAGACAGGGAATGCAACGCAGGACCTGACAGCCTTGAAAAAGAGGCTGCTTAGCTGAGACGTGTTCACTCTGGTGGGTGATGCAGTGCTCTGAGTAATTTGTGGGGTTGCTCAACTCTTTCCACCAGTTTTGAATTTGCCTGTGTTGGACATTGTTGGACATCCTCAATGACGAATGAATTTTCCCATGTCCAGATGGGATTCCAAACATTGAAGGGCTACAACATTTGCCAACATTGGATGAAACATGATGAATTCTTTTTAGAGAACATCTTAACAACATGTTACAAAGCCGGAAGAACATGATACAACCCAGCCATAAACTATCATATAATTATATATACTCCTTCCCGGTTCTGAAAACAATTCTCCGTCCCGGCTGGACCGTTTTTTCCGTGGCTGGACCGAGCTCTGAGGATGTGGACCTCAACTGGAGCGTGCCGCGCTGGAACATGGCGGTCCAGCTCGTCGAGGTGATCCGAATCGGCGGAGTGGAAGATCCATTTCCATGGCGTATGTGTGTGTGTGTGTGCGTCCTTTTTCTTGGTCTTTTTGGGCCGTTCGTTTTGCCGACATGGAGAGATGGTAAAGGCATGTAATATCATGTATAATTAAAGGCCAAAGCAGACGGAAGAGTGGATCCTCAATGAAAGTATATTCGATGCCGAGTATGTATTGTCCTGGATTGCCCTGGTTTCCAGTATGATTCGATATCGGAATAAACTGGGATGCAATGTGCCCAGATTCTTGCTTGCTTGACAAGCCGAGAAACGTCCAGCTTGGCCAGACAGGCACGACGGTCGACCTGAAATTACACGTCAACTGAGATGAACTGAAATAATGTAGACTCTTGATTAATAAACCCCCCATGTGAAGAGAATGTTTCATTTCAAGTGGGTGCTTTATTCATCAAGAGTCTAGATTAGGCGACCATGAAGCAGAGCTTTTGGGAGCGAACCAGATGAAGTACTGGTCACATCAAAAGCCGTTCCGCAAATAAACCAACACCCTGCCGAATGGATGTTCCAGGCGTTGTCTCGTTTTGGTGTGTGTTGGTGTGTGTCAACCACCGGCGCCACCGGTGACACACCGGTACCGTCTCGCAGGCGATCCCTTCGTGGCGTGTCTTCGTCTTCGGCGGCTCGGCGGACCGCCACGGCGAGGGGCGGACCATGGGCAGCTACGCCGCTTGGTGGACTGTTCTGACGTGATGGGTGGGCAGGTGGGTAGGTGGGTGGGTAGGTGGGTACTTGCAGGTGTGCGAGCTCTTGTGAGCTCTCGAACCTTCCTCCTCGAAGCTTCCTCCCAGGATCGCGAGCTGGGAGTCTTAGACTTGGGCGACGAGCGTTCCTGGCTCTCGCTCTCTCCTGAGCGTGCGAAGCTCGATGGCGCTTCGAGCCGACCGGACAAGCCATTGGATCGACCCCCCCCCCGGGGGCACACGGGCCTTTTGTACGATGCAGAGGAGAGACCGTCGTGGTCCGTTGGGACGAGTGCATCCACGGTCCGCTGTGGCAGGAGATAGAAGCCTTAGGGGATTGAACTCACATCCAACAGGATTAACAATTGATTCTCAACTCGATATGAAGATATTATATATCGCAAGTAAGTCTCAAGATTCATCGACATGTGTTGCATTCCCTGCAACAAACCATGGAAGTGGTAAACCAGTTGTTTGCAGAACATGTTCAACTGGCCATGCCATCCACGTAACCATGATGTACCATGATTACTTCAATGTAGATCTCACATGGCACCCCACTCGCTCAGCTGGCAGGAGAGTCGCTTGATCTTGTACGGAGGCTGGGCCAACAAGTGGTTGGACGACTGCTGGCAGATCGACGTCTCCTCCATTGTAGGCCGGGCAGGGCAGGATTGGTCCGGGGTGTGCCAGACCAGTGGGTATGCAACCAGACTGCGCGGAAATGGAGATGGTTGCTATACCAGATGCTTTACACAACGCAAAGATTAACATAGAACCTGAAAACCGCTGGGTTGTAGAGGAAAACAGTCTTCTACAGGTCCATTGTGAGGTTCCATGTAAATCTTCCTGGTTGCACCACTACTTACAATACCTTTGGGCCATCATGTGGTCTGGAAGACCGCTCATGGCAGGTTCCCAGGTTGCAGCAAAGCTCAATAACAACACCAGAGTGTTACAAGAAGACCAAGGCCAGCGCACCTTACAGTTGCAATGGTGGCAAATTTCCGCTGGGCAAAAACATGCAAAAACCCATCACAGTCCAAATATGCAAATATGTCCAAATGGCACTTCAAGCTGGAGCTTAGCATCGCCTTCTCGCATGTGGTTAAACTCGATCGGTGAAGGTAATGGATCGAGAGCGAGAGGGGGGGGAGAGGGAGAGGGAGTCCGAATGGTACTTGTGCATTCCCTTGTTGTTCCGTTGGCTCGACTTAAGCCCCTGGGCTTCGACTGAAGCCCCGGATGGTGAGGACCGCCATATGCCATCGTGAAGGTCGAGCCATCCTTGGGGCCGGTTTCTGGAAGCCAGACTCTTGGGCCCTTCAAGTCTTTCCGGAGTGGAGCGCTTGCTGTTTTCGGTCATGTCGATGTTTTTTGGTATGTTTTTGTTGTGTTGGGCTGCAAACAGACAGTTTGAGGGATGTTTTTTGAGGTTGCTTTAGCATTGATCGCATCCATGCCTTTCTTTGAAGGGTGTTAAGATGTAAGATATGACATGATATGCCCAGAACTGGCAGCGATGATCCACCCTTTGTTGGAGGGAACATGAGTCAAATCTTGGACTTCCAGGGCCGACTCTATGGAAGGAAATGTCCACCTTCAATCCATCCACTGGAACGGCGAACTGGCGAACGAACGTCGGGTCAGACGGCTCCTGGGTTTGATCAGTCTCTGACAATGGTCCCGAGAGCGGCATCCCGCAGCATCCTGCTGGGGGGTGTCCTATGAAACTGCAACAGTATATTGAGTGGTTTCAGAGTAGATATATAGCACAAAGTTTGTGCCATCAAACCAACAAATGTCGTTTAGAAAGGGGGTAACCTTTCAGGATTGTGCCATCTACTCTGAAACCACTGCATCACCTTTTTAGAGAAAGGCCCTTACTAATCATCAGTTATTCCGGGCATGGGAGATACCCGACCTTCCAGCATCCCCACGGGCCCCAACTGAGCAGCTTCTTTTCGCCGAGTGCCGTGCCGGGGCTCGTCAATGAGGAAAGTGCAGATCTTCGGTGTGGGCTTCCTCTCAGTACCTGGTGTGGCGGTGATACGCTTCACTGGGGGAAATGGGAATCCCGGAGGCAAAGTCGACTGGAAGTTTTTGAAGGACAAAGTGACAAAGTATCAAAAAGTGATGAATCTCGCATATCAAGCCCAAACACTCCATGGGACTGCCATATATGCCTACAACCCCCCAAACCACCCCAACTGATCGGCATACATGGAGTGTTTGGGAAGGACGTGACTTAGGTTCAGATGGTTCACGAACTCCGCACTGGGTTCCAATCTCGGGTGGCCCAGTGATTCCAAGCACCCGCTCTTTCTAGAGGAGCCGCAAGTCTTTTCCGGGAGCCATGTTCCCCGGTTCCGCCTGCGATAGTTCCAACCCCTGCGGACGTCCCGCGTAACGTCGCGGCCACTCGGCCGGGCGGGCGACGGACCACTCCGCATCACTCCGGACGGCTGCTCGGTCCACTCCTCAGGAAGAGCGTCGAAGCGCAAGGGACGATCTTGGATGATGAGCTGGTGGAGTGTCTCACGCCCAAGGCCCCATTCTCTCGCTCGGTGGTTTGTTTTTTCGCCGATGTCGCCAATCTGGAAGATCGACGGGGTGGAGGCGTCCAAGGGGGAGGGCGTTTCAGGATCGGTTTTGAGACATACCACTGAGCCATCATGAATGGGATAGTGGCCACAAGCCTGGCCAACATGGCCATGTAATAGTACTTGCTGCAGCAGTCCCCAGATAAGACTTAGACAAGTGCACAGATCATTAAGACTTGACTCGACCAGACCAAGTAGGTCTATGTTTTGGTGGGGCAAGGAACTAGAAATGCATAGAAATGCTATACTGCTCCTTGGGATGACGTCCTCCCCGTTGGAGGCGACTTCCTGTCACGTACTTGCCAAGTCCAGTTTTGTTGGTACTTTTTGTACTGTAAAATAAAAGCCCCGAGGGACATCTCACAAATGGCAAAACCCGATGATTTACGAACGAACAACGCACGGACTTCTTAGGAACGACGTGGGACGCATGTTTGGGACGCATGTTTATAAAGCATGTTCTGCATCCCATCGATGTCACGCCGACGATGGGGCCCCCATCATTGTGAACCACACGCCTCCTGTCCTCGGTTCTGTCCTCCTCGCAGAGGCAGAGGGAATTGGACCCCGAAGCTGTGAAGTGCGAATTGCCATCGGCGTGAAGGACTTCACCACCACGATGTCACTCAGATGAGTCATAGCAGGAAATGAGCTCCTGCACCTAGATGGCTTCAGGGAACAGAGGAAGATGACGTTTTTCTGTTCTACATCATCTGGGCTTTTGCGTGGGAACAGCTGGGCTTTTGCGTGGGAACAGCGGGAACCAAAAGCATTGCAACTTCATGTTCAGGACGACCTGAACATCGGCACAATTCCCTCCAAAAACCAACTGGCTCCGGAAGAGAACTTCCCAGCTTCTATGACCACCTCCTTTGTCAGTGACCACCTGGAGGTGCCCGTGATGTTCCAAAAGGACAGTCCTTGGCAAAAGTCACCCGTTGCTTCGCAAGATCTTCGCGAAGTTGACAGACACTGCATGGGACTGGAAGATTTACCTAAGAGGTTGACCCCAGAAACCACCCAACTGATCGGCAGTTACAATGACCGTCTCATGCAGTATTTGGGACTGTTTTGACTACAGTACCCTGCAGTGAAGGCATGCTGCATGCCAGACCCACAGACCCTGTCCACAGGCGCTGGTTCACTTTATAGAGGTGTCAGGTCCTATTTTTGTTTCTTTCTTGTGATCTCAATTCAAAGCCACGAGTTCATTCTCAAAGAGCACAGGCACAGCTCAACACTTTGTTAGATCAGGTCCTTTTTTTTGTTTCTTTCTTGTGACTCATTCTAAACCCACGCTTTCCTTCACCAAGAACCACTTCGTGTCCTCACGGCCGTTGAATACGGCCGAGCGGGACCGAGGGCGGAGTTCCAGTACTTCATGAATACAGTGCCAGAGAGGTCGTTGTGCTACGGCCCTGGGCTACTCATGGAGCAGCAAGCGGAGTCCACGACACGCTTCCGGATACAAGCCAGGCCGCTGAAACACCGACCGAGTCAAGTCACCGGTATTAATTAGGGACTGGAACCAGTCACGGGTATCAATCTGGTTTGAGGCACTTGCTTGCATGACTCTTCCATACTCTTCCACTTACTCTTCCCAACTTTTTGGCCTGTGATCAGTAGGCTTTTCAAGGTGAAAAAGGAGGTGGAAAGGGTACGAAAGTGCAAGCACCATGCAGTCTTGTTCCTCCAGCCAGGAATCAGGCGGGTGACAACCGCAAGTCTGGCAGAGACGAGTGGGTCATACAAGTGCAGCACGTCTATGCTGCTTGGCCAGTCTGACGGCCATGATTTTCAGGCAGCCCCCGCCACACACCTTAAGAGAGGTCGAGAGTCGAGTCTAGACATTGAGTTTCTATGAGGTAGAGTTTCTATGTGTTTTTTGCAAGGAAAACTTGACGTTCTGTTTTGGTAATTAGGTTCTTCCCAATAAGATCCAATAAGGGAGGCTGGGTCCGAGTTGTTCAATCGCTTTAGTGGAAGTGAAGGTCGAAACGCATTGAAGGATTCATTAATTGAGTGCCGCAGGTGATTTTGAAGATCACTCCCCCTCCCATTTCTCCGTACGTACATGCATAAATATATGTCATGTTTATGTTACACCCTACAAGTCCAAAGACCCAGCAAAACTTGGTTCTTTTCCTTCTTGAGTAGTGTCTTTGAATGACCTACTCCAGTTAAATGAGGTCTCAAACACCTGAATACGGTTTTGTTTGCAGACTTCGCTGGCTTCACCACCATGGTCGAGCCTCGCAGGCCGTTCCGCACGCTTTCGCAGACCTCGCTCAGGTGAATGAGAAGGGCAAGGAGTCCCTCCGGGAGCTGCCCCATGAGATCATCGACTTTGACACGGGGCAATACGAGGCGGAGCGGCTTTCTGCGAGGTTGTAGGTCTAATTAGGTCTAGAGACTCCATGTATGGTCGTGTATGGTGCATATATGCTGACAGTGATCCCTGAAACCACCCGGATGTGGGCTTCCATACATGGAGTGTTTGGGGTAGCCCGGTGAAGCTGTAGACCTTGAGAAGAAAAAAGAACTCATGCTTGGTTGCAAGGGAACTTGGCATGTCAGGAGATGCTTGGATGTGGAAATCCAGTCATGAAGGTTAGTACTGCGACCCGGTGGGTGATTGTGGATTCAGATTTCTAATGCCTGCAGCTGGCCCCTACTGCACTTCATTTGCCAGTTCCCAAAGTGACTAAGCTCCCCGAGGCAATCGATTGAGCAAACCATCCCGCCACAGCGGAGCGGGGTTTCAAAGGCTTTCAGGAAAATGACGTCATATTCCGGTCCACCTATTAAAAAAGTCCGTTTTTTAATAGGTACTCGGGATTATTCCTGGATTTGCTGGGATTATTCCTGGATTTACTTAGGGTGATTTTGTTGCCTATGAGTCAACCCCCCCCCTTTGATGGGAATCATGTGTTATTTTCGTCGTGATCGTGGAGTCCGACAGCCAATCCAAGTCTCGCAAGTCTCTATTTCAGCGATGAGGGTTGTACAAGGTCTATTCCTTCCATGCCTTGAAATGCCTCTACTCCTTCTGGCACCCGCTGAAGCTTCGGTCTGAATTCGTGGTGAAGCTGCACCTGCAGCTTCGGTCACCAGGTCAGATACATTCCAGAACCTGGAGATCTCATCATCAGAGTCAGTATGGTGGACGCTGCTCGGACCCAGACGTTCTCCCGGCACGGTGTGAGTAAACCTGGGATCATCCCATGCCAAGTAAGCCATTGACCGAAGAGGAATAGACCCATTGAGCCGCGTTTGCGAAGACCACACCCACTTGGAGCAAATGTTCCACTGCACGGAGGAGCAGGATAAGAATGGAACAGAACAAAAAACAATAAGCATAATAAGATAATTAGCTTGAGCTACCTGAGTTCTCCTTGCTTTAGCAAAAATGTACTAAAAATCAGGATTTGGTGATTTGCATTGATCAAATCCCCCCCTGTGCCGTCGCTGCTTTGGGTCACATTCATCCACCTTTGACGCCGTCATGGACTCCTACCAGGGTTACTTGTGATTCCCTCCTCTCTACTTGAAGTACAAACAAAATAACATGTAATATGTTCTTTCTTTGTCTAACCCAGATACAACAAGGCCAGGTTTTTGGAGGGTATCGGCATTGGAAAACCACCCGTTTAGGGGTCCCAGGGGTCTTTCACTTGAAGGCTCTTTTTCAGGCTTTGGGTTTTGTGGGTTTCTTGTTTGTTTGTTTTTTTGGTGGCAGTTTGCTATGGCTGTCCAAGTTGTTGCCCTTGTTCTTAATGGCTTGTGCCGGCTGTGCTACCAGCAGCTCGACCTGGACTCCCCAACCCGCCGAGGAGCTTGGAAAGCCACGACCGATCCGTGGAAGTCCCTTCAAAGCCTCGAGTATTCAGTACGTCTCGTGGCCGAGCGAAGTCGCGACGCGAGTCCAACCGGCCTGACGCCTGGTGGTGGATTGGGACGACCAGGTGCGAAAAGGTGAGATAAGAGGAGTCCCGGAGTCATTGGAAGTTCTTGGTGGATGAGAACTGACAATTGTCCAAGTGAATGGTTTGTGCTGCTGCTGCCTAGGTGGCCTCGGGGCCACCGCCCCAAGGCCAGAGGTATTGTTTTCCTCACATGGCACTCATAGCAGCGGGCAATCCAAAGGCCCTTCATGGCCAGTGTTTTGTTGTCCAGATGTTCTGTTATGATGTGTGGCTGCTTCTTTGATGATTTGATGCGAACGGACAAGACTCACGTCGTGTCACAGTAAGACTGTCGATTTTCCCACTGGGGAAGAGTCCAAGCCAGCAGGCATGATCAAACACACCGAAAAGTTGCTCGAAAGCGAGGAACATCACGAAGACGAGTTTTTCTTGTGCTTGCTGTGAGGCTTTTCGGGTCGGGATGATTGGTCATTTGCCCAGATGAGTGTGGGTCGAAACCAAACACAACCATGGTATGATAGATGGATACAGATGGCATTATGATGCTTTATGTGATGGCACAGGGTTGGCCCGTTTTGGGGACCAAACTTTTAGCATTGCCCTTTATGGGACATCCCCACCAAACAAGCATTAAAAACACTCTTTGCCGACACGGTCAGAATGTTGACGTCCAAGTCGTCCACCCGTCCACACGGGAGCGGACGACGGATTTGAGGCCAAGAACCGCGCGAATGAATATTTGGGCCCCATCGTCCACAGCTGGCTCTCGCAAACGTTGAAGTCCTTGGAGCTTGGGCGGTCATGCAGACTGACGTGTACTGAGGTCTCAGGATCATTTGTTTGAAAGCTGCTTATAGAAGATCCACGGGAACGATCAGCTTCAGGTAGTTTCCTGTTTGATCCTGCTATGTTTTTTTCCTGTAATTTTGATCAGTTGTCCAATTGCCTATTGTGGCGTGACCCAGAATCTACTTGACGATGGTTTCGATGCTGTAGCCTCATGCAAATACAACAAGAAGAATAGATGTCCACAAGGAGCAACCATAGCCCAGCCTAATTCTGGTCTCAAGGCCTCCACATGGCAAGTTCCGCAAAAATCGGGTGGGTCCAATCACCTTCTTTGCCTGATTCCATTTGATTCCGCCCTTCCTTTGTGGTAGACATGTGGAGTTCAAGGGGGGCGTTCTGCAGCAAGCCGACCCACGGTGCAGTGACAGTCAGTTGAGTGAGGAGGGAGGTGATGACTTGGTCTTGATGGGGTTGGGGTGGCCAAGAACAGGGGATAGGAGAGTGTGTTGTTTCACGCTAGGATGTCGAATACATGTCTCACTTACCTACCGTTTGGCTCAAGGAAAACCAGGTGCGACTTGTTGGTAGTTCTCGGTCGTTTACCTGTATCTACAGAGTGGAAGAGGATGTGCAATGCGAGATTGCCATATGCCAGGCCATCCATGTATGGAATAGTTATGAACAGGTCACATGTACCATCATGTACCCCATGAAAATGACCCTAACATTGCACCCGCGTTCACGCGTCGGTTACGATTCCATCCCATGACCTTTTTGGGCGGCTGAGCTGCGGCTGGGCCCACCTGCTCGACCGAGGATGATTTCTATCGCAGCACCGAGACTGGTCAAGGGGCCAAGTTGAACGAGGAGGATGTGAAGGGACTCATCAAGGCCACCTGGCCGGGCCCGCTTGGGGCCGGTCACGGCATTTGGCCGCGGGGTGCCAAATCGGCATTCTGCTGGGGTCAGGGGAAACATTTGGATCAGCCAGAAGGACTGAGCCACATGGCGAGGGGTTGGCAAAATCTGGACCTTTGGGTTTCAAACCTGCTGAGCATCCGATGAATCTTCACAGAGATGAACGTCCGAAAGTCGATAGGGTTGGAAGAACTGGAGGAAGAGCCAGAGACGGGGACAGGGACACACAACAGATGCAAAAAGCATCAAAAATTAGGAATGTTTGCGTATTTGATATATAGTAACAGTAATATAGGTACATCATGATATATATATATATATCTCCGTGTGTGTGTGTGCGCCAGCTATTCGTATCTATTCACCATCATCCTGGAACATATCCTTTTCGCCTTTGCCATGTCACTTGGAAATCATGTGTGAAAATCCTGGCGCAGGCTAGAGCATTCTGATGCATTCCAAGCTATTGAGTTTGTATATTTATATATATATATATACTTTAGTTATTTGAAACAACAAGTGCTGAGTGCACACACACACATATATATATATAAGCAGTATGATATATACATACACGTAGTATCTCAATGATCATCACCATCATTTCATGGCTTGGTGGGCACTCCATTCCCAACTCCCCCTCCTGCTGCCTGAGCTAGCTCTCCCTACCCTTTTCTCGCGCCACGATAAGTGAGAGGTGATGAATCACATCCAAGACCTCTACAAGAACGAATCTGAGTTGATTCGCCTCCAGGAGCTGCTGCAAAGCCTTGACAAAGCTGTACAGTGGCCTCAGAGTAGATGGCACACATCCCAAGATGTCCGTATTAAAAACATGGGGATTGTGCCATCTACTCTGAAACCACTGTAGCCACCTCCGCGAGCAGCTGCGCCAGTTGTGTCAGCTGCCAGCCGAGCTGGCGAAACATGACTGACCCTGAAATGAATGGGGTGAGGCCGGAGGATTGATGTACCCGGGGTTTGTCTCAGAACGGCTGATGGAGCCGGTTGGAGTATATTACTTATTCTTTGAAGTACTGTATTTGTTTTGAAAAAAAAGCTTGGAACTACAACTGATACAAGGAACAAAACAAGATCCTGCCCTCTATCTATGTAGGTCTCTTTGGTACAGCCATGTGTTTGTCGTAGACTGGTAGGGTCCATCCCTTCTTCCGGACAGGGCTCCATCTCAGTGTGGGAGACTGGCCTGCTGAAATCAGCACCAGCTCTCTGCATCGCTGCTTGTGATGATCCACGATGTGCAGGATTGCATCTATGAGACCTTGGCTCACATCGAGCGTGAAGGAGTACCAGTGGAGAAGCAGTTGAAGAGCTTGAAGAAGGCGAGAAAAGAATTGACATCAAACACCTTCCCTGAAAACCAGCGGTCTACCCCGAACGGCGGCCAATTCACACAGGATTTCCCATATGAACAGATTTGCAACTGAACTAAACGCATCGTTCCTTCATGTATTCAATTGGGCCGGTGATGCTTGATAGACGGGCGGCCCACGATCACTATACAACAGGGCATGATAATTATTGTGACTTAGGCATGTCATGTGAGCATGTGGCCATTGAACCATCCATTAAAGCGTGTTTTTGTTGCTTATTAGTTTGTAGAGGCAAAACATAGAAATCATTCAAGTGGGGCCATGTTCCACTTCTTATTTCAGGGACCCATTTCTTTGCCCTCACATGCTTCAACAGGCCACTGCCGCTTCGGAGCAGTGGGCAGGAGACACGAGACAGTATGAGATGGATGTAAGCCTCAAACGCATGGCGAAGGTATGCGAAGGTGTTCTCCAAATCCTGAGTCCCGCAGTTGGTGTTCTCCAACGCATCCATCGTGCAGTTTGGAAAGACCTCATGTCTTTATTCAACTGCTGGAACTGGTTCACTCAGCAGACTCTTGGGTGTCAGCAGCACATGTGGTTTCTTTTTTGAGCGGTCTGAGCCCGCCCCTCTTCTGTCAACCAGCCGTGGCTTGTGGTGCGGCCGGAGGTGTGCAACGCTTTGGTGCATTTGCGCACCTTGTGCCATTCTACTGAACAGGCCATCCAGCCCATGGTGCAGGCAGGATGGAATGACTATGGCATACTATGACCATAGTATTCAATTCGCGCAATGACGAAAGGTGACGGGGTTGGGGTGTAGTTACCGCAAGCACTCTAATGCTCAATGTGCCGGAATTGATCCTACCTACTGTGCCTATATCGGAACCTGTATAATATGACCACGCTCAGTCTGAGCATCGAAAAACAGGTGAATCCCATTTCGCCATCCATCCCCCTACCCGCCGTCCCAACACCGAGCGCCCTTGATGAAGCCACTTTCGGCTTTTCACATCCGCCGGTGCGCCCTCGCTCCGTGGGACTGGTTGACCGGATCAGGACCTACTCATTGAAGTGAAAAGGGGTACTGCCCGGTGGTTTTGGGGGGCAAGGCACAAGCAGCCGTTTTCGATGTTTCTTCCGCAGTCTATTCAGTGCTCACCTCGCAAAACCTTGCCGACCAAGTCGTTTTCAGGCAGCTGGTAGGTGAGAAAATGAGAAACCATGGTTTGGTGCAATTGGATGTATTTGGTGTGCGATTCAAATCCAGGGGCAGAGGGAGTTCTCAATGGGGCAACCAGGGAGTGTTTGATGTCCTCGTGTGCCTGGAGCTGGCACCTGAGACTGAGCTCCTTTTTCCTGGGGGAACCGGGTGGTTTGCTGGAAAACTCCACATGGGGTTGGTGGGGTCTTCCGCTTGCATGTTTGGCAGGTGCAAAGCGAGATCTACAAAGGAAGTCGCTTGGAAAGCACGGAGCCAGGCATGGGACACTGGCTTGCGGCTTACTTCTTCAGGGTGGGAGGACAGCGCACTGGATGTTCTACAACTCGTCCCAGAAACACGAGCAACTCGTCCAAGAGGTCCGCACAGTTCCTGACGGTATTGCTTGGGAGCACTCAGCAGAGCCAGAGCAGAGTGTAACTAGACGACTAGCTGCTGTGACTAGCTGACTAGCGTGTCCAAAGACAAAGCAGGCCTAGAAAACCTGGGTTCCTCGCCCAGCATGGACTGTAGTGTTTACCTACATTGATCCCTTTCGACCACCCCAAATGTATGTAAACACACGGACCGGAGGTTCTGGCCTCGACACCGGGTGGTGTTCCCGCAGTGCTTTGGCCTCGCCTGGCTGGGAATGTGTGTGTTTTTGTTTTCCATATTCTTCGCTGCATGGAAGTCTCGTTTTTTAGGTTTGGAACCGTTCTTTCTGCATGAAGCCACAGACCGAGGCTAGATGCACCAACAAAAACACCAAGCAACAACATAGCAGTGGAAACAGCTCTTTCAAAACTGGAAGGTGCCAATGCCTCGCTCACGTCAAAGTCCATGATTACAGTAATATGAGTATGCATTAAACATATTATTAACATAATATATATAATATGATCTTAATATGTATATAAACATCGATTCATTGTTTGATACTTATTTAGATGACTAGATGTAGAGGTTCCATGTCATGGCCGGCCATCCACCCTCTCAGTGATCCGCCTGTTGCCGAGGGATTGCCGCCTTTGAGCAGTCACTGAGAAGCTATCAAGCAGGGCTCAAGCAAGAGGCCTACTACTACTACAGGCCTGAGACCTTATGGGACCCCTAAAGCAATAGGGGCGCATAAATGAGAGATGCATTTTTTGGGGGATGCAGTAGGCGGGTTGTTCAAGCCATTTAGCTGACTGTTCAGACTTCAAGTTTTTGTCGCTGCAATCCATTGATCAGAGGTCAATATAGGAGGGAGCTTTGCCGTGCAGAAACGCACCCAGTCGCACTGTTTTTAGTTCTGAGCGCTCCTTCCAGCGCACCCCGGTGGCGGTCCAGGCGCCGGACCCCCAACCGGTCACCGGTGAAGCCATCGGACCGCGGCAGGTCCGGTGTGGAGTTGGCCTTCCAACGGATCCAGACCGTGACCACACACCTGGACATGACGCTCGACCGGACTTCACCGTGGTTTTGTCCAAGAAAACCACCGAATGAAGCGGACCAGGGTGCACGGCGCGTTGAGTGCTGCGTTGGTTCGAGAGCTCAGGAAAACTGCGGAGTTGGAGGACCTGCACCTGGTCAGCAGTGGATTCCTGGATTGTTGCCCATGGCAGAGGTTGAGGGTCTTCCACAATTTGCTCCAGAGTTCGCCCCGGCTTTTGCCAAGTGAACTTGGTTGAGGCAGAAGACCTTCCACTGCTGCTGGTATGCGTATGAAACACTGATTGGAGATATTTATAGATATAATAAATATATATATATACCGACGGACTGGAAGATAGAATGTGCTTTTGGACCGGCAAACACTACATTCTAACAGTCAGTGTTAGAATGTGCAGAAAACCTTTGAATGCGTCTCTTCATGGTTCAGCGACACATTAGGACCAGAAAAAACGAATGCGAAGGGAACATTAAAGGAATTGAAGGAATGTTCTAAAACCACTCTAACTTTGGGTCTCGTCCACCCGGGTCCAAGAGCTGCTAACTCTCGATGCCAAAGTTTTGGAAACGGCGCATACATTCTAAATCATTCTAAGTTCCAGTCCGTCGGTATATATATATATATGTAGATATCTATTTCTCTATCCATCCATCTATCAATCTATCTATCTTTCTTTGATTGCCATGATCCTTTTCTTTATGGAGTGGATCACATCAGATGATCCTCTTAGTCAAAGGGTATGCCCCCCATGACTTTTCGTCCTTCTGAGGCAAGTGCTAAACTTTGATCTACACATCTTTGCACACCGAATCTACACACTGGGATGTTTTCCAGGGTCGGGTCAGGGTTTGTTTCCGGGATCAATGTGTTTTTCTTCCTTCACCTGACGCTGCAGCTGACCCTATTGGGACAGTCGTAGGCAGGTAGTATACGCCCCATGTGGGCAGAGGTACTTGTCAATCCTCAGAGCAGCGCCCATTGCGACCGCATCCCGCCGGTCCACGGTCCCACACCCGACGGGGCCTCCAGGCACCTGATCGCCAAGAATTTTGACTACCCCGACGAGGTGAAAGAGTCCTTCAAAATCATGAGCCTTGCCACGTGTGTTTGGCTGAAGTTGGGACATTTCAGCGGCTTAGTGGCCTCGAGAGAGAGAGAGAGAGACACTCACGATTTGTTTGGGGATGCACTTGGGTCATTTTGGCTAGCTATTCTGGGTCCCAGCGATGTGCTTTTGCATCCTGCTCTTAGGGCCTTAGGGATGGGATGATTGGGATCAATGTGAGCACCGGGAATCTCCGACGGGCCCAGTGGCGTCAGACGGGCCACTTCCCTCAAGCGCAACGGAACCCACTTCCTCCACCAATCACCGCTTGATCCGGATTCTCGGATCGGTTTGGCCGCTCACCGCCTCGACGTGGTCGACCACTCGGAGCCTCGGGAGCATCTCTCGACCGATCCGCGAATCCGAGGAACATGATGCGCGAGGATGTGGCGTTGATCAAATCCTTGTGGGACCATGAGGCCTTCCTTTGACACGTCGATCAAATCGAACCGATCGGTGTTCGGGTGTTTCCGACGTCGGAATCACGGGTTTTTGGGGCCACGCAAAGGGGGGGGAAGTGTTCCGAAGTAGCTGGATTCCAAGAAGTGGAAATGAAAAGCTTTCTTCGGTCTTGAGAAGACATCAACAAGAAAAATCAAAGAATGTGGGCAGCCTGGGCTGGGTCTAGAATCCTTTTTCGACCTCTTCTTGGGAGATTGTGAACTCAGTGACAATTAAGCAAACAAATGGTTGGGAGCCAGGAGATTGTGGTTGCCTCTCCCACATAATTATGAGGACTTCCACAGGTTTTGCCTCCAGCCACGAAGCGTTCAGGCACTTCTGAATACTGCGTACCGCTTAGTAGACCAACCCAGCCTGGAAAAGAAGTACCCGTACTGAAGCCTATTGGACCTGGAGGACCTCAGCCCATCGACATCAGATAGGTCCTGATTGGAACGCATGGTTCATCATACCGAGACCAGTACCCAGACCATACATGTACGAATTAATTATACGGGTAATAGATATTCATAAAATAGATGTTCATGATGTAACTAAATATGATATATATATATATATACCCAAATAGTGTATGGAATATATGCTTACATTGGCCGCAGGTCAACCACCCCAATGTATGCAAGAATATCCAGTCCCACGGAGTGTGTTGGGATATATAACTACAAGTGCACCTACAGAATCCTACAGACTACTATTATCATCTATGATCTAATATTAGAACCATGACGATTTCAGTTTTATACACTATAGGAACCATGGAGGGTATGATGTAACCATGGAACACTTGATCTCTTTGCCCCCGTTGGCAGCCCCTTTGCCCTGCGCAGGTGGCGCGCATCCGGCTCGCCGAGTCGTATTTGGTGAAGCGCTGGGGCACCGTGGATGCCCTGCAGATGGAGGACCAGCGGTGGAGAAACCGGTCTGACCGGTGTGACAGGTCTGAAATCAGTGCACCGAAATCAGTCAGGATCCTGAAGGAGTCATTGCTCGAAAGAATCTTAGACAAATGAGCTGGTGGTAAGGATTGGTAAGGGTTTCAATACTGGACGTATCTGGAGGACACGATCTCCTAGCAGCAAACTTGGCAAGTCGTCAGGCATGTCAAGCGTGTCAAGTTCGCTGACAGGATGATATCAAGACCAACTTCAAGAAGTTGAAGGAGTACAAGGCCTGAAAGTTCCTGAGGGGCTGCGTTTCTTGATTCGATCCAGGACATGTTGACATCGGTGTCCAATCGTCCCAGATATGTTTGGGGGTTGTTGAACATCACAGGGTTCCAATGCGCATTCTCAAGGTCCATTGTGATGGACGTCGCCACACATGGGTGGTGTAACCCCAAGATTCGGGAGCTTGAACCTGGCGATTGAAGTCAACTTACTTGACCCTTTTGGGCACACCAGCAGAGGTTTTCAGAACCCTATAGACTATCCTAGTTCGGTACCCCAGGTTACGGGTCACGTTCACCTTTGTTGCCATGTCTTTTCCAAAAGGAGCGAGCGAGCGTCTCGCCCCGGCTCCTCGGCCATCTGGTCCGACACTCGAGGCCGTCGGAAACGCGTTTCAGATCTAGGGGCGCGCCCGACGTCCCGACCGAGTCGATAGGTGGACAAACGATTGGACGTCTACACAGGGATGCAGGAGGTGATCAAGCGATGGGCCTCTTCGACGGAAGACGATGGCTAAGATGCGCAATATGCGCCAAAACGAAGAGTCGGCTAACGTCTGGGACGTTTGAGAGATGGCATGCGTACGGGTCGTGCCCGGTGGATCAAATCATGGGGGCACCCCAGGTTTTTCTCCGTTCGTTCGGCCCGCCATGGAACTGCTACGTTCGCTCCCCGGAGATGAACCCACGACGTCGGCTGATTCACTGTTATTCACCGGAGATGAAGATGGGAACTCATCGGCCTTCTTTGGTTCTCATGTTGAATCATGTTACAAGACATTACAAATATAGGTCGTGTCCATTTCACTCCTTCAAATAGTCATGGATTGCATGGCCCCTTGGATGACCATACAGGTAGTGCCTCCACTTCCATATATGATTATTGCAGGGAGTGCACCTGTAACAGTCAGCAATGGATTACCACGATGTTTGAGAAAGGTCTTTACTAACCATCATCATCCACGGTTTCTGGGAATTGGATCATTTTGGATCCTAGCGCCCTGAGGGGTGTGATTAGGAGACTTGTTTAGCGAGTTTCCGCTGGCCGTAGCGGCCTGTTTTCTCTCAGCAAACCAAACGCCCAAAACCCTTGGGTCACAGGTTTGCACCCTCTAGGTCTAGGTCGCCACCACCGCGTGCGCGTGTGCACGGGGGGGCGATGCTACATGATGCCATAGTAACCTCTGCCAGTTGGCCCAAATTCCGTCGTACCCTTGAAAATCACCCATTGCTTGGCACTGGAAATCATGGCATCCATTGGCATCCTAGATTTGACTGATTTGACTTCAAGAAAAACGCACCAGAGCTACCCTTCCACCCAACCTGCCCCCGACCACTTCCCAACCAAGAAGTTGTTCACCAATCAAAGCCTTCACCCCCTGTGCATCCCGAACACGCAGTAGTGCGCCCGCGAGTCGCCGCGCTCGAGGTGATCTTCTGCCCGTTGGTCGCCGAGTTGCTGGACCCTTCGATGCGGCCCCGGCATTGGATGGCCTTGGTGCACCTTTGTGGATGCCTGGCATGGATGGCGGGATGGTCCCACCAGTTCGGCGGTTGGGGGCGGGTTGTGGTGTGAGGGAGGGGGGTTTGGTTCTTTGGGGGGGTCGGAGTGAGGGAGTGGGTTTCGGGGATCAGTATGTCAGTATGTTCCTTCTTTTTTGTTGGGGGGGGTGTTGGTGAGATATGGTAGCATGGGGCCCAAAAGGCGAAGAAGCGAGTTCCTGGAGTCACCGAGCGTATATAGAGCAAGCTTTGGGAAAGTGGAGGGCGAGGATTCTTGGGGTGACTTGTGGGAGTTTCGACCAAGCCTAAGAATCCGGTGTTACTAGTAGCGATGCACTTATTACTAGTAGCGATGGCCTCCAACCCAGTGTTATCCCACGTTATCCCTGGGATTAGCTATGTTACATTATCCTGTCTTTTTGCCAATCGGGACGGTGCTTTAATGCCAGCTGTAGATTTGTGGTTTGTTTTGAATATGCGTATCAACGTGTTCCTTACTTACTGCAATCTACATCAAGGAGAAAAAAGCAAACCCCTGAAACGAAACAGCGTCTCGAAGGGCGGATGAAAGAACTGATCTCCGCCGGTGCTTCGCCGAAGGGCGGAGCATTTCAGTGCAAGATTGGGCGTTTAAACTATCATGATGAAGCCAGGCTAGGCAAAAGAAGTCGTACTGACTGGCTGATTGATTGAGGGATAAGTCAGGGTCGTTTCTTCAGATGCCTCTTTCCATGCCACTCACGACATGGACTCCGGCGCTGCAGGGAAATCGGTGGATGTGTCCAAAGTCAAAGACCTCTTGCTTCGAGACATGTGGACCTTAGAGCTCTACAAGCACCCACAGGTGCCGACGGTGTTCACCGGTACCGTGATTGGGCAACAGGAAGGGCTCGAAAAACGGTAATTATATCAATCCCTACCAGACAGTGGAGATGTTTCACCTGCGAAATCTGGTGTTTGGGGTGGAAGACGGGGGGGAGGCACCCCACTGGTTCCAAGAACAGGTGCAGTTCGTTCGGTGTTATGTTTTCCTATCATGCACTGAGAGCAAGCTCTCTTTGAGTAGTGCTGGAGAAGCTCGTTTTGATGCGCTTATTGATGCCTGCGTAAGTCTACAAAGCACGGGAGCAGGGGTGGGGCTGCTGTGCTGAAACAAGAGGGACTCCACTCCCATAATCAGGAGCTTAGGAGCTTTGAGGTTGACTTCATGTGGCGCCATGTGGCGCCATGTGGCCCCTGAAGTTCAGCCACAGTGGGACTGTGGGACAGCCATCCCTCCCAGTCCTTTCATATGTTGTTTTGAGTTCATGGAAGCTTAAAGACAATAATATGGAGGGTTGAAACATCAACCAGTACTGGCCCTCCCCACAAGAGGCTGGAGAAGTGTAGGGAGCCGCCACAATTAGCAACAACACAAAATAGTACACAGGTTGATTATTGGGCAATATTGGGCAAATGCAGAACATGACAGCACCAGCGAGATGGCATCACTGATGCTGTTGCTGCATTTTTTCGCAGGAAGTGGAAGAGATCGGAGAGCAGGCAAAACAGGACAACTGCTGCAGTTGAGCAAGTCCAGCGAGCTGCACACGGGCAACCTCACCCCCGGGCCCCAACTGCTTTGAAGAGTTGAGTTCAATCAGATGGTCCCAACTGCTCACGACACGGGGTTTTCTTTTCTTTTGTGTCACTGTGTCACTGTGGGTCATTTCATGCGTTTTCATGTCCTGCACTTTTGGTGGCGAACGGGTTTGTGTGCCGCAGCGCACGGGCAAGCGACGCGCCGCGCCCGAAAGACTCCCATGGACCCTCTGGAACCCTGGAGAACCGTCCAAAAGCGGAGCCGAGCATCAGAACTCCTGGCTCGAATGCCAATGAGCCAAGAGTCTTGAGGGGGGTACATAAATCTTGCGGCTAATTTTCTGCAAAAAATCGTTGAACATGGATTGCCTGGACCCTTTTGGCTTCCGACGCACCGTTCCATCCGCGACTCACCACGCCCATCCAACACTGTCAGATGTAGTCCGGTTTGCTTCCAGGAGTCCAAAATGGAAGGCACCATCGCAAAACTACATCGAAGCCCGGATGATTGTGGAGAGGCCAATTTTGGCCTCTGACGTAAAGAGTAAGGAAGTGTATAGTGGTCAAGAACCGTCCACAAAATACAAGGAAGGTCTGAAGAAAATGGGTACAGAAGAACCTTTTGGGCGCTTGGCGCTTGAGCAATACCAAAGGAATTACTCGCGACCTGTTTGTAGTGTTTGGTACAAATATTTATCTTCTGAGCCCGCCACTATAAATGCAAGCATCGCCCAAAGTAGCAACTTTCAGGCAGTTCTATGAGATGCAGACAGCTACTTGTGAAGTGTTCGTAGCCAGATCCTTTCAGTGAGGACGGTCTAGCATTGGGGTGGGAATGTGATCGGCTGGCGCAACCTGGGGGTCGGATTCTTTTGCATGGCCCAAGGAATTTGGTCCGCCGTGGAGTTCGTGTATGAAAAGCACAAGGGGAGCGATGTGATGCTTATGCAGCTTGGACTGGGCGGGTTCCACGTCTGTTTCTTTTTGGCCCCGTTTTGGGTGTACATTAAAATCCGGAGATCTTCCAGTACGACCCCCTGGAAGAAGCGATACAGACCAAAAACCATTGGGCATCATTGGGCCACGGCCATGGGATCTCCCTATTAAAATGCTCCCAGTTGCATGATCCTTTTAAGGTAGACCTCACCTCCAATAACATAGTTCGTATCCATTCGATTTGTTGTTGGTCCATCTTTGGTGGCAGGATCTGGCTGTTGGAGGGGTGGACCAGGTGGACTTTGAGGTGTCCAACATCCCTCCAACAGAGGTTAAGTTAAGTGACCTTATAGGACCCATGGCATAAACGTGACCGGGGTACCTATAGGATAGTCTATAGGGTTCTTCAACCTTTGCTGGTTGTAGTTTCATGTGGTGTCAATATTGTTTCGTAAGCTGGTCTTCAGCTCTCGGTCGTTGCCCCCAACGGGAGAACCCCCCCAACTCCAGGGCTCCCGAGAGAAACTTCAAGGCTTTGAAGGTTGTATTTTCACCTTGTGATACAGTGGTCTCAGAGTAGATGGCGCAGACCCCATGATTCAAAGATGTCCTCTAGATGGGGGTCCATACAAACCACCTCTTGGGGGTTGTTCCATCTAGTCTTTGGAAAGAGCCTGTTTTCTAAATTTAAAATAGCAGTCAAAAAAGTCAATCCCAAAAGTCACAGTCAAAAAGAAGTCAAATCAGAAAATTTCAGAAAGTCAAAAAAGTCAATTTGCCCAGATCCGACTTTTTTTAGACTGATTTTTTTTTGACTTTTTTTTTGACGTTTTTATGTTGTGTTTTCGACTTGTTAGTTGATTGTTGTTCTCGACTTGTTTTTGACTTTTTCGAGTTGTTTTTTGATTTTGTTTTTGACTTTTTGTTTGACTTCTTTTTCCGATTTTTTTTTTGACTTGTTTTTGTCCTTTTCGAGCTGTGGTCTATGGTTGATTTTGTTTGTTTTTACTGTTTTTTGACTGTTCAATTTGATGTTTTTTTGACTTTGACTTTTCCAGTTGGCTTGTTTTGATTTTTTTCGACTTTTTTGTTTAAATCAAGGATTCTGGCCTTACCATTTGAACGTTTTTTCAAAATAAATCTACTCTCAATCCACTATAAGAGGTTTGAACAATGTTTAGAGTCTGGATTTTTTTGGATCAATCATGATCAATCATAGTTCAAACGGTGGTGCATGATCGCAAATAGGGCCACTGCAACAGGCAGCCGAACACTAATAAGGCTGCAATAGGGCGACAGTATGGGCAAGCCATGGCAAGCCTGGTTAGGCAAAGAAGAATCAGACTTGCACAGCTACAGTATGTCAGCCTAACCCTCCCCCCCCCCGAACGATCGGAATGGTGAAAGATCCCAAACGGACTTTCCTGAGAAGGTGTGGTGCGTTTTCGCCTCCACTATGTCCCTTGGAGCCTTGGCTCGAGCCACCTTCAAATGCCCCTGCAGGAGTCGCACCGCTCAGAACGAGATGGTGAACCCCCCCCAAAACGAGAGGTGTTTCCTCACCGGAAGGGTCTCCATGCCGGTTTTCGCGTTTTCGCGGCGCGGAGAGGCCGAGTGGCGACTCCATGCCGGAAGGGGTTTCCGAAAAAAGATCCCTCCATGTCTCGTTTGCTTGACCATCTCTGACCCACGAACATCCAAGAGTTGAAGGACCCAGACTGGGTCCAGACACTTAACCTCTGGATGGAATGGAATCCGGACAGTTGGGCCCCCGGGTAGCGACCATGTGGCGAAGGGCCAATTGGATGGGCACTCCGATCCACGAGGACTGTTGGTTCTTTCAACCTAGTCCACGGAGACTTGCAACCATGTGTTGGTCCTGACAGGATCAGACCTGCACAGCAGGTGCTACTTTGTATAGGAATTGGGTTGCCCAAGATGTTCCAACATCCTTTTTTGGGAGCACGACTGTAAGATACTGTAAGTACAGCCAGCAGGCTGTGCGGTTCCAGGCATGGAAGTGAAGAACAACGACTATAAGGCCCACAAGACTCGAACGGCCTTATTCCCAACTGTGATTTCTAGTGATTTCTATAAGGCTGTGCCAAAGCTCTGGAAGGTCTTTGGAAGGTCTTTGGAAGAGCCACCACTTCAGGGAGGGCAATGCTCCAACTACCTCCTGAGAAGATGGTTATGGTGGGTGCCATGGGGGTGCAACAAGGTTGGAGCCTTAGGGAGTTGTTATAGTGCTGTGTTGCTTTTTGCTTGAGGCATCTGAAGGATGAAGATGTGGAGACCCTGGAGGAGACATCCCAGTTTTTCCCAGTCATTGACTGGCGCCCGGGCTTGGAGAGAAGCATCCGGAGCTGGGGGTGATCCAAATTCATCCAAATGCCCTTCAGTTCAGCAAAGGAGCTGAAAGAAGATTCCCTAACCACTTGCCAGATAAGGAACATAAAGGAGCCAGGTTTCTAGCTTTGCTTTTTTAGTCTTTCCAACTTTCCTACTACTTGGCCTTGCTCGAAATGCTGCAATGCAAACAGGCACCCACAAAGACAGACTTCGATTACAGCCAAAGACCCTCAAGAGCTAGAGACACGCAACAAACCAATGAACTCTGTGATCGACAGCACTGCCGTGCCGTGCCCTGCCCCTGCGGACGGAGACGAGTCGGCTTCGTCGAACACGCAGGAGAACCAGGTGCAAGTGCAGAACATGTTTGCCTCGCGCTTTTTGTCCACTTTCGAGGCAGAGCAGATGCGGGTCGACACGAGTCGCGTTGCCGATTCATATCAGCAGGTCGAGTCCAGTCCGTGCGATGTCCGATGTGATGCGAGCAGATGGTCCCGGCCCACTTTGAAAGGGTCCATGTCACGGTGCGCTTACTCCCACGGCGGGGGAGTGTCTTTGGGATCTATGATGATCTATGGCACTAAAGTGAGAGCTTGGTTTTGACTCCTGCCATTCTATTAGGAACCGGTCTTCCCCTACATTGTAGGGGACGGGCAAATTCATCATAAGTAGATGTCAAGTCCACCAGTGGTGGTATGACAAAGGCAAGCTTTGTCCTTTGATTGTGCTTGTTTTGCACCGCAACCACACTGGAACATACTGGAACCATGGAATGTGAATCGAGCTTGCCGAAATGGCACTCACCTAGTCACTCACCTGTTAGATCCTTTTGGATCCTTTTGGCTTAATTTATGCATAGAAACAACCTCTGATGCAGGAATGAATGCACGCGATTGCACGCTACTCTCTAGGTTTGGAATGGTTTGGATATAGACGCCGTGTGCTTTCCAGGGAAGACCGGAACTTTTGGCAAAGATCATGTGAACATGGGGGGCAGCCTAAAGACAATCATGCACAAGGATCACGGATCCAATCAAATGCCAATTCTTTGGCCTGGCCTTGTCCACGATCGGCCTTTTGCTTCATGGCCAGCTGGCTAGATGACGGAATTGGCCATAAAAGTAGGTCCACTTTCGCCCCCCAGGGCGTCTCTTTGGCTGCCAGGAACAGGTTCTGTTCTGGCAGAAGACCTTGGCCTCCATCAGTGGCTCGATCGCACCAGTTGGGCGATGGCTGCGACTTTGGTGGCCTGGGAGTTGGTTCTCCAACAGCAGCCGCAGTGCCTGTCTAGGTCTAGACAGTCATCGTTGGAAATCCGGGGTCCATGGGACCTTTTTGGAGAAGATTCTTGCAACCATCGGAGAGATCATGAAGAACCTTGGTTTCGACTTTGTTGGATTTGATGGGTCGATTGCTACAAAGCAGGTTCGTGCTCCCTTTGTGCGTCCCACGAGCGCCCGAAAATGGGCCGAGCACCAAAGGGGGGCTGTCGGTTCTTTTCTCGAAGAAAGGGATGTTATAGTACCGTGCTGTATTTTGGAAGAAATGATCTGCACCAAGAAGTGCCCGATCTTCCATTTGATGTGGGGTCGGAAAAGATGGATCTTCCATTCAATAAATTGCCTTAATATCTTCCAAAATACAGCACCGTACTATAAATCTAAAGAGGGATTTGTGTGATGTTTGTGAGGCTTCCTTTGTTGTTCTTCATGTGTGTGTGTGTGTGAGGGGAGGTGGGTGCACGCGAACTGATATGACATGAGAACGACCAAAGTCACATCGGGCAGTGAACGGATAGGATTCCTGTGACAGATGTAGCACCGCATGACCACACCTTCCTCGAAAGCAGGTGCATGTATATCATAATTATCCCCCTACCACAGGCCTGCAGGGCTGCCATGGCACCCAGACACTCCATGTATAGCAAATACATGCTGATCTGCAAATATGCCATTGACCCCAGGCCCACCACCCCTGTTTGTTTGTAAATATGCCAGTCCCAGTTTCGTCCGGGCTTCGCTCACGTTCACACATTCGGTCTTTGGACGCGCGGTGAAAACCGGGGGAGCTCCCGGAGGTGAGACGTCAAGCTTGCTCAGTGAAGTGATTCGGACCTGGGTCTTTCTGGAGAATCTCTTCATCCACTCGGAGGACGTGGTGGTGGTGGTGGTGGTGGTGGGCGCGTGCGCGTGTGCGATGCTGGGGAGGGGACAGGAAGGTCAGAGTTGGCGACGTTGTTGGGCAACGTGGTTTGGGGGGGGGACAGGAAGGTGATGCTGAGTTGTTTTTAAAGATGATCCCTTTGGGCATCATGCCTATGTTCCTTAATTTCGTTGGTGGCTGCGGATCTCCATCAAGATCGGATTTGTCAGCTTAGTGACATGTAACATGCATACCTGCGTCCTCAAACATATGCCACATTATTGTTTCATATTATATATATATTGCTTCCCATGAAAATGGTTTTGGGACAAAGGTCACTTTCTTGGTTCGTTACTGCTTTTTGCTTTTGCCACAAAGTGAGCAGGAAAGAGATCTTCAAGTGGCACATCATCTCGCACGAAACCCTGCAAAAAACAACCCAAAGATGGTGCAAACAATCAGTATGTACAAGTGCACATGTTTAAAGGGGATGTGTTTTACGAAACAACACTTTTTAGGCAGGCCAAACCACAATGAAACAGATGCACCAGGGTGGCGTAGGCATAGGTGTGGATTGGAATGGGGACACCCCAACCAAAAATACCCTTCCCTTCCACCAGAACAGGTTTTCTAATATATGTGGTGTAATGTTCAATTTGTGTGTGTGTGTGATGTGTTTCTTTGTTCCCATGCACAGTGTTACCTTACTTCTTCATTGCACCCCTTGTTTGCCTTGGGTCGCTCAGGCTATGGCCAAACGCAAAATATACTTTTTCTCGTACCTGCTAACATGTGACCATCCACATCACAACATGATCATCGGCATCACAACATCAATATTGTCATCGATGAGTCGTAGCACATTGAAAAATCAAAACATCGCTAGCTGCTCAGTCGTAGACATCGACGCAACGACCTGAGTTTTTGCAATTTTTTTGGGGGGGGCGTGCTGACCTGACCGTCGTAACTGCAAGCAGAAAATGACTAGGCAGTTACCAACCCATGTGAAAAATGGTGTATTTGCTACACGCTATGATGAGTTTCTTGTCCTAAAGTGACAACCCTTCCAGTGTTTTTTTCTCTTGGCATCCTCAATGGTGCAAATTGGCTCAGGCTTCGCATAATGCGGCCGTTACCCTTGGTCTAAGTGGTATACGCTATGCGCGTCATCGCACCCCAGGAGGTGAAGAAGGAGCTACCCGACGAGACCGAACGCTTCATGGACATTGACGAGGCCACCGCGCGCGGACGCGGACGGGCTTCTGCATGGGTGGAGCAAAACCAGGCGGATGAAATAGAACACGAGTACCTATTAGGGGGGCCGTTTTTTTTTTTTAATAGGTGGACCGGATTTGAACACAACAACGTTGTTTGGTATTTCCCAGTGTTCCCAGTGTTTGGTGACAACGTCAAGAAAACACAATCATCTTCAGGTGGTGGAACAGATGAACCATACATGTTTCATGGTGTGTAGTGGCACACGTTCCAGGAACAGGTACTACTACGTAGTAACAAACCAACAGCACGAGGTACAATGTCGTATGGTCCTAGCACTTTAGCGATTTCATGAAACATGTCAATGTTTGGTCTGGAAACGTGCAGCAAGTCCGGTTGGAGGTCCCCGAGACCCGAATTCTACGACTCCAGTCCCTCACCCTCCGACTCACTAACATTGTAAGGGGATGGCATGAACCTTGGATGACTCCTGGTATTGCTGGTCCCCGGATGTGTTGCTAAAACTTTACTGGCTTACAGTACTCACAATGGTGGGAACCCACTCCATGTCGTTCGTGCCATTTCTGTGCCAAGCCATCTCGTCTCCCAAAACAGTCGACGCACGTCCTCCGTCCGCGTCTTCGTCCTCGCGGCTCGAGGATGTGAAGGCCCTCCTAGCAAGGGGCTATGAAGCCCGCTTCGCCAAGCAGTTCTGTTGTGAGCCCAGCGACTGGGACGGGACATACCGCACCCGATCTTTGCGGACGACCGGCTGTTTGGAGACCCGGGAACCGACCGGGGGGAAGGAATGCCTGGCCCTGAACCTGTGTGCGACCGTGAGAACGGTCATTGCGGTCCCGCACCTGTGTGCTGGCCGTGATGGGACCCTGCCTAGGAAAAGTTGATGTTCCGAACCTAAGACTTGTTTTGGGGATGGACTTTTTCTCGACGATTGGAGACACCCCACTCTGATGCCAACAGGTGGAAACAGGTCTGACTCTTTTCAGATGAACTGATGTTTTTTCTCACAGTCAGGGTCATCCTGTTGAGCATGTCAGCAATGGCAATTCACTTGTGGGGTCGTTTTGAACGTCTCCCAATGCCTCCCACAACGCCGAGTGCTGAGTGAAGCAAGCTCCGTGGTGGGGGCGGCCTTGGCCGGCCTTGGCCCCCCAAGTCATCAGCAGAATGACACAGCCCCTGGCACCCTGGTTGCCTGAAAATGAACCGATTCTCCCGGAATGTCAACCTTTCATGGTTTGTGGAGTGAGGTTTGACCCAAATGCAAATTATCCAAAGACATCCTATGACCATGTTCTTTTTGGGGGGGCAACACCTGATATCAACGACTTGGGGATTGAGCCGTTCGAGTCTGCTGGGGTGCACACGTGGGGATTTTTCGAGTTTCGGTCTCCTTGGGCAAGGATGCGGATGCAGGACTTGGCGTTCGGAAGAAATCATTCACCTTGTCAGACCCTTCTTCACACCGTCAAGTCAAGGCAAGCCATAACGACCTCAGAAGCATCTCATGCTGCCCTTTCAGCCATGCATCGCCCCACTCCCAGCCTGGTGCTGGCTGGGGGACCGATGTGCGTTCCGAAGAAGCTAAGGTATCTATCGGATCTTGGCGCCTCGGCCGGTTAGTATCATCCGCGGGATGATCCATGAGAAGATACCATCATCCTTAGTAGGAGGTAAAAAAAAAAGATGTGAACAGAGAGGCTGCTCAAGCAGAAAGTAACCCAGACTTTGAGTTTCGGGATGTTTCGGGATTGGGTAAATGGTCGAAGTATGACTGACATTGTCACGTCCATTTCAAGCGGTCCCAGTTAGGAATTGGAGGGTCGAACAACGATGGCGGAACCTTTCGGCATGTGTTTTAGCAGTGGCCTATGAAACCTCGACAGCTCATCATGATGAATCCAGTGGTGACTTCGGACTTGCATGTTGCAAGGGTGTTATGCTGGCAAGCCAGCATGGCCATCTCTGAAGCAGGATTTCTTGACCAAGTCTGTGATTTCGCTTTCATGGGATGGAGAAATGGAAGTAGACATGTGTAAACATATGTTGACATGATGGGTAAAGAAAGCTTGAGCCAAACTTTCTGGATACCTACGCAAATGGCTTGGTGTATTGTGGTGTGCTTCTTTTTCAAGCTTACGAGTGCTTTCTTACGTCAGGTGCCAAGTGGCTCCACAGTCCTTATTTAACCTGGCATATTATTTTTTGACATTCTTGCGGGGACCCTGCTCGTGAGGTTTACTTCTCATTACTTGCCTTCATGTGCACCAATTGCTTAGGAGAAGACTCAACAACAGCTCCTGATGTGCGAAAAGGCCTTGAATGAGTTTATGGATGGCAAACGCCAGGCGCCTGGCGCAAGGTGATATCTTTGATTAGCGCAGGTGCCGGGACCTGTGAGGGAAGTAATATGATGTGACCCATGTTCACCTGTTGGTGCCTTTCGTACCATGGAAATCTCCCCCTACACAACAAGCCAGCTGCTAAGTTTGGTATCTTCATGTTCCTTCTAGGCTGATTGCGCTCTCTGATTTTGCTGAATTTAAGTCGGATGTGTTGCCATCCAATTTGATGCAACCAGCGGCTTTCGAACGAAGGGGCGTGCCTATGCCTGACCTCGGGAGTCCTAAGACTAGTTGAAACATGGTCTGAGGAAGACCTGAACAGGAAGTTCCTTTGCTTGTGAGGTGGGGCCAAATGCCTTAATACCGTTTTAGACGGTTTCGTCATGTTTCATCATGCCTTCCCTGAAGTGTGCCGTAGTTCCTGCGTTTCCCATCCGAACTTGCCGATGTCCGGGCCTCAACGAGGCCTTTCCACGGTTCTATTTCATGTCCTCGGCGGATCTTCTGGATGTCCTCAGCAACGGCAACAATCCCGCGCGTGTGGTGCACCACTTCCCCAAGTTCTTCAACGCCATTGAAACTTGGTTGAACTTATTTTCACATGAACTCGACCCCAATGCATGAAATGAGTGCTTGGATTACAGTCTAATCAGGGTTTGGATTAACTTGAAACTTTATACATATTTGTAAATTGGTCCGTGCTATTGCAATCTTGGTTGGCAGTTGGCATGGATTACACGCACCTGTTGATTTCCAGATCTAGTTCCTTGGCATGTTTCCTCCACACAGGCTATTTGTGATTTCCATTTGCTTGATCAGGGCGATCTCGTCAAATCGAGATAGTCCACTTATGGATCCCCCCCCAAAAGGGGCAGGGGCGCCACTCAACGTCCGATGGCCCGTCGGCATGAAACCTTTAGATGGTGGTTCTTGAAAGATCTTGAAAGATCCTTCTTTTGGGAACCCGTCAAAAAGTCCACCAAACGCTGCTCCAGACCTAGACTTATATAGCCGCAAGTGTTGTTTGGACACACCTGGGCCTACCTGGGCATTTTTAAAGCAAAGCCAACGCTTATTTTGGCGAGGGCCCAGGAGGGCGCTTTGGGTGGTGTCGGTCTCCCTGAAGGAGGAGAATTGCAGAAACCAACAGGAATCCAACAGGATTACTGCGACAAGACGGGGATGGAACATGGCCCTGGCAACCGATTTTTACTCCTACAAGCAGGTGATGGCGTACCTCTATGCTCTTCTGTTGATCAGTCTCAGTGCCCAAAAGTGAAGATGAGCATTTCAACACATGTCCAAGTACGTGTCTCAAGCGCTGACCGCGGGCTCCAAGGAGAAGTACGACCTGGAGTTCCCAGATGGACCCACGTCCCGGCCCTATGCCAGTGGCTTACATGCGGCCATTGGCAAGGAGTATGTGCCCTTCTTCGAGGCATGTGCGAAGAGTCGCCGAGAACGCCCGGTCGTCCGCGGCTCGGAGTGGTTCCCCTGAAACGATGGGACCAACCGTGAGGTTGGGGCCATTCCCATGTCATCCCTCTGACTCAGACCCCTATGGACGCAACTTTTTATGAGTTCTTTTTCTTGTTGACCCTGACCAATGCCTTCATGTCGACCATTGATGTTCAACGTTTCGGACCTCATTGATTGATGCAATCGTAGAGGCATTGCACTTGGTGGGCAAAGTGGAGATGCTTCTTGGATGCAGTGACCGCTATTCGAGACAACCAATGATTGGCCCATGACCTGGGTAACGAGATCCATGGCTGGCCACCCTCGTTTCCCCCTTGGCTGAGCGGTTTGGATTGGCTGCATCAATATTACTCTATATATATAATGTATGATTTATAACGTAATGTATGCTTTCTTATTTGTATACCTCCAAAAGTAAGGATATATATATATATATACCATAAGTGTATAATATAATACATATATATATATATACACATATTTATGCACATGACATAGATTCGATGATTCCTGATGGCTCTTTCTTGCTTTAAGGCGGGCGCCTCCAGCCAAGCATTGACAGTTCTTGAACAACATGGGAGACCAGGATCACACAGCAGGGAGTTGAGGCCAACTCAGTGCAAATTCCATGACATGACCATGCCTTGGGCTACCCCCACACCCAGCAATCCGTGCTAGTCTCTTCACTATCCTTTGGTCCATCGGTATGTAGGTATCCCAAGAGCAACTCGACACGACAGGAACTCACCAGACGTTGGCTGGGACACTGACCTGTGCTCACACCAGCCAAGCGGCTGGCCCCCTCATCTGAACTCAAGACACCGGTTTCCCACCCCCCCAAATGATTTCATCGAGCTTTACCGTCCTTTTGCCAGCGTCACAGCGGCACTTCAAGCACAAGATGAATAGCACTCAGGGCGATTCATGCATGATCACCAGTCAGTGGAGTTGTATACACCATGCTGCCACGCACGCAAAAGCTCTACCAAGGCGCCCCTTTCCCTCTTCCTAAAAAAATGAAAACACGGCCAATCCGCTAGAGCCACCGGTTCCCGACAGCCGGCTCCCCTCGCTGCGGAGCGAGGCTCCCCTCCCCCCCCAGGTACTTGGAGCGATGCATCGAAACCTTCCGCACCACCTTGCGGCACTTCGCCCTCAACGACCTGCGGAGCTACGCGGAAAACGACTGCCAGGCAGGTCGACCGGCAGGGAAGCCTGGTCTCACTTCACACACGGGGGTGTGGCACCGGTGGGGGGTCAGTTGGTGATGAAAGCCCGCTTCAGAGCTGGGCTTCTCTTTTGGGTGCTTCGCGGTTGTACAAGCTCTTGAGCGTCGGGACGGGTTTACTCAGTGGGTTTGAAGGTCGGATGACGCCACAGCCAGCATTCTGTCACAGTTGGCTAAGAGGTTTCCTGCTTTTGACTTAGGTTGTGACTGTTGCACAGCAATATCAAACCAGTTAGCCAACCCTATCGTGCTAACATATAACCTTGTGTTGCCCTGATTCTGTAAAGCCGAGTTCTTTCTGAAAGTTGTTTTTCCTCAGCATGCGAACTACTGCTCACGCGCATTCATTCCAGCGTCCTTCCGGCGCGCATTCGTCGGGGGGGGTCCCTTTGGTCGCATGCGGCTGCGGCGGAGGTGGATGGACCTGCACGAGGCAAGTGGCTCTTGGGGGTCAAGGCAGCACAAGGTGCTTTGCTCGTGCAGCTGCTCGTGCAGCTGTGGAGGACGTTTGGGAGGTCTGAATTTTGCGGGTGGACTGAACGCGGAAAGGAAAAAAGCAACAGAAAAGAACGGACAAGACAACATGTGGGTGGGGCACCTCTAGAAAGTGGAGTAAGACTGAATTGACATGTCTTAAACGTATTTGGATATGACTGTCACTGAGGTTTCTCGAGGGGCCCCAGCTCTAGGGGCCAAGCCTGCCAAGCCTGTGTTTGAAGTGCTGCAGGGCCATTCGCACGTTCTTTTTATTCTCAGCTAACTCCTAATTGGCTGGTTGAAGTCTAATTTTTGAACTTTAAAGGTTGTTCCTGTTTGATCCGTTGGTGTTTGTCCACAGGTTTCCTGCCAAAAAGCACCCACCCAAGTGCTAGTCTTGGACCCAAGCATACAAGAGTTTATTTACCTGGAAGTTAATTTCTTCCGAAACCTTGGGAAACCTACTCTCCCAGTTGCAATCCCAAGACAATCATCAGTAGATAACTTTGTCAACATCGTCCAAAGAGGAAGGCGATTCATTTTGGATGTATTTTTTCTACTCGAACAAGCTGCATGAGAACATGAAAAAGCCTTCAACTTTCAACAGTGCCACAAAACACTCCCTCCCTGAACCTGGAGCCACAGCAATGGATGTGAAAAGTCCACATAAGGAGTGGTCTTTTGGGCTTCACCATGGACTGGACTCCCCTTTTGGGGCTTCCCCCCCGTTGGGGGCGCCCAACTGAGGCTCATCACCTGGGTTCAGTTGGTGGAGTCCGCCTTCCAGGCGGAGCCAGCACAGCTTTTGCGAGTGTGTCATCGACATAGCTTGGATTGTACTCGTTCGTTTGGCAAAACACCGTGTAACCATTGGTAACCGGTAACCACTCGACGGTCATTCGCCTGCATCTACAGCTTGAGGATCATGCGTGGGGGGGTGGAAGGGGGGAACAAGGGGGGAACACGAACATCGTGAAGCAAGAAAGGGGGGAGGAGCGAAAAAGAGATGCCGAATCTTCAACAGATAGAATGCGCTCCGCTGTGGGCCCTATTAGTATTGATTAGTCATTAGTCCTCCACTCATTGAGGGTCACACCTTGTCGCCCACACAGGATGCACCCAGACAATAATTGAACCTAATGTGAATCTTCTAATAGGTTGGACATCAGCTGGGTGATTAAATTAGTTTGTATTGACAAGTCGTGAGAGTTCGGTTGGACATCAGCTGGGGCCACTTTAACAGGCCTTTACGGATTCCAACTCCAAATCTACCATTTGAGTTTGCGTGCAAGCTCCCCATTCTTCACCGTCGGAATTCTTGGCTTAAAACCCCAGGAGTTCCATTTCATGCAAGAGTAGATGGCACTTTAGAAGATGTCTTTAGATAGGAGGTCCACATGGCTGTGGACTACTAAGGAGCTCAACCTAGCAGGGTTTGGGGCTCTTTGCGGCTGGTTTTGAGCCAGATAGGGGCTCCGAGAACTTGGGGCTTGTGCCATCTCTCAATCCACTCTATATCCGTTCACCACTTCTGGGTCCAAGTTTCGCTGCTTTTGATCGCTGAACTTTGTTCGGTTTGGTTCGCGCGTCGAAGGGCGGCGAAAGAAAGCGAACTTTGCCTAGGAATTGGTGTCCCAAGCTCTGAACTGGTGAAAAGTTCGGTTCGGCTTTACATTTCGGACACTGAGGGTGCAGGTTTAAGAGGAAGCTGATGTCAGGGATGACACTCCTAGAAGACGCAACAACAAGCCAGTGGCCTTTGATGGCCTGACAGTTCTAACTTAGATCCTTTTTTTTGGTGGGATTTCTAAGGGAATTTCTGCGAATGGGAGCCTTTTTGGGCGAACAAAACCACCGAACTGCGGGAGTGTGCCATCTGAAACCATGTTATGATATTATGTGTCTAGATACAATATATTAATTCTCTCTCTGTATGATGTATGTATGTATAATATATATATATATATGTGCCTACATAAAAACGTCAAATATATGCAAATAATTGTTATTGTATAATGTATATACACACATATGTATCTATCTACACTCCTTTTAGGCAGCTTTTGCTTGTGTGCTGCGACTCACGTGGCCGTGTTTTTTGCCGTGAACGGCGGTTCGCGGCGAGTGTTCCAGGCGGCGGTGGTCTCGGAAGATGAGGCGATCCTGGACGAGCAAGATGGGCAGAAGAAGGCAGCATGTGTGTGTGTGTGCGTGCGTGTTTATGTTTTTAAACGACGTGAAGCGAGTCAGGAGTCTTTTTATTATAGATGCGACTAGACTAGTCACTCTATACTATAATCACATGTTGAACTGTTTTGTTTCTATCCTCCTGAGGTAAGTTCCGGGTGTAGAGGTCCTGCTTTGCAGCCTTAAATTATCTTAACTTGAAAAGCTGTATGAAAAACACACATGGAATCTTTGTTCGTTCGAGCTCGAAAAGCCCGTCCAGCCCACATCAATCAAACACAGTCAAGGCTTTCGATGCATCGTTTGGTCGCGTTTGCTTAAGTGGGCCCCGGCCCCCCGTCAGGAAGATGTCGGGAAAGTCGGTAAAGGGATTCACAGCTCCGGCTCCAACGCGTTGTTTCCATGTTTGATCTACAACCCTCATTGGCTCGAACCATCTCGAACCACACCAGAATCCATCAGAAAGAAGATGAAGTATCAGGAATACCATGGAAGACATCTTCAATCATATTCCTATTAGTGTGATCCATTGCCAATATTGGTGACCTCTTGGAAGCAGCTGGCAACATTTCCTAACCATGCCAAGTCAGTCCAACCACCGAAGGCCAATTTTGTTCCAGACGCACAGTCAGGTGGAGGAGGCCTGGCGTCGCCAACAAGAGCTCCTCCTGGACCTCATCCGCCTCACACAAACCGACCTGGACAAGCCGGCCCGACAGAAGGCGCTTTCTGCCGCAGGTCAGTCAGAAGGAAGAACTCAGCAGATCAATAATATTATTTAAGCAACCGATTAACAGACAATTCTAGCCTGTTGTAGTGGAGGATGGACGCCGACTGAAAACATGTTGGCCGGAAGAAGGAGCATAGAGAAAGGAACAGAGAGAGAGAGAGAGAGGGGGGGCACTGAGGTGATGTGTGCCATCACCCTGGATGCGCACAACCGGGACGTACAGGAGCGATTGGTTCGAGACAAGGTCACTTCGGCGGACGCCTTCCAATGGCAAAGCATGCTGAAGAGCTATTGGATCCTGGATGAAGAACATGAAGCAAATGCGCAGATGCACCTATGACCAAAAGATACTAAAAGTGTGCCAAGAAATGGAAGCAGATTGTTGAAACCATGTTTGAACTAGAAGCTTTATTTAATTATGGTTCTTGCTCACGGACCTGTTAGTGACTAGTGCGATAGAGGCAATATGCGCGCCACCGTGGCAGCCATGTGTTTTCTCCTTCCTTCTCCGGGCGCTGAGGCAGATTTGCGATGCACGCATTTGGTATGCCTACGAATATCTGGGGAACGGACCTCGCCTAGCGGCCCGGCTTTGAAGTTTTTGACGGAAGCCCACCACCACTCCCTGGCTACAGGAACGCCATGCTGATTGACAAAGGTCCAATTTGTACCGACAAGATGTCGTTGGGGCCAAGCATCCCTATGGTGTCGACATCGGCACCCATGTGGACATTGGAAGGGGCTCCTTTTCTTTGATTCACCACTCGTGTTTGGTGATGTTTGGAGCCTGAAACAGGATGTACTTCTTGACTATCGCTCGGGGTGCAGCAACTCTCCAAGGGTCCTGCACAAAAGGAAAGAGATGGAAAGAGTGACCGGGTGAAACTCATCTCATTGGGACCAGGACCCCTCGAAGACTCGGTGTTTCTTTGCCACTTCGGTGCCCGGAAAACCACGGGCATGTCCGGAATCCAAGGGTGCTGGGGGGGGAGATGCCCTTCGACCCTTTTTGGTTCCGAAGTGTTTCGTTGAAACGACCGGGCCCTGCACCTCCGGCCTGAAACCGTTTCAGGTCGTAACTCCCTTAACGGACCGGATCTATGTCACTGCCACCCAAGCACTGCACCTGCACATGGGCTGCGCCCCTGCGGGGCCTGCGGGCACGGGTAAGACGGAGAGTACCAAGGAGTGCGGCGTGCGGGCCGGACGCGACCTGGGGGAGTTGGTTCGCAAGTGGGAGAAGGTGTCATGGCATAGTTTCCCTTAGTCGTGGACTGCTCACTTAGTCACCGCGCAGCAACTGCGTGGTGACTTCAAACTTGGACTGACTTGGCTAGTTGCAGCATGTTGCACTTTCCTGAAGTGTATCAACCCCAGACACTCTATGTATGCCATATATATATATATATGCTAACATTGGGATGGTTTTGGGGGGAGTGTTTGGGATATGATGAAACGGAATTCGCCGAAGTCACCAGAGTCACCGGCGAGGATTTGGCCAACGCTTTGGCACGTGCCTGCTACGTTGCTCGTCGATGTGGGATCCATGGAGGAGTCGAAAAGGTAATGCGATGAGAAGCACAGGATCTCAGGATACATCAGGATATATCAGGATACTATACCGTATGATACCGTATGGGTGTCATTCTTCTCCTTGCAACACTCATGGAAGTGGACAACCACCTGTTTGGTGGAGGAAACTAGTTTTCCAGCATGCCACGCACTCCACGCTTCGATTGTTTTTTTTGGGAGAAGATATCGTCACCTTCCGGCGTCCCACTGTGGCGAAGCTTGGCAGGGCGCTGGTTGGTTGGATCATTTTCCATCCTTTTCCCAGTGAATCCAGTGGCCGGTTGCAACAGTAGTTCGCCAGGTGATCGAAGATGGTTTCAGCGCGAGACAGATGACATTTTCGGCCCACGGAAACGCGCGTGCAAGGTGATCAACGCAGCCCCTGAGATGGACTACCTCACCCTGGGAGTTTTGGCGAACATGGCGTCGAAAACGAACCGTGGGAACACCGACTTGGCCAAGTCACCAGTGGTTTCTTGATGTTTCTTGTGCTATTGCTTTGCAAGGCGGAATCTTCAAACCTTCAGAACCTGGTAAGATCCAAAGTAGTCCTTTTCTTGGACCAGCCTTTCTTAGTCTCGACATTTTGACGGGTCACAACGTTGGGATGGGGCCATTGTGGGGTCCCGACCGGGGGAGATGGCCTTTAGTCAACGACTGAGCCCCATCAGTGGGCCAAATCTGGTGCCCCCTGGACCAATCACCAGAAAAACTTGGCTTAACTAATGAAAAGGAATTTGTCGGTGCCAACGGCAGGCTCCCAAGGCACTCTTTTCAGGTTGGACAGGTCAAGCATCCATGCATCGACAGCATCCACGGAATGTATACCCTTGGACTAGGGGGATGATTTCGGACACCTTTTTGTATTCTATTTGCTTGAGTGCATTTATTTGATTAAATCCGTGCAGCACCAGTGAGTGCAATGTTACGTACCATTATGTACCATTCGCCCCTTGTGGTTGTAAACCCCGTACCTTCCACGGTCAATCCCATGGAACATGCACCTTGGGAATTCATCATCAAGTTTCATCAAATTTCATTGTTTTGTCTTCAGGGCCAGGCTATGCCAGGCTCACATATATAAGTCTCACATAATTGTATAGAAAGCGGTTCGTGTGTGCCTGAAAGAAGGAGAACCCAGAAGAAACCTGCATGAAACTTTGTATGCAACTTTTTGGGGGGGGCCCTCAACATGCTGGATCAAGTAAGCATCGCAAACATGAGGATTGACAAAAGGGCACTGGTATGTAGAACCCCGTAATATTATGAACTATGATGTGTTTGTTTGTAGGTGCAGTGTGCGCAGTTTACCTCTTAAGTTCGTAAAGCGCAACCCAACTTGTAACTGAAAACCATTCCGCATCTCACTATACCACCCTACTCCCCCCCGAACAAGAAAGACACACAAGAGCAGAACAAAAACAGCGCTGTTGGAGGCCTCATCTCATTACCCGATCTCTGAGGGAACATCTTCAAGGGCTTAGCTGCTAGCGGCTCCTGGGGATGTTTCGATGAGTTCAACCGCTTGGTGCCCGAAGTCCTCTCTGTGTGCACGGTGCGGGGCACTTGGGGAAGTTAGAGCCGGAGCGGATCGGGTTCTGGGTGAACTGGAGGAGATTTGCATGGTGTACTGACCCTTATATTTGTAAATATTAGAATGGCTGCAAGTGTAAATTCAATTAGCATCATATATATATATATTATATATGTATTGTATATATTATATTCACATATATTCTATACATATTAAATATGTTTGTAAGTGTCCAAGGACCCATATGGTTCCAATGTGTGTTATGCATGTGAGTTGTCGCCGAATCTTCGGGACTGGCTGAATTGCATTGGTGGTCACCTGTTTCGCTGCTGGGCACACGATCCGACCTCCAGACGACATGCCGGGCTGTTTTTGAGAGATTTGAGAAGAGGGGGGGCGCATCGTACTGCGCCACCTATAGCGGATGGTGGCGGAACTCAAGAAAGCCTTTGAGCCAGAGTCCCCACCCAAGACATTTAGCACTAAGACGGAGCTGGAGCTGATCGATGTGCCACATCCGACCCTTACAGAACAAGAAACAGGTCGAAACAGGGCTCACTGGATGTCACGAATCTTTCAGCACTTCTTAAGCCGGAGGGTTTGGGCCAGACTTTGGCCCCAATCTTCCTCAAACCCGAAAACAGACGGACTTGAAACTCGGCGCTGCACGAGGGAATGCACCAAAAAAACAACACCCATCTCATACCATCTCCGCTCTCCCCTCGCAATGGCGTCCGCTCTTTGCATGGCACCGGACCACTGTCATACTCGTGGCACCGCCACGGAGGTTCAATTCAAGGCGGTGTGCGATGCCCTGCGCCAGCACGCAGCGCGCTTCATTTTGCAGGGCGATGAGATTCAGCTGGACCGAGGCAGATCGAACATGGTGTTGCTGGACAGGGCGGGCCGGCGGAAGTGGAAGATGCATGAAGTGGATGCGGACCTATCCTCGCTTCGCTGGGAGAAAACACCTAACATGTGAAAGGATATGCAATGCAAGGATTATATGCTTTTCAACCAGTGACCAATGTATATATATATATATATGGGTCCACGTAGATGCGGATTGAAACCACTAATACGATACGTACCCCTCCACTCCACAAGAAGGACTTTGGCCGCACGGCGTGGTTGTTTTGGGTTTGCACCGGCAAGCTGAGAAGGGATTGACTGAGCTGAAAGCCTCCCCATGCTGCAAACAACTGCCGCACAGATCAACTCTCTCAACAGTTTCCTCCATATATCAACTCTCTCTCTCTCTCTATATATATATACCCCCCCAAAAAAAAGGTGTGTATATAACATACATCAATATGTTAAAGATACTGTTTTTCTCTATATGTTATATATGACAAACCAATATGTTAGATATAATTAATAACTATATACACCTGTTACCGCCCGTGCTTCCTGCACCAGACATTGACTTCTATAGAGCCCCGACCGAGCCGGGCGACGACGTCCGCCGCGGCGGAGGTGTGGGGGTCTTCATCACCATGAACCCGGGCTACTTGGGCCGTAGTGAGCTGCCCGAAGGCTTGAAGGCACTCTTCCGGCCCATTACGGTGATGGTGCCCGACTTCATGCTCATCATGGAGAACATGTGGCCTGGCCGACGCGGAGGGCGGAGACAGGGAGGTGGTTCGTTTCGGCCCGCGGGGAGTGGTAAGAGACGGGGGACAGGCGGATAGGGCCGGGGGCGGTTTTTTTGGTTTGAAAGGTGTGCTTTTTGGCTCACCAGGCACTGACAGACCAGCACTGGGAGACCGGGGAGAGGGGCTCAAAAAGAAAGAGCATCCATGGACTTATTGAGATGAACGTGGATTTTCTACGTATTGAGATGCAGTGTGGCTAAAAGTGGGCCATGCTAGGCTGAGGTGGCAGACTTCGGCGCAATCCTAGGCGATGTCGAGTAACATCCAAGCGACCGACCAGCCCAAGCGGCGGCAAGCAGGTGAAGAATGGTGATGACAAAGCCATGACAAGGCACTTATACCCCGGATATATTGCAGTCGCCTCCATCAAAAGGATGTTTGCAATATATAACACTCTTATAACATAAAAGGTGATAACGTTGCTGTTTTCTAGTGGAACATCAACTACACCCGTTCTTTGCCTATTATATTGCCTCCAGTCCCCCCACAGATGCCAATCTGTTGATCTCGCATTCTTTCTCGCAGACCAGCTCGTACAGCTTGCCATGGACACCCAAACCGGCGGGTTCTAGTTCTGAACCCAAAACCGTCCGCTGTTCGCGTCGTCACTTTCACCCCCCCAGTTCGGAACGGTCGCACGAACCCCCGCGCTTCTCAGGTTCATGTCCGAGGGCTTCTTAGACGCCAAAAAGTTGGCACTCAAGTTTTCCACCCTCTACGCGCTGAACAAGGACGGTCGTGGCGCGAGCCACTCCGAACCATGCCGGCGAAGCGAGCGCGACTCCATGTACCTTTTTGCGCCTGCCGGCATGCCGCAAAAGGTAGTTCCGGCTCATCAGGTCATGTATGTATATTTTAAGGTTCATGTACTTCACATGTATATGTAATATACGGCTGAGATCTTTGAGCACTCCAGAATACAGAACAGTTAGTAGAACAGTGATATATATATATATATTATAATATATATATATATACTGGACGTGATCACTTGGTTGCATTCAATGGACAAAGATCCCTTTAGTAGAATTTGCACGAATTCGCCATAAACATATGGAGGATTGGCCAAAACCAGGGATGACCACAAATACTTTCCGTTCACGTTTTCCTCCATGGCACATGGGCCAACGTTCTTGAGTTAACTTGAGTGGGCCCCTTGTGCGGAAAGGGGCTGAAGGAAAATCATCTTAGATGGAGAAGAGCCAGTAGACGATTTGTTCATTAATTCACAGACACTCCGTGTGCCATATATATGCCTACATTGGGGTGGTTTTGGGGGTCCATGGGGCCGCAGTCCTATGGCAGTCCCATGTGTCGTGTTTGGGATTGTTGTATTCGCAGTGTGTTTGGTGCTTCGCAGTGTGTTCGACGGCTCGACCAATCCCATGGGCCCCTTGTTGAAAGATGTGGAGCATCCTGGGACCTCCCAGCTGTAACCACCCTGGGCTGTTTTGTCTCGCCGTTTGTTCTTCTCTTGGGGGGGTGACTGAGAAGCGCGGGCGCGTCCTCAGCAGATGTGGGGATGGTGGAAGCTTCTCACCATATGGCCGGACTCCATTACGAGAGAGAGAGAGAGAGATGTCATGTGTGGTTTGGGATGTGGATCTCATGTAGACCCTTGATGAATAAAGCATCCCATATATGAAAAGGTCTTACCGTCCATGTTTGGGAGGTTTGAATCTACATTACCCGGACCCTCCCCCAGAGGCATACTGAAGGACATGTTTCAAACCCATCAGTGAGTGAATCGCAGCGGTCAAGTGGGCGCATCCCATTGGCACAGCTTTGGAGGACCTCTTGTCCAAATCGAACAAGTACGAGTCTCGCCAGAGATCTGATTGGGGTCTAGGAGAACATCTCATCTATGGTTTTACCATTGTTTTCACTCCCTGAAGCAATACCCTGAAAGAGGTTGACGTGGTGATACCTTACACCCGGTCCGGCATGCTAAAGCTTTGCGCTGTTCGGTTCTGACTGGAAGACATGTGGGAACCGTTTGTTGATTTTTAGTTACACTCTGACTCACTAACATATGGAAGTATATAGATGCCACTTCCATGCTAGTGTGCCGGAGTATGATTGGTGTTTGACCAAGTTGTGTATGCCAATTTATTGTTCGAACTTATTCCGGACCCTGGTTGGGCTGATGCGAAGGTTTCCCAGGCTGCACCACCCACAGGCTGCACCGTGTGCCAACAATGAAGTATAGGTCCCCCCAAAAGTTTTGACGTTGCTTGGGTTGGGATGGACCTACCTTGACTGTTTTGTTTAGTGATTGGGATGGATTGATGTCCAAAAAAAAGGCGGTTTTGTTGCCAAGGTTGAGTCAGCAGTTTGCATCCCTATTCAAGTCGCCCTTCCCCTTCCAGTCCAATTCATGCAGGGAAGTCCCAAGTTCAGGCGATTTGGAGTCACATGGAACGACTGGATGGCTACCTATGGCTACCTGGAATTTCTAGGAATGATGACTTGGATGAGTGAGAAGGAGCTTTAGATGGCCGAATCCATCTCCGTGCGGGTTTGGGGTGGCGCGTTTTCCGAGGATTGGGGTATGCGTGCCATCAAGTCAGTGCTTGTGGTGGCAGGTGGCTTCAAGCGCGCGGACCCACGCCTTTCCGAGCAGGCGAGGAAAGCTTGGTGGTGAAGAGCCAGGCTGGTCCAAGAAGCCCAGGATAGCAAAGGTACCTGACGCAGAACTACTTAATAAGCTACACGTATAAAAAGATCCAGAACAAGACATAATCCATTTTATTAGCATGGTATTAGCAATAAAGCTTTGAACTGTCAAAATGCTCAACATACATCTATAATCGCCGTAGGCTAGAATCTTCTGGACCAGAAAGGTTATTTGCTGTAGCCTTAGGCTTCTTGGTCTATCTTTCGGTTTGAGATGCACCCCTCAATTACACAAGATGGGCTAGCGGCTAGCCGTTCATTTTTTCGGCTGCGGTCCTGACAAGTGAAAAGCATCGACCGAGACACCTATCGGCGTCTTGCCACGACGCCACGACTGATCCGACCCGCCGGTGACAGGTCCAAGGTTCGGTGGCCGATGCTTCCGGTGGATTCCGCCGTTGTCAACGAAGCCGGCAGGCGGTTCTCATGCGATCTTTGCGGGACACCAACGTGGCCAAGATCGAAGGAGAGAGCGTGTTGTGGTCCACAGCGATATGGGTGTCGTAACTTCGGGAGACACCCTGGTTGAATGAGTAGGGATGGTCTATTCTTATCAAACCTTCCAGGGGGGTCGTTGCCTGGGAGGTCTCCCTATACTTTAATGCACACCCTTATCGCCATCAACCGAAGATGGTTCAAACATGTTCAAACACGGGAGAGCTAGCTGAAGTTTCCTTATTTTGTGCTTTTTTAAAGATATATATGATGATGCATGCAGCTGTTGGGACTATAGTGGTGACCTCCCAACTGACCTCCGTTTCCACCCGTTGGTCCCTCTCCCCCTTGAAGGGTCCCTCTCCGATGTCTGAAGGGCTCGGGGGGGGTCCGGTGCGGAGCCGGAGAAAGGGGCACCAGTTCGACCCAAACGCCGGTGAAAGCCGGTGACTGGGGCTTCAACGCCCAGTCATGCAACATCAGCTGCAGCTACTGAGTTTACTACATGTTAGATCCCACTCTCCTCAGATCTCTTGGTTTTGATGGATCTATAATCGCAGCCATGTGTGTCCAATCTATACTGTATATGACTTTATGCAAAAACAACTTGCTTCAAGCGGTTGGTTCTATATATACTATTATGCAATGGTTCAACAACACAAATTCAACACGTGAAAACACGTCACACGTCCTGCGTGCGTCCTGCCTTGGCATTCAGCTGAAGGAGATGATTTGAAGATCTTCATGGGACTTTTGGCGGACCTTTTCCCAGGAGTCCAGGTCCCCGGCTGAGTTGATCAACGCTTGGCATGTATATCTCTGGACCTTGATGTATGTCTCTCTACGCATATGTATGTATTCACCTGTGCAGAACGAAGGTGTTTATACTTTAGATATAGTAATTAGTCTATATATATATATATATATATTATACACACACCAGACACCTACCAGCACCACCCAAAGGGCCCAAAGGGCCGCCATTGGAAGAACAATGCAAAGTCAGTGGGATCTATAAACAAAAGTATGATATATATATATATATAACACCCTTTTTGAATAGTGCAGGTGTGTGTTGTCTACTGTAGTTATTTATTTCGATACATTATGAGATATTGTATTCTTGGCACCCTGCCATACTCACGTCCAGTCCACACCCGCTGAGAGCGGGGTCCTGGGCGCCCCTTCTTCATGCAAACAGGTCTCGGATAATCCGCATGGTTCATCATACCCAGACCATCCATGTATGGAATGGTTACTTGCATTTAAAGGGTGATAAATGGGATAAATAGTATGTGTCCACGAGGTTTTGTGATCCTTTCTGGATTCTCCAACATATGTACACCCTGTCTTTATATATATATATATATATAAAATATACGCCCCTCCGTTTGATGCAGCTGTTTGACTGAAAGACTTATATTTGACCCACATCCAGTGACTCTTCCTGAATTGTGCAGGTGCCACGAGCGAGGGATACTGAGTTCGAAGAGATTGTGGTGGACACGATGGAAAATGAGCCGCTTGGCCTGGTCTTTTCGTAAGGTTTAGTGGAGCACGAGCCAAGCGATGCCCTTTATTTGTTCGGACGATTGCCTTGCCAGGTACTTTTTGGGCTAGGCCGCCACATGCCATGTCCCCCAAACAAATACAAAAGAGCTATGTCAGCTATGTTGGATTTCAGTTGTATTTCTAGTTCCGGTGCTACGAGGTGGATCAGTCCGTCGTGCCTGCAGGGTGGATCGCTGGCTTTGAACCAAGCGCTGGTTTGAGCAGTACATACACGTTGCATGCAGGTGCTTGCAACTCTTTCCTTTGTGCCCACATGCACGCAAGCGCAACTTCTCAAAAATTGGGTCCAGTGGCCCACTTCAAACGCTCTCAACAAGTCAGTAGGCTCTCGGATGCCTTTGTAAGGGCATGACTTGTCGATTCTACCTGCCTGATGTTCCTGGGTGGCTCAGAATCCCCGCAAGCGCAGAAAAGACGATGTCAGCACTTTTCCCCAGAAATCCGCCCCAAAGTTCACCTCACATGGCCGCCATACTTTGACCCGGATAGAGGTTCGGCTTCACCAATGACCCAGATGGATATTTGCTGCTGCAGCTGGGCAAGAAAACGGTCTACTCTCACCGCCGTTGCGGCACTGAGAGATGGGATTGTTGCAGCGGTTTCTCCCGTGGGCCGTTGCATGCCGTTGCTGTTTGGCTGATCCAACATCAGCTGCCCAGTCTTGACAGATTCATGTGAAAAGGAAACAATATGCATGCAGACAACCTCAGCTGGTGCAAAGCCCTGGGCCATAGGTTGCATCCCACACACACAGACACACAAACACACACATATATATATAGTCATATATACAGAGGTATATGCAGACATATACCCGGGGGTGTATTCTAAAACAGGAGACCTCTCTCTATCACCTACCAGCACCCTCCAACAGGTCTTCTCTGGTGGCTTTTTGAGACTTAAAAGTGGCAGGTGGTGACCTGTTACATCAGCCACTTCTTTTTGTCTCTATCTCTCTGTCTTCAGCTCTGGGTTGTACATAGACCACCTGCCACCTTACCTTGCATTAACATGGAACGCGGAAAACAGCTTATTTGTGGAGAAAAATGGGTGTCCAGTGGACTATTGTTTGCTTCTATGATTAGCTCAGGGAGTGTACCGCACCGCTTGGTGTGCATTGGTGGTCTCTCAGTGCTTTCCTCACCGGTTCAGGAAAATCTCTCAGCTGATCGAATTGCTGGATATTCGCCATTCGGTCTTCCTCATGGGCAATCCTGGAAGCTGCCTGGCTGGAGACACACCTGGGCTCCGGTGTGGGGTCGGTGTTCTGGACTCTCGACACTTGTGGATAGATTGCAGGCAAACAGGTGGGGAAAAGGTCCACAGCTCGTATGTACGGCCACCGCTGGCTGCACACGATTCGTGCAGAATCACGGACCACGGCTGCATGAGCCGGCTGGCCGGCTGGGTGTAATCAAGTGCCGAAGCCACGCGTGTCCACGTAAGAGAAAGAACCTTGGACGTCCACACCCCGGAGCCTCACCAACAGCTCATCATACATACCCGTTCGTTGGAACTTCGTTGTGGGTCCTGGCTAGTGAACTTGGTTGGAGGGCTGGCAACGGGTTCTTAAGGACGGACTGATGAGGGGGAGAGGGTGTTGAAAAGGCCTGCAAACACTCTTTTACATGCTTTATGGTGTCCTGGCACTAGGATTCGGATGTCGCCACCCAACAAATGGGGCTTCTCAAACTCCTCCATGAAGATCCTTTCTTCCAGCCCTTGGCACTTGAGATTGGATCCTGAGCCCTGCGAATGGATCCTCGCAGGGACTCCTCATAGGAAAGTGAATGAAAAAACAATAGTTTGGAGTGCCCCTACTTCTTGCTGCTGTCTTGCAAATGTTTGTTTTATCACACCCGCGTGAGCCTGTTTTCTTTTTTCTCGGACCCCGCGTGAGAGGCTTCAAGTCTTTCCTGTGGAAAGTCCTCAAGAATGCCAAGACGAAGCGGGGCGACAAGACGACGGTGGTGGATTTCAGCCCAAAAGCCATTTCCACCAACGAGCTGTATCTTGGATGGCGCCATACATCTTCTCATGCCGATATATCTACGTACTGCTAAGCTATGAAACAAGAGGTTGAGGAGATGAACTTTAGTGAATTCTGCACATTCTGGAAGAGAAAGAGGGTAGCTCACCGCGATTCTTGCACAGCTATGAACGCTCCGTCATTTTGATTCTTTGATCTAACATGTGCACAAACATGAAGACACACATCTGGGTGCAATTGTCCTAAGCAAACATAGCTGTACATTTGCAGACCCACAACACTGCTCCAATGCAACTCATGTCTAACAGTCTAACTAACAAACATGGACAGGTACCCTGCGCCTGTGGCCAAACAACCTACGAACCCCTGCAGGAAAGAGCCCCTCGTTCTGGCCAACCCGGGCAACCCTAGGATGTAACTCTTGCTTTGCCGGTTGGTTCCAAACGCGAGCTGGGCGTGACGAGGTATGGCAGCGTGAACATGCACACCCGTGAGTGGAAGGATGGCATTTTGTCCAAGACCATGCGCGACCTGGGGCAGATCCCTGACACGCATCCCAAGTGGATCATGCTGGATGGCGATTTGGACGCCAACTGGATTGAGTCCATGACACTTGCCATGCAAAGGGTGGTGCTTTCGGAGTAACATGGACTGGAGAAACCAATGTCACATTCTACGTTGGATCCCCCAAGATTCTGGGCATTTGCATTTGCATCCAGGGGTCTGCCAGTCGCACCGTCCACCAGGTGCCACCCGCTTTCGTTTCACGAGTTTCCGGCATCCAAACGAACAACCCGGGGCAAACCTGCACACGGAATGTGTTTCTTTTTTGTAAGGGGCAAGTCGTGACCTGTTGCCATTTTCTAAGATTTTTTCTGTATTATATACATATCCCAATCTCCCATCATCCTAGACAGCTTGCCCCCTGACCAAACAGCTTGCTTCCCGGATCTTTTCCGGGCAGGTTGAGAAACGGCTTCTTTCCTAAGAAAAAGACGGAACAAGTGTCAGCACAAAAGCATCAAAAAGCGCCGGGCCGCCTCCAATGCCAAAGCCGCGCCAGCGAGTCGCCGGACTATCATCACCTCCCTGTCCAGGAACAGCGTGATGGATGATAGTCGCTTGCTCACGTTGCCCTCCAATGAGCGAATTCCCTTGAAGCTGCACATGACGCTCGGCTCGGCCCGGCTCGGTCGTTGGTCGGCGGCGAAAGCCACGAGGAAGGTGAAGGTGGTGAACTGGACACCCGTGCGACCGAGACGCCACAAGTTCGTTTGGTGAGTTGCTTCATTCGTTGTTTTTCACCCAGTTATACACTGCATAATGTTGAAACTGTAATATGCACAAATAGGTCAATAGGTACACTCCCGAAAACTAACATAGACCCTGACAATGGTCCCATGGAAGACTATTTTCCTCTACCAACCAGGGGTTTTCAGGTTCCATGTTAGTCTTCCAGGGTGTACTAATATATATATATATATATACCGATACCCTCGGAGTCAAAGACTACAGAGATTGGCCGGTCAAAATATAGTCTTTGGACTTCTAGGGTGTATACAATATATTGTTATATGTGTAAGACTCAAGACAGAGGCGCCCAGATGTGAGTTGTTTCATCCGTTTTTTCTAAGTTATTGTGCTTTTGAACTCTATTGAAGTCGCAACTGTGCTGGAGTGATGTTCTTTGGAGAAGGAGTGCTTGACTCGTCTCCGGATTCCTCAAGCTGCTTCACTTGTCACAAGGCTCCCCATTTTTGGGCAATCAACATCGAACGGCAAGGGCTCCAAGATGAGATATCGTTGTTCATGTCCGTGCAGCATATGATTCTGACCTGTTTCTTGAGAATGGACCGGTGGTTTCGACCATTTTCCTCACCAACTTCATGGTTTTGGGGTTCCATGTGGTCCGAATAGCAGCGAGTGACTCCCAAAAACCCGATCTGCGAGATGATCGGCGAAGGAAGATGATCTTCGAGATCCGCGACTTAAACTATGCCACCCCGGCCACCGCCACCCGCGCGGGCATCGTGCGGCTTGGTTTGGAGCGCCCAAAACCTGGCAGGTGTGGCTCAAAACCTGTGAAATGACGATTCCTATAGGTCAGGGATGTCAAGCCTGTCAAGCTACCAATGGTTTGTTGGGAGAGGGTTCTTAAATGTTGTTAAGACATATGTGGGTCTTGAAGCGCCATGAGTTTGGTTTCTCATCAAGAGCTGAAGCTCGATGTAGTTTGCACAAGAGTTTCAAAGGCCCACACCTGGCAAGGTACCCCCCCCAAGAGAACTCGCAGCGATCAAAGCCTTGCCATGAGGTGTTGGGGGCTTGACCCAAGCCTTCCCATGAGGTGACAAGCCTTTTTTCCAGCAACAGAACTAGAGAAGGACTGTCCTTGTTTTCCACGCCCATTGGTTTCCAATGGCCACTTTTACAATCCAAATAGGACTTATTGAGCGCGAGACCACAAGATCGAAACTCATTCTACTGACGGCTTGATTTTGTTTGACCAAGTCCCAATGGATGCATCCAAGACACCCCACGGCTTGCGCATGCTTGCGCCTTCACAGCCGCTGCTCCAGGTGTATGTCGGACAAAGAAGGGGTCCAATGGCAGTGCTATGTGAAGTCCTGGGTGAAAAAGCTCTCATATTCGGACACTGTCAAGGAGTCCGTTGGCGACGGATGGAACACATACCCATGCTGGAAGTGTTCTTCGTGGATCACCTTGGGGGACCATTGGGGACGCCCCACTCAGATCCGACTGGTGGAAATGGTGGACATCACTGGTGGGAATGGAATGGGGGATGACCCCAGTTTTCCGGCCTGTTTGGCTTCCACACTAGTTCAACACAGATCTTTTGCTGCAACTGCTTTGTTGTTGTTTGTGCTTCACCCCTCTCCCTAACTGCGCCAGGAGCAATTATCCAACTTCTTCCAGAAGTACTGCCCGCCGACCTTGGCCTGGATTCGAGCCTCAGCACCTTAGGTCGTCTTGTCATTTGCCTTTGATGCATCCCCAGGGCTCCACGCCTAGAGTTTCTATGGAGTTTGACAAGATCACATGAGTTTTTTATGCACGCCCCAGATTGAACATATTTTCGCGCGGGGTTGGTGTATGTGTTCTTTATATAGCATATTAAGAAACGTTTCTTTTTCCATCAAATCCCGTGCATCGCTTCGTTTGCCCAGTGGTCCCCACCCAAACTAAAAAGAACTCCCGATCAGCCGACCTGTGTGGTGGCATCAACTGCTCCCCCGACCTGGTTGCTTTGTGTCCGCCCGGCTCAAGTTCCGATATGTTCCATTGGCCATCCATGTAGAGGATCACAAACCATATCCATATGGAATTTGCTAGACAGACAGCTATGGATGCTTCGTTTGCATGTTCCATCTTGGGGTGATGTTCATCGCAAAATGAGCGGTGCCCTGCTGGACTCCGATGACCACATATTATATATACATATATGATGCCATCCGCATGCTTCTTTGCCAGGAAAGACGGCCAAGCTGCAAGTGCCATATGTTGAGATCTCCTTGGTGAGCTCCTTATGCAGCTTGGGATAGCATGGCCTAAGGCATGGCCTAACGATTCAGCGAGTGGATATTTTTACAGTAATTAAAGAGCAGCGCATGTTTTTGTGCCTTTTGCCCCAGAGGCTGGAAGCGTTTACTATATAAATATGTCGTCCGTCGATTTCAAAAGCAAATACTGTACTGCCCGGGATGGTTCAAAATCCCCACATGATGTTTCTTTTGTCAATCCTCAAGATTCAACATTACTTTGAGCTTCGTCCAAGGCAGTTTGTTAGACGCCCGCTTGACCTCTCAGAATTTGGCGTCTCAGCTCGCAAAGTGCGGTCGGATGCGTGGGATGTTAAAGTGATCAAGGAGATACTTGCAGCTAACCTGGTCACCCTGTTGTCCCGAGAGCCAAAACCTCTTAGATTTGGTGCCAACACAAGTTTGCATATTTTGTCAACTGCGGGGGGGGAAACAGCGCAACTGTTTACACAGAGGGGCACAGAGAGGAGTATGAAACCGCATCTCATCCAGCTTTCTTCAGACGCCCGGGCTATACTTGCAAGGCGGTCGAAAGTCCTCCTATGATGTTGACGAACACATCACACACTGCCTCGCCTCGAGGCGTACTTCCCAATTCATCCCAGCTCGGCGTCGGTGGTCGCACATCCGGCGCTCGGTCGCAACGCGACCGGGTCCTGAACCAGGAGTCCTTGGAAACCTGGTTTGCCTTCAGCACCATCTTCGCCACGGGCAGTTGTCTGGCAGAGGTGGATGGCGTCGACTACCGGAAGGCCTTCAGCAACTGGTGGAAGACGGAGACACCTGGAGGTGTTATCAGATGGCGAGATGATTCCTTTCAGATCTTTCAGCCAGCCCAAAGGTTGTTCTTCCCATAGGATTGGGGTGTTGTTCGGCCGTTTGGTGGGGATGGCTTGAAGTACAGAGTTGCTTTGGCGGGGGGCCTGTCCAGCAACGATATTGGTTCCTGGAGTGTTTATGGCGCATGATGGCGCACACCCCTAGAGGTGTTTTTGGGTTATTTTTGGATGGGGGTCCAACTCTCAGTGCCATCTGCTCTTAATCCGCTAATTCTAACTAGGTGGAAGCCTGAGACTTCCAGCCACACCTGAGACTTCCAGCCACACACCTCCTAAGATTAAGCTTTTAAGGATGGAACCTGAAGAGACCGGCATCATGTGTTTCATCAGCATGTTCCACGAAAAGGCAAGGGAGAATCTGGTGCATCATGACAGCATTGGTCACCATGCACCAGGTTAATAAGACTCGTTATAAGACTCGTTGCCGACAAATTCCATCCTTACCTGCCAAAAGTTTATTAATACACTCCGGGGGATGGTCGTCAACAGGCAATGTGGGTTGCCACCCTGGCGAACCCAACAGCTTCCTCAGCTTCGAACATGTCTAAGACGGCTCAGCCCATCGCAACCAACGGGTCGAGATGAGAAGATCACCCAGTCTGGCGATCGCCTCGCATGGCCTTTAACCCCCAGTACTAGTCCAGTTCGACTTCGGTGACTGACTGAAGTACAGGAACATGGAACATGCCTTCGTCACCGTTCGAGTTATCGTTCGAGGCCTCAGACCATCCCAGGGGTCTCCCGAGCCGCGGAGCGTGGTCAGCGCGAACACGGCCGGGGTGCCGAGGATGAAGACGGTGAAGTATCCCACCAAAGGCTTGGTCTTCGACCTCTACGTGCGAGACATGCGGCTGGAGGACAGGAAGACGGTGGGGAGGAGGCTCAGCAGGTTCGGAAACCGTTTTTCATGGTTCGACCTACAGCAGGGGGGATGGGATGTATGGCATATGGATACATTTTTGGTTCAACGAAACGGGCGAGTTGAGGAGTGGAGTCAAGCATAGTCAAGCTATAGGAAACAGGTGGTAAACAGCAGTTGGACGGCAATCTGCTCAGGAGGGATGTTGCTTTAACTATAAAACATTATAAAACCTCCTCATGATCATCGATCCAACGTTTACGGTGAGTATGGCTGATAGCGTGATGCCCCATTACTGTAAGTCATACAACCATGGCAGTAACCATGGCACACATCAACACACTCCCTAGGGCTCCAACCATATCCTCAGAAGGTGGTTAGACCCCCCCAACCCCCCCCCCCCCACCCCCCTACCCCGGATGTAGGCCAGAAGCCCTAAAGACTCATAGGGACTATACCAAGAAAAAGCTTCCAAGGCCCCCCCATTTACCGACCTACCGGACACCAGAGAACGTGGCGCCACCACACCCATGGGTGAGCTGCCCCTCTCTCACCCTGCTCCTCTCACCGGCAGGAATGGAGCGGTTTGGTGGAGCCGATCCACTACCGATCCACCACACCCATGGGTGAGATCACCGTCCCCACCACCGAAACCGTTTGCACCTGGGCAGACGCTTCCCGTCGACCGGTGTACCGGAGTCCGGTGTGTGCGGGCGAGGGTCGGTCGAGACGTTGTAGCTCAGTTGACATCTTAACCTTGGGGAGGTCGCAGGGGTTTAGGAGACTTAAACGCCAAGAAAGACCCCGTCCCCATTGGCCTGAATCATCAAAACGCATGTTGATGCATGTTGGATTGGCCGTCCAACTGTGAATCTGAAGCATCCGGGGTACTGTAGGCCTTGGAGCTTCGGATTCTCAATTTCCGACTGAGAAAGCTCTCGCTCCAGTAGAGAGCCAGAGTGTGCTAAAGAGACCACCCAAAAGAACCAACTCACAATCATCCTAATGTGGATGTGTGAGAACAGGGCCCTAGGAGGACTTTCCCATTACGTATTCAACCCCCGTTGAGTGTTCATCTTGCAGAGGGGTCCCCCTACTCCAAAACACACACACGTTTCTCTTGCTCCAGGCAGCTACATACCCCACTGAAAACTAACATGGACCTTGAAAATCAATGAAAACCACTGGTTTCTATTCGCAACATCGTCTTCCACCACCGGTGAATTTTTCTGGTTCCATGGGATCGTGACAGCGGGAGTGGAGCAGTTTTTTTGGAACACTGGAGTATCCTGGAGTGAATCTGGGGGCTTTCGCCAGGTCTGGATTACTTCATGAGAGCTTTGATCGAGGTGCAACACCCGGCCGCTTGGTCCTCCATGTCGGAAGGTTCACGGCGCTTGTTCCGTGGGCGCACCGTTGGCAGTTGAACGTTGTACGTTTTAAAACATATGTTTAAAGACATATATGGTGAGTAGTGTGAGAGAGCTGGGTTTGGGGTCACATGTTTTGTATTAAATTGTTAAATTTTATCATTTTAAAACTATTGTAGCATCATAATTGTTACTATTAACTATCCTAGTGGGATCTGACGATTCCATATAGGTGATATATATATATATATATGGGATTATATGGGAATGTATTTTTTCGTTCCTTTGCTGCAGCAGACTTGGGCTGCGGCCACTTCTTGTTTTTTTGTTTTACTTTTGGGACTCCCAACAGAGATGGGAACCACCCACTTTGCTTTGGTGCTTGACCATGAAGGGGTAGATTTGGGAAGTCCCAAAGAAAGCTTGGCTGAGAATAGTCCAAAGTACGTACAATCCACCCAACTGAACATGAGTTACCTCCAGCTCATTGATATCCTGACCGCCTTCTCTCAGGTGATGCTCATTGGCTTGGCAGGTTGCGGCAAGACGCAGTCCTGTACGGGATTGCTCAAGAAGCTGAATCATGAGGCCGTGCCGAGGGCTGCGTCGGATGACCAGTTGGGTGGGAAGGGAACGACCGAGAGGCGATGGTCTCCACTCAGCGCTGGACTGCTCGGACTTCCTGTTTTCTCATCAATTTCTATATGGCCCAGACGCTCCATGTCTCCATGGGCCATGTATGGAATGCCTACATTGGGCGTGGTTTTCATAGTTCAATGTGATATTCCATACATGGAGTGTTTGGGATAGAGTTTTTGATTCAGGTGCTCGCAGGTGTTGCTTCCTAGTGGCGGCTAGTGATCATTTGCCAGTACATAGGCTTCAAGGCTTTGGCGCTTGGCTGTCCTGAAACATTGATAATGAACTAAGATGAGTGCTTTCGGGCGGACAACTGAAGAAAATCCACAGGTTAGAAAATTGAATGAACAATGGTGAAGAATAGCATCTCAATCCACCTTTTCTATATATATATAGAGAGAGAGACCATGTAGTCTTTCAATAGTTTAAATGGTGTGTAGAAAAACGGACCTTTTCTCCTTTTCTCCTGCAAGAGCCCCTGCAAGAGCGACCTGTGCGCACCAGTGTGTTGAGCAATTTGCAGCGGGAAGGTCCATTGGTGGCCATGTTAGGCCGAGCTGTTGCTGTTTGCCAAGCTCGATCCATGATCCATTCCTTCTTTGGCATGTGAATTGGGTATAAATGTATGTTTATACGCTGATATATATATATATATATCCACTGTATATGACAAGTACGCCTGCATTATTCTCGTGTTTTCTGAGTAGGTGGTCGGCGCATGCCCAAATCGATAGCACCAGACACATTGATAGACACCGACAAGTAAGCTAGTGGGTATAACATGGTATAACGAGTGATCAGACCAGATCAGACCGTCGGTCGCACCGCCCCGTGAGGTCTTCATGGGTTACAAGATGAACATGAGCTATTACACAGATTCCGCCATGCTACAGACGATGATGGAGATCCCGCTGGAAAAGAAAGCGGGAAAGCTGTATGCCCCACCTGGCAAGCTGCAGATGATGCTTCACATGAACTGGTGAGTTGATAGATTTGTCCCCGCGGTCGCCGAGAATTGACGCGATACTTTCGAGATGTTTTCGACCATGTTCCGAGATACCAACCTGGGTTCCATGATGTTCCATGTGATTCCATGATGTTCATGTGGTTCCATGTGATTCCATGATGTTCCATGTGGTTCCATGTGATTCCATGATGTTCCATGATGTTCCATGTGGGGAGTCCCCCAGTGGGGAGTATGAAATACCCACCAGTTGTGACATGACCCTCTCACCCAACCAGCCAACGCCGGACCGATCGACGGCGATCTGCGGGTGGGACGAAACGTCCGGTTCCGGAGCCGCAGGTCCAACGGGGGACCTCCTAAGTCGATGACGAATGAATCAGAATCATGTGTTTCTCATGTTTTGTGTGTTTTTTTTTTTTTTTTTTATGTTTGTTTAAGTCAATCAGAATCATTTGTGTATCATGTTTGTTGTGGTTTCTGATTTTGGTTCCTTCCCTTCTCTGCATAGTACAAACATATTTTTTTTTCCCCCCTAAACATCCCTAAACCGTCGGACCCTCGTCCCGGGGGTGAACAATCATAAAACATGACCTTACTCAAGCGAAGTCCATTGGGGATTCATGGTCCCAGTTCCGGCACTTCCAATGGGCTCGATACATAGTCAGCACCCGATGCCGCAACTCTCCGTGTGCCATTTGCCGGTTTCAAAGGCTGCGATGTGCTGCAGCCCAATGCAGAGTTGTTGTTTGTTTCATATTTCAGAGTCCTGAAGAAATACACGTATTTTAATCCTTGAGAAAGGAACATTTATCGTTTAGTCTATTTGTTGTTCAGACCAATCAGGCAGTTGTTTTCAGATGAAACAAATACCTCCCGATCTTGGGACTTGGATCCAAGGATCTACTTCATCGATGACTTGAACATGCCTGCCTTAGACAAGTACAACACACAGTCAGCCATCGAACTCATCAAACAGAAGCAGGACTACAACCATTGGTATGACCGCGCCAAGATTCAGATCAAGGTCCGCAGCGGGATTTAGGGTTTTTTTGATCGTGGGGGCGTTCCGTTCACCGCTTGACAATTTTGCCTGGAGAAGGGAAGAAGGAAGGCAGTGAAGGGTGTCACCCTCATGCTTTGCTTGGATAAGACTGCCAGGGCAGTCCGAGGCCTTACAGAAGTCCTGGTAGTTCCTGGAGTGCGGATGGTAACCGCTGGTCGCTTCAAAGCCTTCTTGGCATGAATGCCACATCATCCATATCCCCTATCTTAACAGCCTAGTCATGCACGAACAAGTTCTCCTGCGTCTGATGATGATGATGATGATGATGATGATGAATGTTGTAGAACTGGGCATGCGCGAACTAAACTATACATATATATGATATGTGGAACCAATAAAGCAACATAAATAAACACATATATGCCACAGTAAAGTCTCTAATATTAATTACATATACATACAGAGAGGGTTGATGGATCAACCCCCCCCAAAACAAAGAAACAGCTACACACAACCACACGCTGTCATCGCACACCGGTGTTCCCCAACCTCTTCCTTCGGACCTGTCACAAGGACATCGGATCCACGCAGTACCTCTGCTGCATGAACCCCACGGCGGGCTCCTTCACGGTGAACCAGCGGCTCCAGCGACACTTCTGGACCTGCTCGGTGCAGTTCCCGGAGCAAAACGCGCTCAATGTGCCTGGGCGGAACGCAGTGGCGGAACTTGGAAGCGGCAAGCGCTTCATCATGCGCATGCGGAGGGGGGTGTTTAAAGGAGCTCAGAAGAGTTTGCGTGAGATGGTCCAGGCATAGATCATGTTCATACAAGCACTGTGACTATGTGTGGTCCTTTTCAAGCAGCATAGGGATGCATAGGGCTATACTGGGCTGGTATATAGGGCTCAAGGTTCCTTTAGCTTGACTATAGATTGACCAGGTGGCAATGCAGTGGAACACGCCCATCAACCAGACGTTGGGCAGACTCTGATATTTTATCCATTTTGTATTCGGAAAGATGTTGCATCAGAAGCCGTGCGACTTCCAAAGCCGAGGTGATCTATGCCACATTCATGTCACTTGGTACGGTGCACGCGTTTCCAAGACACGAACTGGTGGTCTTGGACGCAGAAGGTTGCTGCGTCATAGGCCAACACCCCAAGTTCTGGACTGCTCCATGATCCAACCCTCCAAAAAATACGAAACACGAAATCCGGTAGCTTTGGAACATGTTGAAATGTGGAGAGGACGTCTTTTTTGATTGTTTGTCCAACTAAGACAGTGACATAGTCCTGGGCTGTCTTCAAGATGTTTTTTTTTTCAACTTCCGGCTTTGTTATTCTCAAGGTGATAGAGACGATAGAGAGGAAAAATCAAGAGTAGCCAAATCTAGGGCAGCCAGGGAGCATTGCTGATTGACGAGAGGTTCTGGTACCTGGACTCCAATGTCACATGGGCAGGCTATTGGCGCTATTGGGGTATGGTATTCCTCATTTCGGTTGGTGCGGGACTTATTCTATGATAATTATTTGGCAGATGGCAGATGTGACCTGAAAATCCCTGAACCATATCTATGTATCAGTGGAATCAGGGACAAGTTCAGAACCATGACTCTGGGGTTCCAAATGGTTGCCATTGGCCATCCACAAAGCCCCTCGCCCAGAGATTCTTTGCCGTTGGTTCCTTGTTCTCGCCCGGACGTGCATCCGCCGCTCGAGAGCCAGCTCAAGAGCCGGCCGAATGTTGAGGAAGGGCCACTTCGACACTTACTCCTTCAAAGTTCAAGTGCAGGAGATCGCCAATTGGGTCATCAAAGTGCCACGGCTGAAAGTCCTCAAGAGTGCCACGACTCCCCCCCAGACCCTCGACCCGCTCATTTTTGTGCGTCAAGAAATCATCAAAAGCTTGGCTCAAGAGGGTTTGCAATGGTTTGGAAGGTCACGAGAGCCAATATTTGGATTCGGATTCAGGACATTGGCCGATTGGCTTGGGATGGGTCAGAAACTGGGTCATACTTGGAATCCTATAGGAAAGCTTGTGGTATTACTAGACTCGAAGTTGGACGAAGTACCAAGCAAGTCATACAACTCAGCGTGCACTGGAGGCATCGCTCAGCTTCCACACACAAGTCAGCGCTACCTTCCGGAAGACGGCGAAGAGCCTGAGCGAAGGGCGTGTCAGACGAAGTGCCCGCCGTCCCCGGCCGTCGCTTTCTCCTCGCGCCGAGCGTCCCTGACCGTGGCGGGACGATCCAGGGCGGCTCTTTAGACGATCCAGGGCGGCTCGCGTCATGACTAGGGACTTCGCCGTCCCAGGAGATTTTTGTTGGGGGGGTGTTGCCTTTGGGGGTAGGTTTGGGCCAGCAGCACTGGCCTAAAACTGAATTGATGGACCCTGGATTTGTGACTTTGCTTTTGATATTTGGACCGTTTTTGGTATGCAAGACCCACGATGCTGCGATGCTGATCTCGTAAGCATAAGACGTCCTGAATCTGAGGTTTGGACGGACGGTTAGTGGGGAGGGCTGAGCAGATACCTTTCTGCACCCCCATGTCCTTCTCCCTCTTGTTCGACGCCAAGGAACATGCACTATGAGTTCAATATTCGCCACTTGGTGACAATGAGAGCGACAACTGTTTGCCATCAATAGGCCACGGCACGAAATTGGCCATGATTGGCCATGAAATTGATTCCTTTTTTTTCAATCATGGAGGATGTCTGGCAACTGGCTCGTGTCAAAAACAGACTTGGTAGGGAATCGGTGAGTAAGCCTCCAATCAACCGTCAGCCGTGATGCCATCATTCTATTTTGTTAATATTGTACTCAAAATATTGGCGGTATGCTCCGAGGTACTTAAACCAACAAAACCAGCTCAAGAAAAGACCTTGCCACTGCGTTGCCAGCAAAAACACCAAGACTTGCTGTTTGGAACATGCGTTAATCCTGCATAATTGGAGAAGCAACATCAAACAGCAGATCTCATATTATCAGTATTTGCCCTTGACTCAACCCTCCTGCTGTCCTGAAGCCTTTTCATGGATGTTTCTTTGATCCGGCGCATCCGCCCAAAAAACCATCAAGTCCGGAATTCGCCGGTCCCAGGGCACATGAGCGGCGTCTTTGCGGGGCTCTTGAAGGCCAAGCCGAGTGAGTTCAACGACGCCGAGAAGCTGGTGCTCTTATGGATCCATGAGACCTGCCACCAAAAGCCGGAGTGATCCACAACCCAGGGCCGAACCAAGCAAGGAGTGACCGACCCAGGCCTCAACCTGGACCCCTCAAAGGTCGATGTTGGTTGCAGTTCGAGGTCGAAGCTCTCTCCAGTTCACACATTTTGGGGCGTCCTGTGGTCCCAAAGCCCCCCCTAAAAACCGATGTTTTGCTTCGGGTCTGGATCCCTTCAGCTGGTTATAATGTATAGACTATTGATTAATAACCCTCCCCATCATGGCCCTCATATGAAGAGGCTTTACACTCAGGCTTCTTGGCTCAAAGCCACTAGCCTGAGGGCGCCCCGGGACCCCAGGGCTGAGCTGCTCTCAACCTTTGAGAGAGTTCAGCGTCTACAAAGGATTCGTCCTTCCCGCCCGTGTCCTTTGTTCCGTGCGTTTCCTTTGCACCTGCGCCATGGCTTGGTTGAACCGCACTCTGGCCTTGGTTGACGAAGCTCTCACTGAGCATCGTAGGCCCGCTGTCCTGGAATTCTTCAAGAGCCGTGAATTTCCTACATCCCAGGTGTGTGATGGCCAGTCCTGCATTGTGATGGGAACTTTGATCAACAGATCACAAGACCACATCCGCATTGCTCAGATGAAGTTTGTCCCTGGCCAGGGATGGACGCAACCAGACGCTGATCCCAAAGAAGTGTTGGTTATGGTCCCCAACCTGAGCAGAAGGCACCTCAAGATTGACGCTGGAGAGCAAGTCTTGTGCTGTGGTAAATGCATTAACTCTGAAAATGAGGCCCTTACCTTTGACGAACAAGTCCTCATACTTCCACGCCCAGTGTGGATGTCAGATATGCCGATTAACACAGTTCACTATTTTGCTGGAGCCTTCGGAGGTTGGTCCCGTGCCTTGCAGTGGCTATGTCAGCATACCAAATCCTGGACCCTTGGGACACAGATTTCAGTGGACGCTGATGCAACGGTCATGAACATTTGGGCAGAACAGCATGGTCAAGCAGCCTGGCATGGCAAAACATCACCGACGTGCTCGTGGGACCCCAGCAGCCATGTTGGCCTTTGCACGCATGTGGGAGACAAATCGCTGTTAACCAGGTGTGCATTCCCGACAAACAGCTGTTCTACTATGTCCCCGCCATGCATCAGTTGGTCTCGGGGAGGGAAATCCCAGGGCCTGGATTGTGCTGCTGGCTATGCTTTCTTCGAATGCATTCAGGCCATTGACCTCCAACAACCCATCATGGTACTAGCCGAATGTGCTGATGAAACTCCCCAGCACCCGCATTTTGACATCCTTCGTCAAGCCATGTTGCTCATTGGGTACAAGCCGCTGTGGGAACAGGTGACCCCACTGCACCTCCTGTCCCACAATATGAGAACTCGGTGGCTCGCAGCATGGATCAGATCCGATGTTTCTGGATGCAAATTTGATGCAGTGATTATTCCAAGAGCACCGCCAACAACACCATGGCACTCAGAGGTGAACAACTTGTGGATTCCACCAGAGGTAGCATCTCAGCTTCACGTCACCAAGGAAGCCAAAGCAAAGTACGTTGACCCTCAATTTTTGCCGCAAGCCAAGAAAGCAAGAGTTAGTGGTGGCTCAGCCAATGAAGTACTGCGACTCCGACTTGCAGCACGGGATGAACCACTGCCTACGCTGTGTAGTTCCTATTCGTCGCAGCACATGTTGGATCCAGTTCATTTGGCAAACAAGGGAATCTTTGCAGTGTTGGATGCCTGTGGTGATGAGGTTTCTTTTCTGAGCCCCCCTGATTCCATTGTTCTGCCGTGTGCAGTTTCTGAGGCGTTCCATGGACCTAGCAATGCTATCGCTCAGCCACATGCCCTCCTCGCTTGGTCTGTTGCTTTGCGTGCTTTGTCCACACAGTCTGAGGCACCTGAGTTCCTCATTCGAGAAGCCTGGCAGCAGAGAATCACGTCCCTTAATGCAGTTGTGCAGAAGAAGGGCCAATGGTTGTGGGTCCAGAAGCTAGAAGTTTTCGTGAAAGCATTGGACTTCCGGTTTTATTTCTTGCCAGACCCTGCTGTCAGGTACATTCTGATCAAAACCTGCTTGCACTCCGCAGGAACCAGCAGGCTCACTCACGTTCCGGCAAGCGCCACGCTGTTCGAAGCACTCCAATGCATCCTGACCTTTGCGGACACCAACCCAGAGGATGTCACGTTTGACCAGGCACTCGGCCCAATCATGCGAGAGGAACTTGCCGCCACGTCACTTGATGGGAACAAAATCATTCGTTGCTTCTGGAAAAATCAACTCATTGCCACACTGGCACTTGAGTCGAAGTTTGATGGTATGCACCTTGTGGAAGACATCATTTCACCAACTCAACCCTTCGAGTTTCAGGAGCCTGCAGACAGCATTGTGATTTCGTGTGTCGATCAAGTGTATGCAAGCCTCACAGCACACCCAACCTTCATGCATGCCATCACCTTCATGGAGTTTTGTGCCAAAGCCTGCCGAGAGTTGCGAAACCCTTCGCATTGTGCCATCGCATGGGAGCAACCACCTTTGCTTTTTGCTATCCAAACACCGCAGGAGCAGAGTGTAGCGTTCATCCAAATGCAGCTGAACCAGGTCTGTGACAAACACTACCAAGTCTTTGTCAGTCCAGTGTCCTTGCCAACAATCGCTGAAGGAGACCTTGTGTTTGTACGCCCCCAAAAGGAGGTTGATGATGTCCTTGTCATCCTTGAAACACCGAGACCCACAGCTTGCTGTCATGTGAAGTCAGTCCCAAGGACCTTGCCAATTCAAACTACTGTTATCACACGTCATGGACAATTCGAGCTTGCCCAACACAATCGAAGGCCCCTTTCAAGCAGCTCCGTCCAGTGTCACAATGGTGATGTCCTTGACTCATTCAACGGCAATGGGCTGCCTCTGATGAATTGTATGATGCTGTAATGCAACTGCAGCAGAGGGCACCGCAGTATGCCACTTCGATTGGGCTTCAGCGATGGGACCCCAAGTTTGATGATTTTAATGATGACCTGTTTGGGGAAACCAATTTTGCCACGCATGGCCGTACGCTGATGCTCTTGCAAGTGCAAGCCCATTGGGCCCTCATTGAGACTGTCCAGAACTCAGGAAGCATCACTGTCAATGTCTTTGGTCTGCCGCAAGCCCTCGCTGTTCGTGCAGCTCACATCACATGTCGACTCGTTGACATTGCACCAAGCCGTGCCAGCATTGAGTTGCACTTGACCCCTCTTGATGAGAACATGTGTGGATGGTGTTTGATCTATCGCCTCTTTCGAGCAGTTGGACTTCATGAATGCCTCCCTGATGGCTTGTCCAGAAGCTCAGGCCTCAACCCACATCACATTGAAGCCATCATTGCATCTGTGCTTGCCACAAAACGGGAGTGGGATCGCTACACAGCTGATGCGGACTTGAAAAGCTTTGCCTTTCGCTATCGCCTCAATTTCTTGCTTCACCTTGCCTCCATTGAGAGCACTGCGGGACTTGCCACGGAAAGTTCCTTTGAACTTGCATCCGATTGCCTTGCCCTCAGCACCAGCCGCGGCCAGTTCCACCTACATCCATGACCCACCGTTGTTTCGGGACTCCAGATCAGTTGCTTGTCAAACGGTGCAGACACATCCTGTTGACCGTGTGTTGGGTCGCCTTGTTGCTACAACTCCCCATCCTGGCTGGCTCTTTTCTGACACGCTTGACTTTGGACTTTCATTCCTTTCGGCAAGCTGCCCCCAGAGCGTTCTTTGCTCCACCATGTCAGTGGCAATCTGATGAACACTCGATTTCCTTCTTTGATGGACTTTCTTGCAAGATTGACTCCTACGAGGTTGCGTTCGTCTTTGTCCTTGCTGACCAACATTGGCTCTTGTGAGTTTTGCAGGCATGTGTGGGATTTTGTGGTCTTTGTCCATGGCCCTTCCGAGCGCAGAGAACAAAGTGAGATCCTTGGTCATGCCCTTGCGACGAAGATCCTCCATGGAGACTGTGTTGTCCAGGTCCGACATGTTGAATGTCACACCCCTGCCCACATGTGTGGTTGGACTTTACTCTCTTCGGTCTTCCAACGCTTTGGTACTTTGATGCCACTCCCACAGACAGAAGTCCTCGCCACCCTCCGCATGCATGAGCTAGCACCTTGGTTTCAATGGATTCAGCAAAATGCTGCGGCCCAATGGAGATCCAATGATCAGCACCTTGTCAATTTTGCCGCTCAGCTGCTTGTCCTTCACTTTCATGAGATCGTTCAGAATCGCATCCCACGTGATTTTGCTGCAGGCGGAGCTGTGACTCCCAAGAATTGCCAGATGCCTCCACAGAGGCGCCAAGTGCTTCAGTCGATCCTCTTACCATCCACGATCCATGGGCGAGGGCCAAGAGCCCTCCATCGAAGTGGGAAGACCTCATCCTTTCCAAGAGTCACCCATTTCTGGATGAAAAGGGCAATCAGTTGGCCCAATTGCACAGACTTCAAGCCACCAACCTCACGGGTGGCATCATCATGACAACTCGTCAGTATGTGCCTGACCTTTTCAAATTGCAAGGCAAGCACACACTTGTCCTGTTGATCCCGCAATTGGATGACCATGCGAAAGCCACTCTCGGGGTTGCAGCACACGGGCCGTTCGAGGTGATCCTGTATGACAAGGCTGTGAACCAAACGTACAAAAGAATCACCCACGCTTTCGCAGCTTGTGGGAATTGAAAGATCCCTCGTGTGAGTTTAGCATTGTGTCTGTTTCCGAGCTGGTCTTGGAATACGATTCCAGGCTTTGCAGCAAGCAGGATTTTGAGCAAGCCAAGGCATCGCCCTTGACCTTTTTCAAAGACTTCTTGCTCACTCGCATCCCAAGCCTGAAGGACAAGCTCACCATATATGGATTTCGCCACAATCGCCACCCGTGTGCCCAAGTTCTGGGACATCAACATGAAGATGCTTCGCGAAATTCAGATCACCACTGATCAGGTGAAAGGGGTCGCTGGACTTACGATGACCCGCAGAGGGCTGGCAGTCAGAGCATGGGCGAGCAATGTGGCAGAAGTCCGACGCCTTCTTCTCCCGGCTGACCCACGGCCCACTGACTCCAACATAACCATCGTCCCAAAATTCATGTATGAAGCGTCAGGGTGGCCCACGGGCGCTGGTCCTGCCGAGGTTGTCGAAGCAGTGAACAAAGCCGTAGGGACACCACCAGTCCCTACTCGTCAGTACCGCCTTGCCGGAGTGCATGTCTGGCAGCTAGGGTTTGCCATTGAGCCCAAGCTTGACACCTTCACTGTCAAAGTGAACTCCATCGTGTACCAGATCCTGCTTTCGCCGTCAGCTACAAGCGACAAGGGGCAAGGCAAAGGCAAAGGGAACAAGAAAAGGAATGGCAAAGGTCCACGGCTAGATGATGCCACACCTGTCAAGGTCTCCGCCCCTTTGTCCTCCACGGCAGAAAGCAAGCGCATCGAGACCCTCGAGGCAAGGTTCGACTCCCTCCAGTCGCAAGTCACGGGCATTGAGGCAAAGCAAGGGTCGCTTGAAAGCAAAATCGATGACCGCTTTGTTGAGATCTCCAGCACATTGCGCCAGTTAGTGCAGCTCACCCAAGGAGCTCGCCCGCATGAGCCTACGGGGGAATCACCCCCATCGAAATTCGCAAAAAATGCTTGATGGTGTGCAGCTGAGCTGCTGTGTCGCTTGGTGTGGATTTTGGTTCTTCTGTTTCCTCTCTGTCCTTCCTGTGTCTTCGGTCATCACTCACCGTGCGGCATGGGCTTTGCTTCGCGCTCATCAGCCACCTGGGGTCGCTTCCAGACCCCTCCAGTTTGCAAGTGTGAGAAGCCAATTGCAGCTTCTAAGTTAACGGTTTGCTCCTATCCGCAAAGCCACCATGCTTTTGTCCGTGTTGCCCTCTTGGTCTTTGTCCTTGTGGATTTCTGCGGTCGTGAGTCTTCATCTTTCAGTGCTCCATGGCACCACCTGTGTTGCGCTGGATTTTTGGGGAATGCCAATTCAGCTATCAAGATGCCTCGAATCATGACCGCTTTGCACCTCATCCAGCGTTGTCGAAAATGTGCTGCGCCTTCGGCCGTACACTATTTTTCTTTTTCACCACGGGGGTTTTCCCTGTTCGGTTTCATCTTTGTCCTTATTCGCAGTGTCAACACTGTTTTTCATGCCCCAAGCTTCGCCTTTATCCATGGCCGAAATTTGATGCAACTTTAGGATTTCCCGGTGAGGGTCCGTCAGAAGACTCCTTTTGGAAGTTGATTTGTGCCAACATTGGGTCACTCAACACGAACCTTCACTGGCGTTCGTGGCAGGCTCAGACACTTTGTTTGCAGGAAACGAGAATCGGAAAAAAAACGGCATTCGGAATGCCAAGAAAACAGTTGAAACTCAAGGCCTCCAGTTGTTCCATGGGAAGTTACTCCCGGGTTTGCTGTCTTGTCATGGTGTGAAACGCACCCCTCACGGTGGTGTTGCAATCCTGGCACCTAAAGATTTTGGGACCGAGTTTGACCCTAACAGTGATCAGTCCGGATTGTATTTGAAGATCCTGGAAACCAAACGTGCACATGCAGTTTGGGTGCAAGTTTCCAAGAACCTCAAAGTGTTGGTCATTAACATCTACTGTCGAACCGGTGCCTCACAAGACAGAGTGGTCCAACAAACTAATAACGATTTGTTGCAGGACTTGTTCACGTTCGCTTGCCAGTTCGGGTCCATCCCAGTTATCATTGCTGGGGATTTCCAACTTCCCCCGTTGCAATATGATGCGGTTTCCCAAGCGGTTAACTTCCACCAATGGAATGACTCTCTTGCGGTCACCGAAGAACCAGGCATCTTTCGCCCCCTTACGTACTCTGCTGACGGCACGTTTACGGGACCAGGAGACGGGTGCAGTAGCATCCATGGGGTCCTGACAAACGCCACCGCGTCCGCAGCCCTATTTAGAGCAGAGGTCCTTCCGCTGTTGAAAGTTCAACACAGACCCATACAGGTCACGTTTAAGTGGGATCATTTGTGGCAACGAGGCTTCATTTTGTATAAGACTGCGCCTTTATGCCTTCGTGGCCTTAACCAGCATGTACAACCTGATTCTTCTTTGAACCACATTGAGCAATGCCATGACCTGACCATCGATGAATGCTGGAGTCGTGCTAATCACATAGCCATTGATGCACTCCTGGCTCAAGGCGCCTCGTGGGGCCCTGGCCCACGCCAAAGAGGGGAAGCCGTCCAAACAAAATCCAAAGTGATATGCCCTGGTCAGCATCCGAATGGATGTGCTGTGACCAAACGTTCGTCTTGGTTACATAAGGAGGCCTCCGAGAAATCCTCTTTTTTCATACTGCCCCACTCACTGCAGGACCTCGAAAGGTTATCCAGCAAAGAACAATCCAGAAGGCCTGGAACCGGCTGTTTTGGCTCCAAGCCCCTTGTCTCTGGCCATGGGACCAACAACCCAGCTTGCTCCAGACCCTCCAAGCTCTTCAGTGGGTTCAAGATGCCATTACGATGGACGAAATTAAAATTTTAGCTTCGCAGAATAGCTCGCTGGAAAAAACAAAATTCAGAGCAGCGCTCATGCCGGTACTTCCTTCGTGTACCAACACCTCCGGAATCGTGCAACTGATGAGCCACCCAACCTTGTCACTGACAGTGCTGGCAACCTTCTTGTTGAGCCACAAGATGCTATAAGTGAAATTAATAATCAGTGGGACACGGTTTTTAGTGCCAACCAAGGGTATCCTCCGCCACTCCACATGTTAGAGACAGTGTGGCCGCATATCCACCACTGTGGCCATGACTATGATGTCCCAGAGCTTCAAGCCACTGATTTGCACCGCATCATCTCCGCCCGTAGGAAGGATGCCACACCAGGTTTAGATGGGTGGCGCACATGTGAAATGCAGGCACTACCCATCTCAGCACTGCATGTTTTCGCACACATTTTTCGCCGCCTCGAGATCAGCGATGAACCACTACCCCAAGCATTGGCGATTGCGAAACAAATCATTTTGAACAAGAATGGGAGCTCGGAACCGCTGCAGAAGCGGCTCATAACGATTCTTCCTGTAATTATGTTGGCTTACACAGGAGCGAGGTTCCACCATCTGCGTGAATGGCAGATGTTCGTCATGCCGAAGCAGCTCCAAGGTGGTATCCCGAATCGCAGTATGCCTGCCATTCACACCTCCTTTGCGCTGTGCATCGATAATGCTAAAGATCAAAACATACCACTCTTGGGCGTAAAGATTGACAAGGCTAAGTGCTTCGACAGGATCATCCCTGCGTACGCAGCTGCCTTGATGATTGCTTTTGGCGTCCCAAAGAAAGTTGTCTTGATTTTTTCTAAACTCTATCAACAATTGACCAAACATCTTGCCTTTAAATCGTGGTTTGCCCCAACCGCCACGCATGGCCCCAACGGTGTAGCCCAGGGTTGTTCTCTCTCGTTGATCGCAATCAACGTTCACATGAAGGCATGGGTGCATTTGCTTGAGGCGCTACCCACTGTGACAGCCCAAGCATTCATAGATGATGCATACCTTTGGGCCCACCTGTCCCATGCGGCCGATTTGCAGCAAGCCATTGATATCACAGAGCAATGGGATCTCCTCGTGGGACAAGCCATGAATTGGGGAAAGTGTACCATTTGGGGTACGTCGGGTGAAGCACGCAAAACCGCGAAAAACTTTTTTCCTGCCATGAAATTTGCGTTTGAGGTCGAAGTACTTGGAGTAAACATTAGAACCAGTAACAAACTCTCCATGCACTTCTCTGAGGCCAAGTGTGCGAAGATTTTGGCCGATATCCAAAACATTGCCGCTTTACCTTTGCCAACCTCAATGAAAGCCAAACTTCTCGGAGCGAAGGTCATACCCCAGTGCACATACTGCCCAACCCTCAACCACATCCCAGCCAGGCAGCTGAGTAAACTCCAAGGGGCTATTGCCAACGTTTTCTGGGGTAAGCGACCACATTGGCGATCTAGGTTCCTTGTGTTTGCCCTCCTGACCAAGCCACATGGCGTTGAACCAGTTTGTGCCAGGCACTACAATGTCATTCTTGACACACTCCGGTTTTTGCAGCAGTATCCTGATCAGCACAGCCGCTTTCGTTTCTTGCTGAAACAAGCCACACCCGGAAAACCAACCTTTGCACAAACGGTTAAGCAGGCATTTTGGTTTCACAGCCTTGAGCTCCTGTCGGATGCTACCATTTGCTTTCGCGGCCATCATTTAGCCAATCTGTTTCAGCCAACTACCAAGGATGTCAAGCCAATGCTTAAGCTGTTATGCCAGCAGGCATGTTATGCCCAAGCCTCCTTGCAGCCACGCAAGGAGTTTCGAGCACCAGCCGGAGTCTTAGACCCATACTTGTCCACCATTTTTCTCAAGCGATCCAAGCTTTGCTTTGAAGGAGATGTTCCTGCCGCCTCCTTTTTCGAAGCTCAACTTGTAGGATGCGTCTTGACAAATGACCGCCTTGCAGCGGCACATCTTGTTGAGTCTGCACAATGTCGCTTTTGTCAACAGGACAAAGAATCCATTCCGCACTTGATTCGTGAATGCAGCCATGTCCAAGCGCTTTGTCCCCAACCGCCAGTGCATGAGCTTGGCCGCAATTTCGAATATCTAGGCATTGTTGAGCACCCATGGTCAGTCCTCGCAAAGCGGTTACAAATTGGTGATCCTGCCCTGTTGCATTTTGCACAGCCAGATAGCAATGCTGCTCCCTGCATCCTTTGGACAGATGGCTCGCTCTTGTGGGCTGAGAATCCCCTTCTTGCTTGTGCTGGCTTTGCCGTAGTAAACCAAGAAAATGAAGTTTGTGCTCAAGGTACAGTAAATCATTGGTTGCTCACAAGCTATTCCGCTGAATTGTGGGCACTGATAGTTGCCTTCAGCATTGCCTCGTCCCCAGTTGAAATCAGGTCGGATTGTCAGACTCTAGTAACACATGTCCAGCACATGATCATGCATGATTGCATTGTTGACACATGGCCGCACTTGCACTGGTGGCATTGTCTATATGATGTTTGGCATACCCGCAGCACTGTGTTTTCCAGGCCGCTAGAGGTCTCCTGGATACCAGCACCCAAGCTTGAACATATCCCCGAACATTTAATAGACCATGACATGGCAGCCGCCAATGGGTCCACCCCACTCGACATCGCTCGTAACCGTAAAGCGGATCATGCCGCCAAAGCACAGGTCTATGGTTCCAGTGCCATTGCCCCTTCCATGTACGAACCGTTATGCCAAGCCGTTCTCAACCGACAGGAATGGCTAACATCGTTGTGTTATACTATGGGCACAACCATGCCTCCGAGACCTGCTGAACCAGATAGTGACCAAGATGAAAGCCATATTCCTGCCGCCCAACAGTTCCCTCGGCTGCCTTGGAATGCAGATGCTGCGTTGTTTACTTGGTGCTTCCACACTCCGTGGCCAGACAACCCAGTCAGTGAATCAGTACTGTCAACTAACGATTGGAAAGCTTTTGGCCACTTCATGCAAAGTCTCAAATGGCGCTCAGAGGAAAGTCTGGCCATCTCACACGCAGAGTTGGCACTGCTTTTTTACCACGATGGTTTCAAGTGCACAGAACTTTCCTCTAATCAGCACTTTACATTTCAGGACTTGATTGTGTGGTTTAAAAAATGCCTCAAAATCTGCCGAAAGCATCTTCCTATTTCGCTTTTTCCAGGGAAGAACGATTCCCGATGGCACAACTCATGGGGGAAGACCATGCCAGCAGGAGCGATTCTCAATGCCGCACCCTTTTTGCCGAACTCCTTCCTGGAGTTCCTCGTTTCGGTTTCACGTAGTGTTGTAAAGGCGAATCTCGATACCTGGGCCTTCTGTGTCTCAACTTTTCCTCGATGATTCTCGCATCTTGTTTGGGTGATCCTTTTGGATCCTTTTTGTTCAGGGTATGCTAGCAAGTGGAATGCTTGCAGCAAAGTCTCACACCGACGTCGTGAGCGCGAGTGGTAGAAGAGGCTTTACACTCCATTTATGAGGGGTGATTCTAATTATTGACTCCAAGTCGCTTCACTGGCTTCACTCCCTTTGGATCCAAAGTGGGTCCGGTTCCAAAGGCTGGTGGATCCGTCCCTGAAACCCCGGTCCCAACCAGAAGCAGCTCGGGTTGTTCCGGCAGTTGAGATCCTGGCTGGGCCCGGGGGAGTGGAGAGGTCTTTTGGCATGCAGCAGCATGACACATGAGATTCGATCACAGGGAAGCTGGCCTTTTTGAACAGGTCTTGTCAAGTATAATCTTGTATATTCAACTGTTCCCTCGTTTGCGACTGTTCTGAACTAAGATGCCAATGCAACATCGCAATTGGATGCACTTGGCCACATGACATGGCCCTGTGTCGGAGATGGGTCATCCAGCTCCATGGTTTGGCCAATTCGTGTTGGCACTACCCCGGTTTGGTCGGTCGGTCGGTCGGTCCAAAGGCGACGTATGGGACCGACCGCAGCCCCAAACATTCCAGACTCCTCGCCGCCTCGCCCGACCCGGCCACTCCCCGGGAGAAGGGTGAAGAAGCAAGAGTCTTTACCAAAGAGAACTGACACACCTTTGTTTGCTTCTTGTGGCAATGGATTTCATCCAAATCATTATGATTCGTAGGATCATGTTTTTTCTCCCGCTTGGGGTTGCAGATGAGTGCTGTAGGTGTTGCTCCTGCCAATCCTGAAAGATTGAATACACACAGTCGACGCAAGGAGTAGTTCCAAAGGACTTGGGGTTCCAGCTTTTGGGACCCCTTTCCACCCCTGGACCTCCACATCCTCTTGAACCACCCCTGGGACCCGACCCGGACCCGGAGACCGTGTCCGTCCGCATGGGGCGCATGGCCTCTACTCCGTCAGGAGAGCGAACGTGGCTCGGAGGAATTCAGATCGACCGAGCTGCATCGGTGGGATGAGACGAGCCACGTTCGCATGGCAGCTGCACCAGTCAGAGCTGGCTGCTTGGTGTCCAGTTTTCGAACTGGCCCAGACTGGTCGCCTTTGCTGGCCCAGCTTTTTCCTAGCCGTTTTCTTTTTTAACCATCAACGTCAAATGCATGGCAATGCAGCTGCGTTCCTTTTGCTCCTGGCCCTCCTATATTCTTCAATTACCGCTGCTCTTTATATAGCCCTTCAAAGTTTTCAGCGTCATCACCAATCTGCATCTGCCTGGGACGCCCATGGAAGGCATCTACGGCGACCGCTTGGTTTGCCACGCTGACTTGAAGAAGCTTCGGCACTTGACGGAGAAGATCTCGAAGCAAATGTCACTGGCCATGTGCAGCGTCTCATTGTTCTTTTCTATCATGTTCTATTTGGATTCAATCCCTACACTTAGGCGACATATTTGGGGCAACATTGCATATTTGAGGCCAAGCCCAGCCATGCCCAACCTGGATCAATGAAAACACCGAGGATGAGGATGTATACATTGCATAAATGTATATCCTGTAGTCGACATGTGCAGCTTTTGTAGAACAATAAATCTGTATATAGATGAATCTAATTATATACGCAACAAGCATTTGGTAAATGAAACGGGTGCGATGATCTGACCACATCTGTTTTTTCCAGCCATGCGAAGTTGAGGTTCTCCAAGCACAATTTGCAGAAATATTTTCAAGAGAAGAACCCGGAGCCCATCATTTTTGCCCCCCTTCTCGCGGGGCCATCATAACATGGATGATGGAGGCCTGATGTTTTCGCTCTCCCTGCTTCGTTTTCACACTGTGCATTTGTCATGATGGGGATGTTGTTTAATTACTGTTAATTAACAGACCTTACTAATTAGTAGCTATGCTCAACCACCCAACCAATTGCTTGTGCATGCTAATTAGTCCTGTTAGTTTTGTTCCGATTTTTTCTCACATTATTAACATTAATTACGTCAGATACATGGTGAACTCAGCGGCTGATACCCAGACATGACCATAATGTGATGAGACCAGGGCATCACACATCACACCATGACACTAGGTCAAACCCAAGAAAAAATCAATAGGGGATAATAAAACTGTTTTGGGGATTTGGTTAGGTTTGTTCAGCGTGAATCATATGTCAACATTAGGCCCTAATCATTAGGCCTCTGAAAGATTTTTCAACGCTTATATAGCATGTTTGTCGTAGAGTCCAGCTGCCTCACCCACAAGTGAAATGTCAAGCTCCCTCCGTCCAGCTCACTTGGATTGAATCAAGGGATATATCAACGACGCTGCACAAGAACACTATAGGAGTTGTCAGTGAGTTGCGTCTCCCTGTTGGTTGCATATGTTGTTCCCCTTTGATGCTTCCATGAGGGTGCTTTCCTGCCCCCCAAAAACGCCAGGCGTCTACGACAAGATCAAGGACATGGAGCGCTTGTCACAGATCCTCCATGAAGCCATGGCCGACTATGAGACTTGGGAGGACTTACTGTAGCAAAAAGCTCAGCAAAACTCAACGACAAACGTGTCCAGAATGACCAAGTGAAAAAACAAGAGAGTTAAACACACATTTTTCAACCAACAGTCGAAACAAGCGTCGTTTGACCGTGAATCTATTTCGGCTATATAGTTGGAAGTTGGAACCCACAAAGGCATATATATATATATATGGATAGAAAAGCATGAGAACAGCCAAGCACCAGCAGATGACTGTGGTCTTTTAACACCAGCTCCGTTCCCCTCCTTGGGGCTTACGGCCAAGAAACAATCCTAAGGATAGCACCTACGCGGCCATGGACTTGGTTCTTTTTGAAGATGCCATGAAGCACGTGGCGCGCATTTGCCGCATCATTTCCAGTCCATCAGGTGCTTGGATGCAAAGAGTTCACTGAGTAAAGGAGCACTTGGTGTTGACTGCTGATGGATTTCTGGAAGCGGACGATTTCGTCTTCACATCCGTGGGCAGTTCTTCTTTCCCCGTAGGCACCCCCTCCTCAAACACCCTTTTATTCTTGGACACTTTGCGAGAATGTTTGGCCTTCTCAGCCCGAGGAGGTGCCCAAATCGGTGATTCTTTTCCCCACGCCGTCGCGTGTGTCAGTGACAGCCAGTGGTGGAGAGGGACGGGGATTCTGTTGGAGTTGGTCCAAATCCCTGTCGCCCAACTGCTGGGAATCCTGGCACGTGGGAGGTCCCGTACGGACCTGGTGCGCTGAACAAGTGGTGGGCCGTCGTGGGGGTCGGTCGAACAGACAAGAAACAGGACCAGGTCAGATTGCTTGAGCCGCCTGGTTGAGAACTTGGAGCATGTGTCAACCTGGTTGATTCGCCCCATTTCTCAGGCCATCCGCTGCTGGTGGGGGTGGGTGGAAGTGGACGTCAGAGCTTGAGCCGCCTCAGTGCCTTCGTGTGCCAACACATGACGTAGCTTGACCTGTCAGAGACGCCAGTGCCCCCCTTGGGATCGGACCAGGATGTTGGGGATGTTCATGTGCATCCTGGATGATCCAGGTTTGAGAAAAAAACACACCAGGAGTCACAAAGGGGTGGTGTTTAGTCCCTAAGTGAGTGGATAATGGGCACCCCTAACCTCCATTAAGCACCCCTTTGTGACTGCTGGCATTCTGCTCTTGGAAGGCGAAGGGCGTGTGACCAACTTGTTAGCTGTTTTTGGTTCCTCAGAATTCTTGGCCCAGCGTTTTGCATTTGTTGTGACACCTTTGTTGGTTCCTATGGGGGGAATCAACATGAATGAACTGTTGATCATGCCAAAAACCACACTGGACTCACTACGACTACGAGAACTCACGTTGGCGCCAGACTCATCACGAGTGAACTTGATGGTGCCATCGCCCGCTGCAACCGTCTCAAGCGCCTCGGAGGTTTTTGTTTGGCCACCGCGCAGCGACACGCCCCTTCGCATCGCACGCTGAACCGTTTCAGGTACATGATCGTGATCACAAGCTCTTACAGCCTGCCTGATTTGAAGACAGATCTTCAGTACATGTACAAGAGACTTGGGCCTACTGAGACCATCCCTTGAGGGTGAGCAATGGACGAATTAAGACGAAACCATTATTTTTGGTGTATCATTGCACACCCCTTCAGTTGGGTCCTTGTAAATTTCTCCTCTGGAAACGTTGACAGGGTGGACGACACAAAGGTGCGACAAAGCAAGGACATTTACTTCCTGTACTGGATATATAGATAGTGTTGCGCAATCTAATGATCGCGGATCACCTTGGTTTTGTTTTCGTATCAGACTCTGCCCTGGCCAAGGAGAGCCGGGGAGAAAGATGAGGGTGTCATGTTCCTCTTCACTGACAATCAGATTGCCAACGAGCGCTTCTTCGTTTTTTTTCAATGACTTGTTGGCATCAGGCGACCGGAGTGGAAGCAGAGAAAATGGTGAGTTGAGTCCTCTATTCAGGATCTTCAGTGGTAGACAAACAGCAGTGGAATATGGTGAGTGGAATATGGTTCTCCTGTCATTTTCCCTTGCTGGGTCGCAGTCGCAGACACTCCATGTATACAATACATGCCTAAATTGACTCCTAGGCCTTCGAACTTCGAACAGCTTGATTCAGCTTGAGTCAGCTGGCTTTGTGAGGCAGATCACCCTCATGTGAGTCAGTGGTGAACCATCTACTGTATATATTTGACCTTCCAGCTAAATCAAAGGGTAGTACCCTCCTGCACAAGAAGACGGACCCACGCGCCACGGTCGCGTTGGTCGGTCTTCGGAACATGATCGAAACCACCACGGGGTTTTCCACTCTCAGGATGCATGGGATCGGTTGAAGGGCTAAGGATGAATGGAGTTCTTTGGGTTTGTATGGGCCTGAAGGTTCCCGTAGAAGGTTCCATGGAATAGAGGTTCCTGAATTTTCATGGCTTCCTTCATTCTCCGGGATTTCATGGAAGGGTCTGCATGTTTTGTTTATAAGGAAACACCACCAATGTGTTGTGGTCTATGGTCCTTCTTCCAGAACCTCTCCTTGGGAGGTCTCCCTACTCCACACCCACGCGCCGGAGATTCCCGGTGTAAGGGGCCAGTAAGCTGACTGGTGCGACTCGCAGGGAATCAGGGAATGAGCCCCCAATAGAGATTCTATTGGATCCAGCCACCCTCATTCCCTGCGAGTCGCACCAGTCAGTAAGGAACTGCTTCCCAGCTGCTTCCATCGGGCCAGCTGCTTCCCCCGCCGTCTTCTTCGCACACACCTCGCAGGCGAGATCACCGACTTGTATCCCAGTGAGGACAAGGAGCCTTTAACTGTGAGGATGTGAAGGGTTGCTGACTTGAAGTCTGTGTATGTTTGTTGATTTGGAACCATGTTGGGCCGTTTGGGCGCTGACCTGCGAAGGCAGTCTTGGTGCACCTCCATGGGTTTTTGGGATGTTCTTTGGGGTTCTTCTTCAGCCAGCGTAGCAATGAGGAAGACATGCCACAACTCATGAACAGTTGCTCCAGTGTGGTGGGATTCCGCAGCTACATCTCCCCGTTCCTTTTTGCTTGTCACCTGTTGCGCATGTCGCTAGCCGCTATGGTCGGCTGTCATTGGCTGGGGTTAAGCAACGTTGGTTTGGAAAAACATAGCTGGAACAACTCAGACTCAGTAGAATATCGTCTAGCACATGATTATGAGTTGTGCTTGTTTCCATATGTTTCCATCCAGGTCCTGAGGGGTGCCCCGCAATAAATCATCATCTGAGGATAGCATTCGAAATGCAGTGCGTAGTGCTGCCAAGGGCCTTGGCGACTTGCCAGCATTTGACTGTGACAACATCGAAGTCCATCAAAGATGGGATTCTCCCCTACCTTTCCATGAACCATCCCTATGAACAATGGCGGCTTTGTTGGGGGGCTCCAGATCGAAGACAGAAGGCGTGCTTCCTTAGCTTGACCATTTTTTTGATGCTGGTTTCACAAGGGCACTTCTCAACCCAGCGAGATGCACGCAGATGGCCACGCAAAACGTAGAAAGACGATGAGACCACTCGGCCGGCGACTGCCCTGGTGCCACTTTGAGAGGGCTGTGACTGTACTATCAGCCCATACCCAAAATCAGAGAAAGAAAGGGAGACAGATACCTTAGGACCCCCTTATCCCATTCATACGCAGCCTGAGGAACCCTGAGGTGTTGTAAGGGGTCTTGTTTTTCTTGAGACCCATTGTTGATCATGTTCCTTTAGACTGGGGCATCATCAAGAATCAAGAGGTTGTCAAACACCCAATATCACCCAGTGGTTGTTTGACCAGCCCAACTAAGGCATTGTGGATACACCTGAGAGCCTTGGCAGAATCAACGTCCCTGGTCAAGATTTATGAAATAATGATAAATAAGGTTACAGTACTCAATGTTACAGTATATAATTTTTGTTGTAATATATGTAACACATATATATATATATACATACAACAGTTTGTGTTATTCGAGCATCTACCTGCTTGCCCAAACGCTGGCTCAGTTGTCCTGCCGCAGCATGGGTGCAACAGAAAAGAGTCCCTTATTTCAGTACCAGGTGGATGTTGTTTTATCAGCTACAACTTAAATGCGCATTTAAGTTGTCAGGGTGTATGGTAGGGGTATATAGCTGATTTGGTGGTGGTTGTGCTGATTGAGCAGTAGTAGAACTGTTTCACTCAGCTTTGCTGTTTTGTTCGCCAACCATCCCCACCCGCCAGCGGCCAAACCGTCTGGATTTCACAGGAACCGACACACGGCGACCCCAAGGAAGGGACTGTACCCCAGGTTATGTCCCATCACCCGTAACAGCTGGCAAACAATGATCAACTAGAACTATACGTTAGTTATGATACTGTATATGTTAGAAAAGCCTTTGCTAACCATCATCAGCCACTGGTTGAAAGTTTAAACATGTGTTTTTGGATGATCATACCTGCAGAGTGTTGCACAATCTTCAGCCAGCCTTGATCGTGTAGAGTTGGCTTCCTTGATGCGACTCACAATGCTTAGCAATGCCAAGCATGGTCAGTCACAGTGGGCGTATGGTCATAGTCATAGTCACTACTGTATGATCTGTATGTGAGGGGAGGGTGTGCCTCATGAGTGCTCCGTGCAGTTGAAGCAGAACCAGGCCGAAAGCCGGGTCTGCCGTCCGGTGGCCGGAAGTGGATGTTAAAAAACCTGCTTGGGTAGTACCTAGGCATTCCATGTATGGTATACGGTATATGGCATATTATATTATGTATATGTGCCCACATTGACCCCCTGCAAAACCACCCCACTGTAAGCAAATAGGTCATGTTCATCCCATGTCGGACATGCCATCCGCGTTGGCCCGCCGCGTCCGCGCCGCTGCCGCGGTTCCATTCGGCGGTTCGACGGTCGGACGTGCAAGGAACTTGTGGGCCTTCTACATCTCCCGTGTGCGTCACCTGGATGGCACCGTGAGCTGTTCGTTTGGGGTTCCACTAAGCAGAACCCGGGAGTCTCATCAGAGGTGGGTTCATCAATGTTCAGAACTCCAAGTTCCACTAGCCTTGCTGATTTTTTTCTGCATGGAGTGTCATAGAGTCATCCATGAGCGCAGCAACGTACAGTAACCTTGCATAGAACGGCCCTTTGTCTCTTACCCGTCCTCCACTGTTGCAGGGCTATTAGGGCAGTCCCCACCATACTTTTCGCCTTTGATTTTGAGAGGGACCTCCCAAAATCCGTGAAGCATCCTGCTTTCCATTGGCTTTCCATGGGCAATCCACTGGGAACTACTTAGGTAAGAACCTTCACATGTCGCTCTGCTTCTCTCCCGTGGGTGATGGCCTTTGGAGCCGCGCACGGCGCTTCCCAGCCCTGGTGAATTGCACCACCATTGATTGGCTCCTGGGCGCGACCGGCGGAACCGGATCCGACCGGAACCGCGTGGGTTGCGCCGACCTGGGTTGACCTAGAGACTGAGGTAAGGTATGACATCTATGACAGGACAGGTCTATAGTGGCAGATTTACTTCAATTTGGGTGGTAGATTCCGGTAGATGTAGGATGATGTAGGCATATTCAATACATGGAGTGGTTCACCCTTCCTGACCCACTGCAACTAATTTGCCATGGGGAAAGGGGCACCTACATAAGGTGTAAATATGTATAAATATAGATAGTTATAAATATGTATAATATATATTATATGCATGTCACAGGCATGTGGTTTATATACATACACATATATTCCTGTCACTTATTTGCCCAAGGATCCCACTTGCCCTTCGGTCAAGGCGTTTGCTTTTTTGTCGTTTGGACGTGTATGTGGGGGATGCAATTGTTGTACAGCGGCACAGGTGACTGGACATAGTATGTGTATCCGATTGTGGAGGTTGGGCAGTGGGGAAGTGAAATTTATTGTTCTTTGAAAAAAACATATGTTTTTTCGGTATGTTTTGACCCATGAGGAGCAGATCCCTTGAAACAAATAACATCGAACACATCGGCTACTTTTTTTGCTATGGCTTCCTACTGAACCGAAATCGTGGAAGAGAGGTTGCAAACAAAAAGTTATGTTTCTGCATGAGGGAACTTGGGGGGGTGAGACTATTCCAGGCTTCTTAGAACCTGCCGATGGGGGAGAGACACACTGAACACAGGAAATCAGATGAAGTAAGGCCACTTGTTTCCCTGGAAGCAATGCACAATCGATGAGGTCACATGGAGCCAATGTCAAGAAAACGCCACAAGAATCAGACCCCAGACCATCCATGTGTGGAAGAGTTCTTTGCATTAGGGTGCAATGGGGTAAATGTATGATGAGGCCATAAGGTAATATATATATATATATGCATATATAACGATTCCATACCATGGAGTGTTGACGTGCCTTTCGGATTGCAGGTTCCAACCCTGGCCAGAGGATGCGCTCCTGAACGTCGCGCACAAGCCGCTGGGAAACTGTCCCCGTTCGGTGCGGAGGACCCATCGAAGGGGCCTCGGTGCACACCTGAAGGAGTGTTCAAAGTGCTTAATGGACTCCTCAAGCGTTAGTGGGTAGGGATTGCTGCTTGGATGTGTTTTTTACTAGAGAGATGCCCTCGCCTTGGCTGGGTAGAGTAGGTTCTTTTTTTTCCATACCAACCGGGGCTTGGTCAAGTGATCTACCGAGAAGGTGCCAGTTCCCTCCTAAACTTTGTTGCGAGCGAGGCATTCCTTCTCCATGGTTTCATGATCCCCTGGGTGTGTGAAGCGGCTTCGCGTTGTTAAGCGGCGTGCCCCTACAGCCGCTTGGAAGAGAGCACGCCCCTCCGTTGGGCTGATTTCCTGAAAAAAACCGTTTTCCTGTCCCTTCCACTTCTGTCGGTGTTGCACCCAGAGAACCAGTCCGTCAGGTCCAGTCCGGTCCGTCCAGTTCGACCGGTCCGCGGTGTCCGTGCAGCGGTCAGGTTTCTGATGAAGCTCGAAGCCTTGGGCCCTCCGGACGATCCCCATCGACAAGCGATCATCGACTTCTTCCCCTACAGCACCCTGCCTCGGACGCGGAACGAGACACGAGGAACGTCAAGAGGCCGACACCCCCCCCACCCTCCACCCTGGGGGTGTTAAGGGATGCTTTTGGATCCTCAGGGGTGAAGGGGGTGTTAAGGGATCTCTTATGATATCTTACTTTATTTATAAAAAACGACCACTCTGACCTTGGGTCCTGGCAATGGTACTTGCATCTCGTAGCTATTTCAAGCTATTTCATGTATGTCGTTCTATTTAAGGGTTTCAAGGGGATAGGTTTGATTGAAGATTAGGGACTTCGACCCACAGTCGCGCCTGAGCAGTTGCGCGATGTTGTTGTGAGAGTAAAGATATTTGTGGTGTTAAGTTTAGACTCTTCGACGCTTTTGCTATTAAATAAGCTCTAGGAGCAAGAACGCTACTAGGGGCTCGTGGCATCGCTACTAGGAGCAAGGACGCTACTAGGGGCTCCTGGCCTTACTGCTAGGAACAAGGACGCTACTAGCTGCGTGGTGGGTGAAAGGATTAGTGCACCTCAACTCGCAAACGTCCCAAAAGCCTCCAGAGTAGGGCCGACCCATCAGTGGATAACCTTCCCAACAATTTTTTTTTGGAAAAGAGGTGAGATTGGGACCACAAAGCAGGGAGCTCCTGATCAGCTCTGGCTTTTGGGTGCCCAGCTGGAGCTGCTCCTTGCGTGTTTGAAGCTGGTGGTATTTTACAAAGCCTTCTGGAACACGACCTATCAAGAACTGACGCTGAGAATGGCGGGTCTTGGACCCGGTTTTGCTTTGGATTATTCATGATTTATAGTATTTGTAATGTTCCCTGTTCCCTGTGGGTCAGCCCCCCTTCTGGGGAAGATTTGTTTATGGATTCCTTGGCTTGGACCGCCTCAGAACCTCCACCTCGCCCACGAACCACGCCGCGGTGAAGGACGCGCTTGTGGTCCGAGGCTTCGACGCGGTGAATGAGATTTCCCACAGCTTCATCCGCGACGAGAAGCGCTTCGCATACACGACACCCAAAAGTTCCTGGCCGTGCCAGGGAGACGGGGTTTTGTGGAGGAGGTGCATCCAAAAATTCATAAAACCTGAGTGACCCTTGTCTTAGAGCACCAAGCACCCCAAATATGGTCCTTTCGTGTCCAATCAGGGGTCCAATGGATTCTATAGGTATATATTATATTAATGTTATATGATATGTAAAAACACCTGGAAACCCAAACAACCATAAATGCGATCCTTTACATCTAGGAAATGGCTGTTTGCGGAAACGATCCATTTATTATAGTGAACTGCCAACACTTAGAATATGGACTAATTGATACTTTTGAAATGATATTTCATATTAACTTTTTTATGTATATATTTTCTGTACTTGAGGATATTCTAAGTGCAAGCCTTTGCAGTGCAGATAGAATATACAAATAGAAGATCACATGAAGACATGTTCAGATGGTTTGAAGGTGTCAAGATGAAACAAAGCAATGACATAATCATGTTTGCATGCAACTGTGCGGCAGTTTGAGTCATCAAGATGATGACAAAACAACAACACGCTATGGACGCACGTGTAGCCATGTCTTCAGAACTGACCAACCATATATGTATGCACACACACATGCGCCGGAGCATGTGTGGCAGCAATGTACTGGCATACAACCAGAGATGCATCTATGCAGCACACACACATGCATAGTATATATATACTATACTATACATTGCATGTTTGGTATAAACTCTGTTTCTTCTTGACCTGCACCCTGCTGCCATGTCGGGGTGGTACCTATGCACTAACATTTCAAGTGCAGTGGATGCTTATGATGCGATGGGTGTGGTGCCGGGGCCTGGTGATGCAGGATGCACTGCAGCTCAGAGGATCATGAAGCTTTCCGCTGTACCAGGGTCGATCGTCCAAGAGTGCTACGATCGTACTCTGGCATCTATCGATACCAATTCCGCTGACGCTGACAGAGTTGAGGCGGCATACTCTTCCTTGATGGGGGACTCAAGGAAGTCATATGATGCAAAGCTTTTGACGGACATGTTTGTGCCTGGTATGAATTTATATTCTATCTGCACGTTTTTGAATAGGTTTTCCTTTTGGGCGTGTCTAGATATATATATATATATAGAGAGAGTTTCATTCTATAGAGACTGCAAATTCGATGACTCTGCTATAGGCTAAATCAGCGCTTGGTCCGCAAGAACTTGCCCGTCAGAGAAAACGGCAGATGCCAGATGAGAGCACACAGCCGCCGTTACCAGCACCTATGGATCCGCCGCCATCACCAAAGAATGATGATGATGACGACGACAAGGCTTGATGCCAAACCTAATTTTGCCGGTGCATAATTTCTATATATATATATATAGATTATATATAAATGCATATAACAAAGAGTTGAGTAGATATAATATAGAAACACTAGAATAAATTTGCAACAAATCATGCCGGCAGGAGCCACTTCCAAAGGGCATGACCAGCTTCAAGAAGCACATCCGTGTGAATTGTAGCTTCACTGGTTGCTCAAGAAATTTTCAGTTCAATGTCTACGGGGACTACCATCTAGCTTTGAAGGCAGCATTGTCCTATGATAAACGAGCGACAGCTATTTTGGTGGACTTTGATTCCTACAAACGCAAGCCAGCAGAACGGCAAGGCCTCTTGGACCAGCACGGGGCCAAGGGATTTACTAAGAAGAGCATTGGTATTCAACGTGTTGCACTTCAGCGTTCACTGGACAATGGTGATTCTTCTTCCGTGGAAGCTGGTATCATCACCGACATGTGCAAGGACACCCTTGACCAAAGCTTGCTGGACAAATCATCGATCCAATATTCGGACTCTAGCTTCAAGGCAATCTTCCAGGGCCAACAGCAGAAGCTGGAGCAATGCTTCAAATCTTTTAAAGATGCATCATCTTGGATTCAGCAAATGGACAAGGCCGATAAGGACCCGCTTGGTTGCAACTGTTTGTTCACACGTGTGGATGATTTAACAATTACGGATAAGCATTGTGTATATTCACATTATTTCTGGATGTGCCAGCTCAGTTGGCAGCCAGGATATGCAGATAGAATATGATGCTTGCTATTGGCCCAACTCATAAGATAAATCTTCAATCAAACAAGCCATGATAAGCAGCACGCATACATACAAACGTACATACGATCCACTATGTATGGTGAACTTTGCTCATCAATTTTATCAATGACAGGAACTAGTCCAATGAAGCATTTTAGTTTGCTGCTCATTCATAGTCACAACAATATATAATATATACACGGGGAATGTGCACATAGAATGTGCTTCCATGGGTTGGTTGGTCGGCCACACATTGCACATGAAAACTTTAAATAACTAACAAATAAAGACGCTGCAATTTATACCATTTACATGGCAAACGCTGTGCCGCCATGGAGAAGAGAACCACAAGAGCGATTGTCCGACATCCAACTGGAATGCCTCAACCGGCTATTGCGTGAGTCTTTGGGTCAGCCAGCGCAGCACCAACAGGCAACCTCAGCTACATCAACGGGACCTTCTGTGCAGTCAGGGGCAGCAGATGCAGGACTGGATCAGTCTGCGCATCCCCTACCGGCAACACTGTATTCATCAATCCAGCCATGTGGACCTTCACCTGCACCATCAACGGCATCCTTTGCTGGACAACATGAAACCGCTGCAAAAAAGGATCAAGCAGCTGATGAAGCAAAGCATGAAGGCACAGCGGGGGGCTTGGATCCTGAGAACCCTCAACCCGAAGCAGCAAGCATGGAAGTAGAAGCCCCAACAGAGGGAGCAGCTCGCGAAGCAGCTGATGAAGCAAAGCCTGAAACAACTATTACAAGCCAGCCTGAACCAAACGCAGCTGTTGACCAGAACCGCAAGCGGTATGGACGGTGGAGCCCAGACATTACAAACCCAAAAGAGGTTGAATTGCGCCGCATAAAGGATCTAAAAAACCAAAGAGAAATCAAAAGAAAAACACTAAAGGGACTGTATAGCAAATCAAAGAAAAACCAACCAGACGCATGAATCTTGCATTGAAAAAGGTGCTAGTATTGCTGGCTGTGCGGGTAGATAGCCAGCATTGCTGGCTGCATGTGTACTTGAACAAACCTGTAAATGCACATACATATATATATATATATATTCAAATACAAATCTGAGAAGGACCCGCTTGGTTTCTCTTGGGGTCTGTACTATCTATATACCATTAATCCACTATAATGCTTTGCACACTGCTGCACAATAGGGTTCAGGTTTCAAAGCCGCGGTTAACAGCACATGTGCCCAAAATGACCATTAGATAGGTACAAGTAGATATATATATATATACATACGCACAAGTGCCAAATGCAAACAAAAACTCCAAAAAGCAACCAAATCTAATCACCTATTGTAGAAGTTTTTGTGGCTGGATTGCTTCCAATCATAGGTAGTGCGCGAAGCTGCCAAAGTGAACTGGCTTTGATTTGTAGTTTGGCCATCCCGCCATGGACAGCCCAGCCGCTCCAGACACCTACATCATTACCTCAGATGAGGAGACGGGGAATTGGGTGGCCACACCAATTCCAAACAGTGCTGGGGGCCGGGAGCGCTATGCTTTTGTCATCAAGAAGGAGAAAAAACTTGGCCGCAACATCATTGATAGGCCAATCTCATCTTGGAAGGCCAGCGCGGAGTGGAAGACAGACTTTGACGCTGAAGTGAGCAACCACTGTATGCTCTGGCTGGAGTATGTTGAGACTTCTCGTTCCAGGTCCATCAAACCACTGAGCAGGAACCACTTTGTGTATGACAAGATGATGCAGTCCGGCTGGAAGATCAAGCATGGGAAATTCTGTATTCCCTAGGTAGCTTGAGATTAAGGTACAGTAGAAGAATTAGAATAGTGATATTGTACAGCAAGGCATGTCACAATTCAAGACATTTGCGTGAAGATGGGAAAATGGAGTGTGGGCCAGCTCTATTAGTAGCGCCACGCACCCTGGGATGAGTGTAATTGTTTTTGGACGAGGCCATTCAAAAAGCAATCCCATGAATGCAGATAGAATACAGTTTAACATTCTCATGTTCTAGGTACATATATATATATATTTTTATATATATATGTAATTATTGATATTGGGCCTGGAGGTAGGTTTCATATTCTCATATGTTCATTTGGCACTCTCCATCAGCTTGGAAAGCTTCAGTCTACAATACTACGGATCTTCAGCAGGGGGTAGGCCGCTAGCAAGTAGCTTCCTAGTAGCTTGCTTCAGTAGTTCCTAGCATATATTTTTGTTTGTACATATGTATGTATGTTTTTGTACGGGGCCATTCAAAAAGCAATCTCATGAATGCAGATAGAATATGGTTTCATGATTCATATTATCATGTTCTAGGTATATATATATAGGCATATGTAAGTATTGATATAGGACCTCTTTGGGGTAGAAAGCCCGCGACAGATTCTTTTGACACCGCAGGACGGTTCTCTTGGGAAATCATTGAAGTCTGTGGCAGCAAAATGCAAGGACGCATGCGCAGCAAAGGCAATGATCTCATCACTTTCCAAGATCTCCACCCAGGATGACCTACAGAACATTGCCAATGAGATGGCCAAAGAGAGCAAGGCCAACAAGGTTGTGGAAGCCGAAGATGTGACTGCGGCCTTTCTTGAACCTGAAGCATATCATGGTCCTGTACCTTTGGCAAGCCAATATTTTGTCTACCGAGGTCTAGTGCAAGCATTGGTGGGGAGGAAAATCGTGAGTGCATCAAAGGATGTGGGCATCATGGCCGGCTCCAATGACATTGTCCATGAGGTATGCATCGCTTCCGAAGTTAAGAACGCATTATGTCACCCGGAATTGATGGACCGCTGGACAAATCAAAACTTTGAGCTGATGGGTTTGGTCGTTTGGGATGCATGCAAAGACCATGATCATGACAAATACAAGGAGGACATGGCATTGCTGATGTCAAAGCAGGCCAGCAAACCTTTGCTTTTGTTGATTTGTCATTCAGGTTCAGTCGAAGCTGCTTGGGAGTTCAATGCAGAGCACTGCCCCAATGGCTTTGTTCATGTGGAGTTGAACAACAAGAACAAAAACCGACGCAAGGACACTGACTTCAAGGTCTTTGCTTTGGAGAGGATAGGTGTCACAGTTGATGACACTGCAAAATTCTTGGTCACTCGTGCAATCCAAGAACAGATTGCAGTGAAGCTGCAAAACGTTTCCAAGCAGTCCAACCATGACTGGCTGCCATTCAAGAAGTACAAAGTCCCTGCAGATGGATATTGTTTCTGGCACTCAGTGTTGGCAGGGCTGCAGCCAAAGACATTTCAAAGCGTTCCTAGATACCGGAATGGATTTGCAGTCAACCCACGCCAGGAAAAGCAAGAATTCTCTGCAGCAAAGGAACTCATGCAAATGGCAGCAAGTGATATGGATGGGCGCATGTTGTTTCAGAATGGCTTCGTGGATTTGTTTCAAATCCATTCGGTTGGGCAGCAACTGAATTTGGCTATTCGCGTCACCATTGAAGATGAGGCTGGTTGTTATACATATATACAGTGATTCATATTCTAAGTGCATCTCTTCATATACATGTAAAGAAAGACACCTCCTTGTTGAGAACTCGGAGTTTATATTTAGAATCAACCATTGCTTGGCGCATCATGAGTTGCACATTCCCTGTACATATGTGTGACTATATACACACCTTAGAGCTTTGCGTGCGTGTACATATACATATATACACAAGCACCCTCTGTGCAGGCCTACAAGTGGGTCAATGAGGTGGAGACAATGCCACCAGACTTTCCAAAAGATGCGGTGCACGGAATGAATCGCACTCCCGATGTTCATCTATACTTTCAATGGCTGAGATCAGAGGACGATAAGGGCTACAGTCACTTTGATATGCTTCTACATCATCCAAATGCAGCAGCTGCAGGCCATGATATCATTCAACTGCCAGGCGCTGTAGATCATTTCAGTCACAGCGCACCTTTGACACATGAGATCACTGCTTGCTCAGCAGATGAAGCAAATAAAGCAAACGCACCAAACATGTACAGGTTCTTTGATACATCCACATACAAAGGCAAAACACGGGTATTTGAGCCTATGATTGGCAAATTGAAGCCAGCAGCAGATGAAGAATCTTTCATGATCCCGGCCATTGCAGCACACATGCATAACCTCTTCCAAAAGAGCACACCACCACCAGCAGCAATCACGGAAGCACAAGCTCCAACAGATGCAGCAGCTCCTGA
>CAXAMN010009002.1:397903-417270 GCA_963970005.1 Durusdinium trenchii | reverse complement strand
TGGAGCAAAGCATGAAGCAAGCAATGCAAGCCAGCATGAACCACAAGATGGAACAAGCCACCATGAACAAGAGCAACCAACCACTGCTGAGGAACAAAAATTGTTCAGGCTGTTTCAACGACTCTTGCAAAACAACTGTTTCCATGAGGAGCAGGGTGACCAAAATGCGAAGACGCAGGAAGTCAAGACGGAGCCGGCATTGTTGGAGCAGGATGAGAATGACCACGATCGGGAGGAAGAACATGTTTGTGATGATAGTGGTGATGGTGACAGCCCGCATCTTGTGTTGAGACTCTCTCAGGAGGTAATGTCCTACATGATGAGCAAACAACACCGTGAAGACTCTATGATCTTGCTTTCTTGGAAGCAGAACTTACAGGACAACACTCAAGTATGCTTTGTTGATCCAGCCAAACAAAGCAAAATCATAGTTGGGGCCTTGCTTCAATCAATCACCGCTATCAATAACTTTGCCAGCCTCAGATCTCATCCTTTGTTCAAAGTGGCCGCCCCGTGTCAGAGAACAGCGTGGAGAAAGCGCGTTCTGGAAGAAAAGAAACCTCTATATTCTTGGGTATTCACACACGTGCAAGAGTTTGACATTCCTTTGATGTTGCCGCCTTTCAGAGGAAGGAGTTCATGGGTGAAATTGGGCGAGCTAGCACGGTACCAAGATCAAGATGTGCCGGGACTGGATCTTCAAGAAACCTGCAAGTTCTTTGTCAATCGGTTGTCCTCACAAGATAGACAAAAGCTTGGAGAGCGACTTCAGTCTCTGGACGGATGTGAAGTGGTGATTGGTAGCACATGCTCTGGTACAGACATTTGTGTTAGCATCATGCAGGCTACCATGCAGAAGCTGAGCCAAATGTTTGAGGTGGACATTCGCATCCGGCATGGGTTCAGTGTGGAAATTGACCCCTTTAAACGAAACTTCATTCTGGAAGCTCACACGCCTGCTGGATCAAAGCCAGATTTTCACTTGTTCGAAGACGTGAGCATATTCAAGGATGGATCCGGCCATTGCTACACCTGCGGTCATGTTCATAATGCACCAGACAATGTGGATATCCTTTTCGTTGGTCCATCGTGCAAGAACTTATCCAAAATGTTTGAGGACCGGCAGTCATTCCTGAAGTGCTATGAGTCGGGAGAGGGTTCTTCAGGTCACACATATCTTCATGGAGTCTTGGAGGCATCTAGAGCAACAAGCCCTGCGATGATTTTCTTTGAGAATGTCACTGGAGTCGCTGAATCGGGGAAGGTCAACGGCGTGAAGGTTGCTCCACCAATCAAGGCAAATGATTATTTGCCTTTGTGTTGGTTCTTTTTCTTCTGGGCCTTTTCGTGTGCAGATAGAATATGATTTCTAGATACGATCCATCAACTTATTTGATGTGCCTATGTGTATATATTTGTGTATATATATATACAATACAAAGAACATCACACAGGAACTGGCCCTGGCAGGTGATGGAAAAGGACTTGTTCGAAATGGGGTACATCCTTGAGTACAGCAAGGTTGATGCGCAGTCATATTTGCTGCCCCAGCGGCGCAACCGGGTCTATGCTTCCATTGATGTATGCGATGGTCAGGATGCAAATGACTACGCGTCCAAAATGAAACGCACGATGGATGATTTGTCATCAGACGTCCACGTACCAGACCATTTGCTCTTTGATGATTCCTTGCCGCAGGAAGCCCTTTCCACTGACAGACAAGCAACAAAGCTCAAGGAAGCTCTGGAGCTGACTCTCTTGAAATCTCAGAGCCAGAACATTTTCTTGGACTGTTCTACCAGCACCGGACGGCTTCCCGAATATGCAGTGAATGCTTTGACGTGTGTGCGACCCTGTCCTTCAATCTATTCATACAGGATGAAAAGGTTTGTGACGGTCAAGGAGATGTGGTTGGCACAAGGTCTGTTTCCTCACAATTTTGCAAACCCGACAGCGGTCGAGCAAGCTCTGACACATCTCGCTGAAGCCCAAGATTTGGCCGGAAACGCTTTCGCATCAACGTGCATGCAAGCACGAGTTCTGGCTTCGCTGGTCCATAGTCATGGGTGGGGATGCTTGGATGGTGCCCCAAGTATAAAGCCATTGGGTCAAAGAAGCCAAACGGGTGGTTTATCAGATATCGACCAAGGGGACAGTGCATGTGATGAGCAGAGCAGTTGGACAGTCGATTTAAAGCGCAAAGCTTCAGCGCTTTCCTCAGATGACATTTCTGTTGAGGAAAGCAAACTATTGAAGTTGAAGCAAGCCGAGGGACCAGTTGCTGAGGTTGAGCTGCCTGCTGGGCAGAAACGCAAGGCTGATAACATGATTGGCAGGAAACATGAAGAGCTCATTGTAGTGAAGCGAGCGCGAGGCAAGACCAATCCTGCAGCCGTGTCAGTGCCACAGTCACAGGTGCAATCAGCGCTAGTGCAGCATGAGGATGATATGAACTCAGAAGCAGATGATCAGCCTATGAAGGATCGAAAAGAGAAATTGGAGAGGCTGCGCCAAAACAATGCCAAGAAGAATAGTTTAACAGGTAGAGGCGTGCCAGGTCGTCCAAAGAGGAAGTACACCCAGGCTGCAAAGGTGGCAAGAGAAGGAAAGAAGTCTAGCATCTCCATTTGGATGAAGATGGAGCACCTGAAGGACTTGGCGCTCTTCGTTTGTTTGTTATGTATGCACCTGAATTCTTGGGAAAATTGGAATTGTATATATCATTGTTTCTTAGGATTGTATATATACGCTACTAACAAATCAGTGCAGATAGAATATGTTGGAAAGATCTTTATTTTTTGGTCAGGAGTATGAGAAAGTGTGTGCCGACCCTGCCATCAAGCATCCAGAGAAGCATATCCTCACCACCCAACGAAGAGCTGGGTGTTATCAAGGCTGCTTCGCAAAGTGGAAGAGACAGCGAACGGATCAAAAGTGGGATCTCTTAGTCCAGCATGCCCCCAAGATTGCAAGGGAACGAGCAGAGGTTCCAAACAACCTCAGAAACGTTCTTGGCATACAGACCACAAAGTGGACAGGAAGCCATCATAAGTCATCTGATGGTCTACATGTAGTTCCTGATGTTCTTGCACGCGCGCTTGATTGCTTGGTGTTGGAGAGGCTTGATGCAGGCGAGGAGGTCACCATCAAGCTGGTTGAGAATATCCTTGTGATATTGATTGGTGTTTGGAATGAACATATCAGCGAGATTCACAATGAGGTTCAGCAAATGCTTGAAGACCTGCAGCAGTCTGATTCTGATGGCAACAAGGAGGCCACATCATCAAATGCAGCTACCCTTGCCGAGCAAATGCTGCAAGCCCTCCAGCCATTGAATGTGAGCAAACATCCAAAGGCAATGCAGAACCTTGAATGTATCAAGTAAAGAGTTATGTTTTGTCATGATTTTTCTTTGTTGTACTGTGCATACGTTGATTTCAATTGTACTTGCGTGTATGTATATATATATAGTTTATATATAGTGGTATGTATATATATGTGATACAAAGGGAGAGGGAGAGAGAGAGAATCCCATCCAGGGCTACTGTGTCCAGACTGTGCAACCGTATTGGCCTGCGTGGCAGATCAGTGACCAAACAATCCAAGCACTTGGACTATTCACACCCATCTATGGAAAGCGTTCGCGATTACGTGTCCATTGCATGTGAAACAGAGCGCATTGATCCAAGATTGCTAGGCAACTTTGATCAAGTTTGGAGTGTGCATTATGAGGCTCCGCGGAGAGTAATGCACAAGCATGAGAGCCAAGCTGGTCAGATCGTGGACAGTGACTACAGGAAACGGTCTTTGCAAAAGATCCGTGCCAGCATCAGTGAGTCCCTAGGCATGGCTGGCTGTGGACAGCAAGCTCAGGTGGTTCCCAAGGACGATTGCAAGAAAATGCAGTTGGATGCAGCTGGAAATTTGAATCCAGTCGACTACGCACGGCAAGCAAGGACGTTGACAACATTGTCTTGGGCGGATGGTGACCTTGGGCGTGCCTGGGTGACCATACAGCCAGGATCAGTGCAGAATCCTCAGTTATTGATGGATCTCCTGGGGTTTGCTGCTTTTGCTGTGTGTGTGTGTGTTCATTATACGCGTTTGTGTGTATATATATATATATATAAGCCAAAGCCCATTTGGGGAAGGACACTACAATATGTGTATATATATATGCAGCTGGTTCATAATCATGGCAAGCCAGCATTGTTGGCGGCCAGGACATAGTGTTATACATATAGAGGTTGTATATGGAGTAATGACTTGCGTATCACATATATATATGCTCACTGTATTATGTCAGCGGATGTGCTTATTGTTGATTTCTTTGAGATGCATATCAGTTTAATGCAGATAGAATATCATCAGCCCTACTCTACTCTGTGTGCGTTTTTCATGTACAGTAAGGTCTGAGAAAGTGGTGGACAGCATGAATGAGGAGCTGAAGAATACTTTGCAAATATCCACCCGCCACAACAGCCATTCACATATGTGGACAGCTGCTGACCTGGGAGAGTACTTGGAGTTCCTGGGAATTGAACTGAGGCGGAAGCGTATGAAGCACGATCTTCCAGCATCAGCTCGTGCCATGATCATGATGGACAAAGCACCACAGCATGGGAGCGCTACGTTCAAGAAGCTTAGAGAAAGATTTGAGAGCAATAACAATTGCATCCTCATTCACGGCGGCAGTGAGGAGCATGTGACCATCCCGGCAGGCAGGGTGAGTGGAACTTGCAATGTTTATGTGTATATATATACACATGCATATGTTGCCCATACGAGCCTCTTGCTCCTGACATAGTTGGAAAAACATTTAAAATACAACATGCACGACAAACAAATATATATATATATACAAAATTATATATATATTTGCATATGTATATATATACAATACACCACATAAAAAGCTGTGCTACTTGCGATCATGTCGCGTCAGGTTGGGGGGCATGTGGTGGTCCAAATGATGGATTCCACCAGTTTTATCATGGCCTTCGACGTTCAGCAATGAGAATGAGAGCTGGCATGGGTGACAATCCCCGACTGCGGATGAAGATTGAAGAGTTATCCATTTCAGTGGATGGGAACTATCGATTTGAGTGAAGGGCTTAGTTGTGATTGAACTGATATAGGACAATTACAAATTTGCTTTAGGTTGTGGAGCTATGCGTGTGTGTATACATGTACAGTAGTATAATATATATATATGTGTGTGTCTGCGGGTTGTGTATACATAACCAGACATGGTGTGAAGCTAGTTCGCTTAGTATGGTAAGGTGCACATACTGTCACTGGTGGATCAATTTATATTCTATGTGCACCTGTACAGCCAAGGCTGTCTCAAGAAGGAAGCCTCCGCTGTGATGCGTGGGCGTTGCGGATGCTCAGGGAGTACCAGGGTGGGAAGATCATAATGTGGAGTTGGCTGAGTCGCGGCTTCACCACAATGTCACAGCTAGCAACCTGGCACTTTGATGGAGACATTCAGGCCGCTAAAAAGGCTATGGAGCGCACGCCAGATCGCATGAATGACTTGTACCATCTGGATGAAATTCCAGACCCTTCCGATGAGGTTGGTGATGCCCAGGAATCTGCACTTGTTGCAGCAGCGGAGTCTAAGACTCTTGAAGGAGAGTCATGCACCTTCTGGACCATTTCAGATGGAGTTTCAGAACCGATTCCTCTACCTGATTGGTTCCAGCTACCGAGTGACAACATCCTTTTGACATGGAAGCGTGAGCATGAAATTTGGGAGAGACGAAAGGCTGCTCGCTTGATACGCGGAAAGGATTCTTTGCCTCCCAAGTCTCAAAGATCCTATGATCAGTGGAAAGCAGAAGAAACTAGGGTCTTGGTGCTGGACAAGAAGAGAAAGGCTGTTGTTACCAATGTGGCACGGAAGAACTTGCAGACCCTCAAGAAGACTTGCCTGCTCCTGATGGTGCATCCTGCCACAGATCCACAGGATCTTTGGATTCAGGCCGGTGATGGCAAGCAATGGTTGCTCAAGCTCATGAAGGGTCAGGCTATTCCTGATGCACCATTACCGATGGAAGTGGATCACTTTCCAGGCATGTTCTGTTTTATTTGTTTGCTTGTACGGACAGGATGTATCTCTAAATGATGTGCGTATATATAGTGAGAGAGAGAGAGCTCTTTGTCAGTGTATATTCTATCTGCAGTGTTTTGTATGATTCTGAAGTCTTTGTTCATGAAGAGGTGAGCTGCCTGCAGCTGGAGTCATGGACGTCGAAGCGGCTGCAAGCCACGATGAGTTTGATGACCATGATGAGAATGAAGCGGCAGAGAGGCACCAACTAGAGCAAGCAGGAGCGATGGTTGAAGCACATGATTGTTCTGAGTCTGAAGAACTTGATCAAGCATTGCATAGCGGCTGGATGTTTGTCAAAGACACTGACTCAGAAGATGATGAGAATGAGCTGGAGCCATCAGCCTCCAAAGACATGAAGATCACTCGTGCGAGGGTTTCCGAACAACGGGAAGAATATCAGGAACTACAGAAGCTTGGCTTGGTTGAGCGACCTCCAGGTTGCGCCATCGGGGTCCATCCAAGTGGACAAGTATGGAGGGCCCGCGCTTCAGAAGGAACCTTTCATGGCCGGCGCTTTGGTGGCTCCTCTGGACGCACGCCACGACAGGCGTTGCTCCGGGTGATTGAGCTCATGCTGTTAGATCACTTGGCTCTATCACCAAAGGATAGGCTTGCTAAAGGTCAGCTTCAAAGGGTTCGTGAGGCTCGATCTGCTGAGTTGCCCCACAAGGATTAGAGGATGCACTTTGGCCAAATCCTGATCGGCATGAGGTGATCTATGCATATCCAATCCATGAATTTGAACTAGAGCGTGCAAAAAGCACATGGCAAGAATCAACAGTTGCGATGGGGAAGAAAAAGGAGATTGGGCGAGGAAGCGGGTATAAAACAATATACTGCATATCCGGGCAAGCCAGCATTGTTGGCTGCCAGGAGATTGTTGCAGATAGAATATGTGGTATATAACCATTTGCAAACCCTTGCTTCATTGTTGGTAGGCCTTTTGGCTTTTAGACTGTTGCATGCTTTTAGACCTTTAGCCATGTGGCAATGTATTCTATCTGCACTAATTTGATATGCTGTTCAAAAAGGACTATAACAAAATAGGAAACAACCAGAAGAAACACCTGTTCAAACAACAATGGGCAACGATGAACAGAATATATATATATATATACATATGGCAAAACAACAGCCTTTCTCCGCATTCACACACGTGTCCCACTGCAAATAATTGCATACTATATATAATGGATTATTCACGTTCACGGAAAATCAATGTTTGCAGTGAATGCAATGTTCTAGCTTTCATGGTTGATGTTTCCATATTCTAACTGCGAATTTCATATTCTATCTCTGACGTGTTTTTTTCCAACAAAATTGATGTTGCGTAGTCTATCTGCAACTAATTTTTTTTTTGTATTCTAACTGCTAGCAGATCACTATATGTTGTTTCTGGTTGGGACGGGGATTTCAGGTGCATACACACATCCTCCTGGGGACACACTGCATTTGTGACAGTGTGGATCGTCCCAGAAATAGTCCTTGAAGTCCTTGACCTGCCGGGGGCCGGGCCAGTTCAGAACCAGCTCAAAACCTAGGGAAACAGCTTCAAACCCCTGACCTCTCCAATTACCCCCGTAATGTAGGGTTCTGTCCTCTCCATTAGAAGGGTCATAGCCATAGCCCTTGGGGTAGCAATATCCGACATTTGTGGCCAAGGATCTGGGTTTTGGGATACGTTGCATATGATTTGGGACACGTTGGGATCGTTGAGCACCGGCTAGAGGCTTTCTTGAGCTGATCAAGCTGTATAGCCTCATGCTGGAGAGGAATGTCTTTGCCTTGGAGGACTGGTTTCCGAGGTGGCAGAATGTGTGGCCTGAGGCTTTGAGATACTTCCGAACCGGTGTTCAAGACAGAAGGATCCACATTCCCGGAAAGCCATATTTATGTGAAGCATTGGCCCGCCATGACAGCTTCTTGTTCTCAAAAGGACCCACCCTCATTCGTTTTTGAATACGCAGCCTTACAAACCAGCACAGAAAGCAAAAACAAGCGCCTCAGAGGAATCCCTTGCTATACAGTACAGTGCCAAAAGGTGGGGGGGCATTGGCCAAGGTCGCGACCTCAATTTGCGATGGACATGCATTACAAATATGAGTGGCCAACAGGAGCACCATGGATGGAAATCAGAGCCCCAGAATGTGCCTTCCCCTCAGGATTGGTTCTTTTTGCCTTGATTATATTCTTCATTCCAGCCCTGCGTCCAAGGGGACGAAGGACGTTGAGTCCACCCCATGTGTACCATTTCACCATGTCGCTGGGAGGACAAGAAGTCGCGGCTCTCCAGCGGCTTGGTGAAGTTGCGACAGACCCAAGAGGAAGTGGCTACTTTGGAAGAGGATTTGCAAGAGAAGGTGCCGGGCCATGCGCCGCTAACCCCTAGATATCGATCGATAGGTGGTCTGGCAGAGGGGAAGAAGATGGACATGATATGGACTTCTTATCAATCGTATCGGGGCGTTATGCTGACCACTTTCCAAATGATGGTGCAAGATCATGTATGGACCAGTAGTGATCAATCTTAAGAGGCTGTCCGAAGATATACGCTGCACATGTCCATAATGTGAATCAATCACAATCAATCAAAGTACATTATATAGCACGAACAGAACTAGAACCATCACACTCCCTGGAACTAACGTTAAAAACCCTTTGTGCCTAGAGCCATTGTTTATGGATGTTGATGGTCTTCCCAGGGCCTATTTTCCACTTCCAGGTCAGTGGGTCAGAGTGGCCATTGGTTTAGAGGAAGCCCGTCTCCACCCTTCCAGGACCATCCTGGAGCTGGGTGTCGAATGCAGGACCAGCACCACCATAACCGGTTTGTTCGGCCTTCTCCCATCCGGCTCATAGGAAGATAACGCCCCCGCCAACAGATCGGTGAAAGACTCTGCAAAAAAAAAACCGGTGGATTGAACATTCACTACGCACCCGCCAGAGCGTGCGACCGCTCCAAGCCATTTCCCCTCCGGTTTGCACACGCCATTGCTTTCCCTCGCAGCCGCCGGGAGGCGCTGGTGGTCAAGGAGAAGGCGGAGAAGGCGGATGTCTTCGCCGAGGAGATCGGCCGGGAAAAGACGCGAGTGAACACCGAGGCCCAACCGGAGACCGGATGGAACTGGTGGAGGGGGACGTTGTTTGGAGAGCCTTATTTTAGTTTTATGGAGTGTTTCTGGAAGAGTCACACGTCAAGTGGGTCCACGTTGCATGGTGATGATCAGTCCCGTCCGATCGCCTGCTTTTCACCGTCCGGCGACGTCTGATCCGTCGCGACGCCGGCTTTCCGAGGTGGGAACGGACACCCTCCGCGGGGTTGGCGGTCGACATGGTGACGGTAAGAACACGGAATTGTCACGGTAACATGGTGAATCTCGCATGGCCGAAACCGAGATTTGACATGATTTGAAGACCTAGGCAATCAGATTGCCTAGGTCTTCATAGTTCGAAAGGTATGTTCTCAAAAGGTATATAAGGGTCAAGCCTTGATTTGTCCAAGAACTTCATTCCCTAGGGATCCAAGTACTTTCTGAGGGATCCAAACACCTAGGGATTGAAGTTCTTGGACATCGAAATCTGCGAGTCACCAAAGGGTAGCTTTGGCTATACCTGAGTTCTATGAGCTTTCGCTTCGGGGCAGGATCCTGCCACACGCCATGACTTGGGGCTCGCGATTCGGCGATTCTTCATCAATTCGGGGGGGCCCCCCGCGGATCAACTCCCCCCTGGGATGGGTGAATTGTCCTTCAATTGTACCGTGGTGGCTTCGTGTGATTGGCTTCGTATCTTCGTATCGAGCTTTGCCTCCCTCCTCGATATTTTGCTTCTTTTTTACTGGTGCTGCAGCTTTGGTCTTTTCTCTCTTCTCTCTCTCCCTCTCTCTTTTGTTTGTTCGGCCCACCTCTCTCAAAGGTGAACGTATTGACCTACCTTTCGTCCACCCTCCCCCCCTCAAGTTACAAATGGTTGCAACACGAGCCACTACCAGCAGTCGCATGTCGGGGTGTTTTTTAGTCCACGTGGACATTCTGGGCACCACTATCTTCCAATAGGCATCCCTGTGGAACCTACTGCTGCATATACGATATTAGTGCTTTGGTTCACGCTGGCCATAGCTGACCGACTGGCCATAGATTGAGTATGGGATGACAGAGGCATCAGCCTTGCTAGATCCAGCATGCTGTCGCCGACGCAGGCAGAGAAGGCCACCATTGAAGCAGTGAAATGTGCACAAATCGCAGAACAAGTGGCAGAGAAGAAGGAAGATTGTGTCTGAGCTGAAAGTTGTGAAGTGGCTTTGCTGGTCCTTTCTTTTAATGTTTCTTCTCGAACATTCGTCAACATGCCAACATGCTTGGCCGATGTCAATCAGAGACCAAGGACCAAGCACCAAGCTCCGCATTGCAGATGTTAGGTGATTAATTGGCAATCGCTTTTCCATGCCCATAGTACAGGCACAGCCCCATAGAAAGCCCCCTCCAAAAAAGCTATTGGCAATCGTTTCTGTTCGTTTCGGGGGCCTTGTGGCCTGTGTGCATCGCAAGCTAGAGGCAGCTCCCCACCCCTTCCCAGAACCCTGCATGGCACGACCACATTGCGAGGCATGCGCGACTTGAATTTGGCACTTCCTTTGGTGGAGCAGGCAGAGGCTGCCTTGGACGTTTTAGACAAGAAGGAGCCGGAGAGGTCAGTAGGCTCGGAAGTGCATTGGGTTGCGAGAACCTACCAAACACGGGGCAACCTGATGGAACAACAGGCAAGATCCACTTGGAACACGGGGCTTCCAGGAATTACCATGAACATGATGCGAGGCGGCATGAACATGATGGAGTGGCATCGACCGTGGAGAGTCGCATCTTAGAGTCCAACCGCCTCGAGTCGCATGCTGCTCTCACATGACGGAAGTGGACCCCCCCGACCCCTCAACCGAGCAACATGGTCTGTCCTGGGGCCATGTTCTGTTGTTCCACTTGCATGTCAAGGATTCAGAGTGTATGCCTACCATTTGGTCAGGGCACCCAAAAAACCGGCGGACTTTTCAACCCAAAAACCGTCCCGTTCCGCAACCTCGCCAGCTCCGTGAGACATGTTCACTTGGAGATGGAGTCAGATGGAGCCTGGGGGGGGCTCTGTTCTAGAAGCCTGTTCCAACACTCCGACTGGGGCAGTCAGCATCCTCAACATCCGACGGAAACCTGGGGCATTATGGCATTATGGTTGGGACCCCATTGCCCTGAGTAAGCCTGAGCATGGTGATGCTCATGCTAACTTAGCATTGTGACACTCCTTAAAGGAGTCTAAAAATATGTGAATGGCGCGGCCCGCAGGCAAAACGATTTCCTTCACCATATAATTAGGATTAATTAGGTGTTTTGATGTGTTTTGGGGGTGGTTCCACTTGCGCCCTAGCATCCCCTAGCGGCAGGGCAAGTTAATTTATGTTTTGATACTAGCTAACTATTCTTCAACAATTTTCGCCAGGAGTTCAATGAGCTCAAGGCCTGCTCACTTGCTGTCCCAGGGCCTTGGGGCAACGGCGACACGTGAGGGATGTTTCTTCGGCATGAAGGAACGGCAGGTGGAGCAACTGAACAAACCAGACCCCATCAAAAGGCAGCTGTATGTATATAATCATCCTGGAGTAGATAGAATCTACTTTCGTAGGGGGTGATTTTCTTTTTGAACAAACTCAGGGTTTTTGACATCCCTTTCATTTTATGAAGACTGACCCCATAGATAGAATATAGTGATAAGATTCTTATCAACTCCTCCCATTCCGGTATTTGCTCCTTTGTTATTTTCATGTTCTGTTCCTGTGTGTATTATCTAAGTTTCCTTCCTTTTTTCTTTTCTTTAAACGAACAGAAAATAGAACGAACAGAGAAGGAAAAGTACAACAAAGGAAAAGGAAGAGAAGCCCCTACAACCATATTCTATCTATGGGGTTTGGAAGGGCCGGTTTTGAGGAGTGACATGTTTTTTGAAAATTCGTCCATTCTATCTACTCCAGGATGATTATATATATATATATGTGTATGTACACGGTTGAAGGATGTTGAAGGCTTTGTGGCCCTGATTGGGGAGGTGTGCTTGTTCACCCCCATTCATCATCATTAGGGCACCAGAAAATGTGTTTTGAGGGTATCAATGGTATCGCTTATGGGCAGTGCTGGTACAGACCAACGTCGCGAATGCACTCCTTTCTGTTTAGAACGTTGCTCCTGCCACTGGTAGCAACCAGCAGGAACTCGTGGCGGGTTGTCAAATCAGACCAACACAAAGAGGGAATGTCAAGCCACTAGCGACAGTAGAAACCACTTCCCACCTTGGCCAGGCGCTCACGCGTCCTCCCACAGACGTCCACTCCGTTTGCGAGACAGCGTTGCACTTGTTGGCTGGCTTGGATTCGTTTGTGGAGGCGGGTGTTTGAACGGCAAGATTGAGGGAAACGCTTTGGATTGCTCCTGCCCTATGTACAGCAACTTCCTGCTTTCCAGTTGCAGCTTCATGGGACAGTGTTTGGGGAACCATGGAAAACCTGATCACCCGCAGAAAAAATGAAGCACACCATGAAGCACACCAGGTTCGGATCCACCCCTCATCAGCCAGGCTTGTCATATGATCAACCATTCGGGTGTCCAGCAGTCACATCGAGTCCGAGTCGACATCGAATTAGGGCCACTTTCCGAGTCGACATCCATTGAGGCCTTTTCGATGCTTTTTTTCAGATCTTTTCCTCAACTCCGCTCTTGCGACGCAGGTGGACAAGAAAGGCCGTGTGAAAGACCGAAGCTGGAAGAGTGTGCAGAAGATGATGACTGATCCGGGTCGCTTCTTGCAGGTTCTCAAGGCGCCGAAGGGTTCAGCTGAAGAAGTAGACGGTTGATGATAATTATTTAAAAAACCGTTTCCAGAATGGTGTGAGATGCATTACCATTCTGCAGACGGTGGGTGTTTATATAACAAGAGTCTATAATACACTGTTTGTATCTGTTTGTTCGGCTTCCCTGTGGTCATGCAACTCTTGTGTCCGGTTGGCCAGTTGGACCAGACCATATACCGTGTGGCTGCAGGGCTACAAGTCTTACATTGACGACGGTTCAGTGCCGGCACAAAATGTGGAAGAGGCAAGAAAACTGAATCTTGGATATAATAGTATGCAGTAGACAGCATTGCTACGCTCGGTGCTTAATGGAGTTTCTTTTGAATGCAGATTTCCAAGATTGTTTTAATTATCCCGTATTCTGGAGGCGTCCGTCACGCTCATCAGGTGGTTGGGAATAGGACTGCCACCCCCCGTCATGTCGCTTCCACCATGTCGTCCATGTTGTGGGTCGATTCAGAGGGATGTACTGTGCCCCAAACACCAATGTTTGTCTCATCCGAATTTTAGACGGCACACTTGTTGCAGCCTTATGCAGGTGAGGGGGGCAGGAAAGCTGGGTTTACATCGCAAACCGCTGGCGTCGAACTATTTGGCATTCTCAGCCCTTTAATCAAACCCTCACCTGGACACCCAGCTTTTCTTTTGTGACAAGGGGCTGCAAGGGGTGCCAATAGACCTCTCAATGCCTTGGTCGGCCTTTGCGGTGTTTTGCAATCCCAGGAAAGATTCACTTGGACAAGAGTATCTTGGTCGCATACCGTACAATGCATTAGCACAGACTTTGATTTGACCTCCATGATGACTCCATGGCAGAAATATCAATCCAACATGAACTAGCTTGATCCCATGGAATTCTTTGTTTATTCATGTGTTTCCTTTTGTTGGGATTGTTGGGGAGCCAACATGAGACCTGCTGTCGGGTCATGTGAAGCCACGCAGACTGCGCATGCAAACCATGTAAAGCAGCACACCTGGTCGCGCAGACTGCATCCTCAGGTTTTTGCCGGAGAACATGAAGAAGAAGTCTCAGGCCGCCTAGCTGGTGGTTTGTTGAGCAAAGGAGCTACGTTGCAGGGGGATTCTGAAGTAGCGATGATTGATAGGATGTCAGTTGAAACTTGAAGCCTGGTTTTGCTTGGCTTTGCGCGCACATTTGGCAACTCCCTTGGAGACTGTAAATGGGCTCCAGAAGGAACAAGGAAGGTCGGAAGGTAACGTGGCTGTTTGGCTTGGTTACATTGGTTGGCTTTATTCTGTTGGCTGGTTGGTTTGGTTGCTTGGTTGTTTGGCTTAGCTCAATCAAATCTGTGAAACGCATGGAAACAGCGATGGGGTTCGGTCTTCCTGCCGTGACCTCCGTCGCTCAACTCGGGCGCTCAGCTGGCCAGTCGGATCCCAACACGCTGTGCAGTCGCAGCTTTCAGCTCTCCAAGTGCACTGCTGAGCAGACCAAGAGGAATAGAACTGAACACGGGCATGCGGCATGCCTGGCACACTATAGAACTAACGGCTTTAAGCTTCTTGGAGTCGTCATGAAACCAAATTGGACTGGCAATTGGCGGAGGGTTTTGGTGGCCTTTGGTGGCACCTCTTCCGCAGTTGTCGGAGATTCCGGTGTAGGAGGGAAGGTGCCCCATCATGGGGCATTCGAATCACCGTGGCCCCCAGCTCTTGTGACCGGGGCTGGGTGCCTCCCTCGGTGGCCGCCCGCCGCATCGGCCGCCCCCCCGGTTCTCACCCGGCGACGGACGTGGCGACGTGTTCCATACGTTCAGGCGGCGGGCGGTCTCAGCGAGTTCGTGATCAACATCATTAAGTGCTCAAGCCTCCGAGTCACTCCGCGGAAGTCCCAAAAGAACGATCCATGTAGGGTCCGGTGAAAGGTCCAGTATGATGGGCAAGCAATGACAACCCAAGCAGTCTGGCGCTCACAACGTCTAATTATGTCACATGTAGTGTCACATGTCTATAATTGATACCTTTGCAGATTTGATGGCTTGCCAGAAGTTATGCGACAGAGACCAATTCTGTCACTGTGGATGTTCTTCCATAATGAGCCCGCATATCAACAGCCCTAAACACGTAGGGGTTTGAGGGGCCCGGACCCCTGCCATGGAGGGTCCGACCTTTGCCATGGAGAACCCAGTTGTGATTCTACGACTCACCAAACTCCAGAGCTGTGCCAGCTGTGTCCGTTTTGCAAGCCACGTTCTTCACTTCCGTGAATTCGACGCTCAGCGGCTGCGAGAAAAACCCTGGAACCACAACATTCCTTTTGTTGATTCCCTTTGTCAACTCCCTTTGGGTGGCGGGAACTGTTGAGGGAACCGATTTTATCAGCCTCGCCTGGAACACCTCCAGGTACTACGACGTGGTGTGCCAAGTGGAGCCCAAAAAGCGATCTTTGCAGGACACTGTTGTGAATCCATGTGAATTCGTCGTTTCGGTGTGTTTTTAGGATCGTTGGATGCCCCTGATGGTTTCTGTGAGATCGGATGAGGTAGGAGAGTCCCCGCTTGCAAACCATGAGTCCTGAAAGATAATTGACGCTTACTCGCCCCAGTACCTCGCGGCCCTCGTGCCAAAACTCTTGACTCAAATCTTTTTATATCTTTTTTAGTCAAGCAGCGGCACATATCTACATTAACTAACACAAAGCGATATATATATATATAGTTTTATATATATATATATATTATAGTTTTTTTAATGCTAAACCCTGAAGACATCTACACTACACATGCATACCTTCCAATCATTTCTGGTGTTGTTTATTTAGAGATTAATCTCGGGCTTGATATGTCGCATCCATTACTGTTGGCCACATTCCGCGCCCCCGAGATCTCGGTCTTCTTTTGTCCGCGAGGACGCCGCAGAAACGTTGGAGAAGGCGAACGAAAGACATCGGGAGGTCACCGCCATGGTCAAGGCGCGCAGATGGGTTGTTGTTGTTGTGGTGGTGGTGGTGGTGGTGCTGGTGGTGGTGGTGGTGGTTTTTATAGTGATTTGGGGAGGATCATTACAGTACACGGTTTATATGAGGAAGAGGGTGAGAGGGTGAGAATCATTCAAGATGATGAAGGTCATGAGTCAAGAGGATGATCATGATATCCATGAGGAGCATGAGAACGAGGGCAACAACGTTTATGAACATTGAAGATGAAGATGACAGAGTGGCAATGACGCATAAGAATCCTTCTCAAGTGTGTCCTGGTATTGGGTCAGACTCCTTACGTTCAATCAAGCAGGCATGGATTGGCATTGGCAGTGCCAGAGATGTCCTGCTTGTAGAGTTCGTTCTCTTACAAGGGTTATTAGTTATTAGGCATTTATTCGATATCCCGCAAACTCACCATGTTTCCGAAGTGGAACCACACTCCTTTGGGCCCTGCATGCGGACAATTGTGGAACATCATCAAACCCATCGAACTCTTTTTGTCCAAAAAGTGTCCACCAATTTGGGTATGTTTGGCAGATGTTGGGAGAATCAAAAAGGTGTTGTTCCAACATGCTATCCACCCGATCACACCCTTAAGGACTTAAAGACATGCTCCAGCGATGACCCTATATGACCCATTATGACCCTCCAAGTGACGCTGGTTTCAAGTCAGAGATGATCAGAGATGGACCTGGTTTGATGGACCTTCACTTCTTCGACTCCTGGTGAACTCAGGGAACTCCCTGGCGCGACCGGGGGGGGAACATGGTCCAACATCTCTTGCAGCTTGTCGCGGCTTAGCTCTGCTCGCTCGGCCGGGGTGACCTGGAGGACTTGGAGGAGAAGCTGGCGCGCCTCGTGGCAGAGTTCGACCAAGCGCTGGCCGAGAAGGATGAGGTCATGGCGGAGGCTGAGCGCTGCCAGCGGAAGCTGGACATGGCACAGAGGCGGCCTCTTGGGGGGGAGGGCGTCCGTTCACACGTGTGGGTGGGAGGGCTTTTTGGCTGTACCAGTGGGTTCTTTGCAAGATGGAAAGGGAGATTGGCCCTATCATGCCGGCTGATGGGTGTGAGGATTTGGGATTTCATCACTTGCACCTGGGACTTTCCAGGAGCTTGATTGGAATGTAACAAGGAGTGAGTTCTGATTGGCATGGATTTTCGACATCTCAGTCGCTGCACCCTGTTTTGATGATCTAGATTTGAACTTGAAAAACCACTGGAAAGACTGTCGCTTGCTGGGCACTTCGAGCAAGATGATAGCATATACCCTAAAGGATTGGAACCACCATTGATTCAGTAGCCTTTACTGAACAACCATTGACTTGTGCAGGGCAAAGCCAGGTCTTTGAATGGTCTTTGAAGGCTAGGGTTTATCTATGATCCTCTGTTATTTGGTGGTCATTGGAAATAACATGAAATCACATCACACGTTAACACTGAGGGTTCCCACAGCTGTGAATCTTGTGAATGGATTGAAACCCTTGACATTCAAGGACAGACCTGTTGAACGAACTCGCGTGCTGTCAGATGGTGGGAGTGAGGTAGCATGGTGCCTGAGAACACACCTAGGACAGTGTATCGATACCGTGGACGCATATTGCCGGAGCGGAGCTTTTCTGGACTCACGACGGTGGTTGGAGGATGTTGGAGGTCCGAAGGTGGTTGGTATAGGATGTTGGACCAGCTGCCAAGGGATCACCAATGGGACAACAAGACGGTGCCACACTGCTACTTACAGGTCTGGAGGTGATGAGCTCGCTCCGAAGATCCGTACGTCATGATGGCCTGAACTCCAACCCCCTTCAGCTGTCGGGTCTTTTCCGGTCGCGGTTGGACTCGCCATACCACCGAGTCACGTGGACACCGTTTGGGCAGGTTGGTGGGCGCCTTGAGTGCGAATGGGGTGATTTGGGAGCAGACCGTGGAACGGACCGGTGAGGACAGACGGGGGCCAGGCGCTGACCGTGGCTGAGGTGGGTGAGGGTGTGTCCCACGTAACCCGGCAGTTCTTGAGAAAGGTTCTTGAGGGAGCTAACATGTTACCCTGCACTCAGTACTCTAAATAGGCAGGACACAGCACATGAGCGACATCTCTCAATGTGATGCCGCTCAACTTTTGGGGGATATGAATATGATATGTTTTAATCTATAGTAAACTGATGGCAGACAGCATATTAAAAAATAAACTTATGGTTGGAGATAGAATTTAGTTGGATGGTTTCCAGACAATAATCTTAAAAACGAATATAGTATAGAATATGAAAAAACACCCAGGTAGAATATACAACAGCTGAACCTGACAATTCTTGCACATGACAGCTGCACCCTTACTTTTTCCTCTCCCAAGCCAAACATTCGATAGATTCTTGTCATGTTTGTACTTCAAATGATTGAATTATTCGTGTGTTCAAAATCACATATATAGAAAGTACACACCTCAAACCATGAACATACATGCCACAAATTCTATTTGTTTGATTTGGTGTATTCCATCCAGACCCACAGATAGAATATCGTGCTTACATAGTGGTCCAGACAATCCATGACCAGACCATAACTAAAATTCTGCCTGCCTTTTTCGCGGTGTGTTGGCCCGCAAGGAGGCCCCTGAAGCATGATCCAAAATGAACGATGGTATTGCGCGGAGATTTGGAAGATTTGGTGCACAAGCACGGCCTCTTCATATGGTCACTCACCCGAATATTCCCATGTCCGTTTGGGCCCATTGTACACTCCCGGCGGTACACTCCCACCGGTTTGGTCTTCATGCTCATCGATAGGGGCCATACCATCATGCGTACTTCCCATGATCAATCCAGGGAGTGTAGATCTTCCTCCCCCCATCCCAAGCCCCGCAGGAGTTGGTTTTCATCCCCGGCACCTCGTTGGTCGCTTGCTCCTTCGCGGCCTACCTGGGAGTTTTCAGCCCCTCGGGTCCTGGGAGGGCGAAGCCAGGAAGTCAATGAGGTCATAAGGTCATAGTACCGCTATTCATTAGGTCATTTTTAGATGGGTGATGGGTTTGATGATTTTGTTGTTCTTCGGGATCTTGGAATTGTTTTTTTATTTTTGGTGTGTGTGTGTGTTATATATAGTGTGGGAGATTTCTCGTGTGAAGGTTTAGTGAATCCAGTTCTTGATGCAGTTCAAACATAGCAAGTTGTGCATCGTGTTAGGGCCTGAGCATCCCTTGTTCAATTTTTACATGTAGCATTGTATAAAACAATTTTTCATGACCAAAATGAAAAAATATATATATATATATTGGGCCCTGCCCCCCCACAGTAACAGTCGTAAAGGGTCAGGGCCCTTAAACCATACCTCCAAAAGCAATAATCATATTCAAAGTCATTAAAGGAAATTGGATTGTAATTTCTGGTCTAGGAAACGCAAAATGATTGGAGTAGTGGGCGGGTTAAC
>CAXAMN010009002.1:347621-397503 GCA_963970005.1 Durusdinium trenchii | reverse complement strand
ACCGGGGCCGCCCACAGTTCCGGCGCCCTGCCCGGCCTCTGCCTCCCCTTCTACCCGGCCTGCCAGAGCCCAGCTCTGCCCAGCTCATTTTGTCTGGCAGCAGAATCCCCAAGCCTTTTTGACTGGATCGATATTGTCCATCATTTCTTCACTGCTTGCGCTCAGATGAAAAAAGGCATCGGGTTGACTTGAGGGTTTTGTAGCACATGATTAATGTAGCCAGCGTTAGAAAGGGCAAATGAAAGTCATCCTAATGCCAACTATGGCTAAATTGCTGTGCTTTTTTTTGTGGTATGATTTGTGGTCACTGTTACTGTGCCGGGGCAAAGCCCAATATATACATATATATATATATTACGCATACCATATGCCATATGCATGTTGTTGTCTTCATGGCAGCCGGGTGTTTGGACCCCGGGCTCGTCCTAGGCCGCGAGTACCGGGAGTCGGCATGCCACAAGTTTGTGCACTTCCTCCAGGAGCGCCAGGTGCTCGGGGCGCTGGCCAGGGTGAAATGTATCGAGGCTGTTCTGGAACCATTGCATGGGAAAAGAAACCAACAGGCTTGAAATTACAAGGGGGCCTATAGATTCGAATATGTTTGAATTATACTTTTTGTTTATTGAGGTTGTCCTGCGGGTCACGAGGATGTTTCCATGTGCTTCCATGTTGCACAGAAATGAGAGCAGATGGCCTGATTGACTTTGTCAGCAGGAGATTGAACATCATGCGTTGTTCTTCTGATCCATTGATCAGAAATCCATCCATGAGTCAGAGTTGGGGCCTTGGGACCGGGAGCAATTTCTGATGATTTTGCATCTTTCCAGCTGGTTCTGTGCCATGTTTAGGAGTGGCACTACTGTAAATGCATGAAGATTGACGCTTTCCAGCTGGCAGCAAGTTACAAAGGATTTGTTTACCTACTGGCTATGGGTATGCAACCGGTGCATGGTGACGGAAAACATCATTTTGGCAGGAACCAGCAACTCTCTCCCTCTCTCTCAATACATTCTTTAACACACATTTACAATCAAATATATATATATATACACACATAGCAGGGAACCTGTCCGTTTTTGGGGGTTTTGCACCACCATCACCATCACCATCATCCTCATCCTCATCCTCATCCACATCCTCATCCTCATCCTCATCCTCATCCATCTTATCCATTTTATCCATCTATCCACTATCCATCTATCCATCAATCAATCGATCAATCAATCAATCATTCAATCAATCATCAATCATCAATATCATCGCCCTCCTCATCATCATCACAATCATGATCATCATCCTCATCCTCATCCTCATCGTCGTCCTCCTCCTCATCCTCATCCTCATCCATCTATCCATCTATCCATCAATCCATCAATCAATCAACCAATCAATCAATCAATCAATCATCAATCATCAATATCATCGTCCTCCTCCTCATCATCATAATCATGATCATCATCCTCATCCTCATCCTGATCGTCGTCCTCCTCCTCCTCCTCATCCTCATCCTCATCCTCATCCTCGTCGTCCTCCTCCTCATCATCATCATCATCATCATCATCGTCAATCATCAATCATCAACAATCTTCAACCATCATCATCAATATCATCGTCCTCCTCCTCTCCTCCTCCTCCTCATCATCATCATCATCATCATCATCATCATCATCCACCACCACCCTCTCATTGGACTTAATTTTGTGAAAGGATCCGTGAAACATCGTGAACCGTTTTCAGCACGAGGATTTTCGAGTGGAGGATGACTTCAAACTGAAACTAAATGTGCCAGTTCCACCCGCAGATACGATGTACTATGGTATGCTATGATATGAGTATGATATAACATTATACATGCCTAGTACTATTGAAACGGGTTAAATGGGTAGACCTCCCAAAATGAACCTGGCAGAGGAAGATATCAGGATGATGTTTTTCTTCAGTGACTTCCGGACCTGCGCCCAGGTGCCACTGGGCGTTGGGACTCCAGACCCCTTGCAGGTGCTCTCAACCGAGCCGGAGCAGGCCGACCAAACCGGGGCAACACCCCAAAGTTGAGTGGCGCCGAAGTCTTGTTCCGAACATAGTGACTTAGTGTGTGTGTGTGTGCTGTTTTGGGGGGGGTTAAGACACTTCAGGCACTTCATGTTACTTTCAAGCATTTTGTGGGCCACACGTGCACATACGTACAGCAAGATCGGAGTCAATACGGCCTGTGAGAGATCCCACCACCCGAGGACAAGGATCCCACCCCAAATGTTTGGGCGGAGGCGAAGATTCTTTAAAGGAGCATCACCATATCGGTGTGTATTGAAATTGGGGAAAACCAAAGATCCCCTGGAAGAATGGACTTTGACCAGTCTACTCAGTGTGTATGGGTGTTTCCCTGTTAAAATGCACATCCAGCATCCATATTGAGAGATTCAATTTTTGGATGTCCCAGCTGTCAGGCACGTTGGTGTTCCTTTGGTTTGCCCAGCGACCGGGTCTCTCTGGAGAATGGCGCCATTATGACGTGCAGCGAGCGCTGGTGCTTGACGCTGGTTGACATGACCCAGCTCGGAATCCCCATGAGAAGAAACCAAGTGAAGGTACCACCAAGGCCCATCCAACAACCAGGGCTGGCTTGGTAGCTGGTAGGCTCCTTAGAGGTGAAATGGGTGTCGAGCTGAACCACCCCCTTTTAGGGGGGGGCCCTGGAAAACGGTTGATGGACTTTATTTGTCCTGGGGTGGGTGGGCATATCTTCTGAAGGGTGAACATCAGAGTGAAACCTTCGGCCGATGGGATGCCCAATTGATGACAACAACCAGAAGTCGCTGAGAGCCAGTCGCAGACACCCAGTGCCAGTCGGGAAGAGCTCCTGGTCCGAGTGCCAGTGAAGCATTGCAACATGACCCCATTGTAGGGATAGTAAGATAGTTTTTGCATGTTTTTGCAGCTGTTTTTTTTTGCAGATGGGGCATCCTTTGCGTTAGCTGTGTTCTGAAGGTTTTTGAACCTCCATGAGCGCGTTTGAGTGAGGATCGACCCATGAGTTTCAGGGTAGTCCAAACGCGTGGCGCCCAAGGATTATCGACCCACAGATGCAGGGGATTGTTTGGATCAAGACCAAGGCTTCAAGTCCGTTGCGGAGGGAGGTCGTCAGCAAGCCGTTCTTCTCGGACGAGCCGGCCACGTCGGACGTGTCCGGTCGGATGGTTCACGTCGTCCACGACCGGTCGTGCATCGTGCGAGGTGTGTCGCTGCGTCCCGCGGTGCAACGATTTGCCAAGAGTGAAGTTCCAACGTCATTCCAAACAGGGGATGGGTCGTGACCATCAGCCGAACCAGTCCACCTTTGGCCGCGAAGGACCTGACCTGCGGTAGGTCGTCGTGCCCGAAACCGGTCTCCATGCCATGACCCACAGTCTGAAAGAGTGATCTCCTTGCGCTGTGGTTGATGCTGCGATGGAAGACTTTCTTGCACATGACGTACATAAGTCTCGCCGGTTTGGTTTGCTGAATGGTTTACATAGCCAGCAGATGCCAGCAGGAAGAAATGCACAGATGATTCCAAAACTTATGACACAATAAGTATAGTTTCTATTAGTTCCTGTTAGATGATTTAGATGCCACGCTGATGGCATCCACGTCAAGATTAAATATTATTCCCCACCTGCCAGGTGAGGGTGTGTTTTATTTTATCAGAGCTCTTCCCGTTCCTCTTCTCCTCTCCTTGTCGTCTTGACTACTGCACCTCAACTGCCAGCTCCAGATCGCAACGGGCTATACCTCAATTGCACGTGCATGATCGCAGTGGGCACTACCGGACCTCAACAGCAAGCGCCAGATCGCAGTGGGCACCGCCGGACCTTGCCAGACAGAATGTCAGAATATATGCCAGATAATGCCAGATAGAACCCAGTGGGTCAACGCACCAGTTTAACCAGTTCTTTAGTAACACACCGGTGTAACCGGTGCTTTAGCAAAACGGGAGCTGGAAGCTTGAAAAGGCCGTGGCAAACCCGTGAAAAGGACGTGAAAAACCCGTGAAAACAGGGTGAAAGGCCGTGAAAAACATGTGAAAATTAGGTCTTGGATGTTGGGAGGTGAAATGCGTCCTTTACGCTATCGCACCAGTTTAACCCGTCCTTTGGACTTGCTGGGGAAGGTCAGAGTTTTTGCCAGATAGAATTTCAGAATGTACGCCAGATAGAATGCCTGAGCACTTGCCAAATAGTTCCAGAGTTTGTGCTAGAAAGAATAAAGTGTTTGCAATCGTGGTAGTTAGAATGACAGCAGTTTTGCCAGATAGAACTCAGAATATATGCCAGTCTGATTTTATGCTACATCTTTAATGGCAGAACAAATATCGGAATACATGTCAGAACACATACCAGGACTGAAGTTGATCCATGTGTCCCAGCACATGTCAGACAGGAATAATGTCAGGGATGTCAGAACACAGCCCAGAACGTTTCACAGCCTGTATGATAGATGACGTGCCAGAGCACAAACCCAGATTTGATTCCAGAATCCGCGCAAATCGCCTTTCAGGGTGGGGATCACTCGAATCATTTGTTTTGGATGTCGTGTTTGCAAATTGTGTTCCCACTCTGCGTTCTCACGACAGGAAGCCGACAACAACCTCCAAGTCACCCGGATGGGTAGTCCGCGCATGGTGCAGGTGCCAATCGAAGCCAGTCGAATGGGCCAGTCGGCGTTGGCAACTGAGAATGGAAAGGACCATTTGGTCTAGTGTGTAGCAGATCATAGAAAAACGTAGTAGATACTTTGTGATGTTAACATTGTCATGTTGTCCACCCCCCCACCGCACCAACAGGATATGCAATTTTCATATTTCAAGTTTATACTAATACATGTTATGTATTCGTTTATATTGTGTTTTGTTTGTATACTCTCAATCTCCTGGAACTGATGGATAAATACCTTGCTAAAACACGTTGCTAAACTAAGTTTAAGTCGTCAGGTTCTTCATGCCCAGTTACCTCACAGTTGAATGTGACTATGATCCATCATTTGTCCATCATGACCTCGCCGATGTCGTGCGGTCCTCGCTCTATTTACCGCGGCCGGAGTAGGGGATGGGGAAAAACAAAAGCAGGTCTTTGAGCAGTCCATCGAAGCGGGACATCCAGTCTTGGTGGAGAACATGCTTGAAACCGTGGATGCAGTGCTACAACCGGCCACTCGACGGGTCGAATGGACGCCGTGGAGCGGGGAGTCCGTGACTAGGAGCGGCAGATCTAAAACCATGCAAGACCTAGGAAGGGCAGTACTTCAAACATGCACAAATTGTTGTGTTTTTGCTGGGGGGGATGTCTTTCGTGTCAACTATAAGTCCTAGGGCCTGAGAATGCCACTCGGAGTCAGGTCGCCATTTTTGGCCCCTCGTAGTTCAGTGACTTCTGCGGTTATGGCAGGCCATTCGGGTTTCCCCAATGGCTCTGGGTCAAAACCCGGAGCCCTAAAACCTTGGTATTTTGAGTGCATTCCGTGATCAACCGACCAGGGCATTCCACTGGGCATTCCGTGTGCCATAACCCACCGCCAGTCGATGGTAACTGGTTTACAGTCCATGGATTCAGTGGAGCTTCCGATTTCAGACCGTTCACCGACCCTCAGCACCACGCATCCCCACGGTTTCACACGGCGCGCCGCCCAGACGCGTTTCGCCACGTCAATCAAGGTGATCGCCCGCAACACCTTGAAGCGCGGCACCAAGCGAGTCCTCAAGCTGGGAGAGAAGGAGCACCGGTGTTTTCGGAAACAGCTGCAGTTGCCAGACGAAAAGCACGGACCATGGAATCCAATTTTATGGACTTTAAGACTTTAGGGTGATTTAGGGTGTGAATTTTTAGGGTTTGGAGACCCCTGGGCCCCTGGATTTGAATATTGTTTGATGTCTCTTCTTCCAAAGGGACGTTGCCTGGGAGGTCTCCTTGCTGTAAGGAAAGCACCTTTTGTTTGCCTCCTCGTTTTGACATGTTGACCCATGGCCAGTTGCAGTATGTGTTTGATTTCATTCGGACAACGCTGGAGGGAACCATACCCTTCCATACCCTCCTTCACTGATGTTTGTTTCAACAGAAGCTCCAAGGGAGTATCAGTGGAGTCCCCCCCCCGTGAAAGACATGTTGTTTAATTTTATGTTCACTTATGACCATTTTTTGGGAAACCAATTCCTGCGTGTTCACGCATGTTCTAATGTCCATGTTGTTTCCACCTTCTTGTTCGTTCGCTTGAGACGGAAGAAACCAGACCTTCTTCTTCCGCCAGACTCTTCCGACTCGTCGGACGCCAGGAGATCGCCTACAACCCGAATTTCAAACTCTTTATGCAGACCAAGCTCTCGAATCCACATTACCCTCCTGAGATCCAGGCACCACAGAGTTAGTCAGTCGACCTGTCTGAGTCTGCGACCAAGCCGAGCTTTTTGGCCTGTGGCGGGAGTTGCATGAGTGTGTAGCATGTGGCGGAGCATGCAGCGTTTTGGAGTTGGCGAGGTTGGTGGACACCTCCATGCCCACCAACCATCCGGAAAGCATAGTATTGGGAACAATGACAATTTTGACATATTTTGACAATGGTTGTCGGTTGACATATGCCATGTATATACCCTATAGAAGTCGAACCAGTAGTCGAACCACCTTTTTACTTATAGCCTTTACCGAACAACCATTGTTTTACTTAGGGTTTTGCACTACAAAATCAGATCAACCATTCTAAAATATGGTCCTGGACTTCCAGGGTGCATATGAATGAGCATGATACAATTCTAGAAGCGACATGCAGCGGCCGGCGCCCTTGCGGATCTAGACCCACCCAAGTCGGCCATGGATCCCCGCGTCACCGTCGCCAGGCCGAATGCACCGTGATCAACTTCACCGTCACCGAGCAAGGCTTGGAGGAGCCCCGTGGGGCCCATGGGGCGGATGCGATGGAGAACGATGGAGTCGAGGTCCTGGCAGATCATCGCGACACTCCATGGGACTATTTGCGTATACATGTCATGTAGGGGTGGTTTCAGGGTCCAATGTATATAGGCATATATTATTCCATACTTGGAGTGTTGGGGTAGGAGATCATAGGAGCATAGCCAGCATAGCTGTTTCGGGTTGCCCTGGCTTGTTTTGACGTGACATGTACATGAAAGAAACATGTTTTTGTGACAGGATTGTTGTTATTATTTGTTGTTATGATGGTTTGCGATCATATCAGACCTGAGCCGCGGGTTTCTTGGACATTTGGACATGTCAAGGGCCTGAAATAGATGAAGACAGTCTGTGCCACTCCATGTGCCACAAGTGCCTTCTGACGTTGAGCAGCTCGGCTGGGGGTCCAGGGATCCTACACCAAACCCTCCACCTTTGGGTTCATTCGCAGACGAGATGTTTCACCCCATGCGTGCAACTGTCGGACATAGGCGACTGGCGGCTCTCAGTTCACTTCGAAGCATCCCAGACCTTCCATGCCAAAGACATTCAAAGACCTGAGACCTGTAACAAAAGCATAGACCTGTCCCGCTTGGCCTGATCACTGGAAGGTCACATGTTCATTTCCGGTGCTTGAACCGCACCAAAATGTTCCGCATCGACCAGACCTGCGCCGAACCTCTTTTCCAGACCAAATCATCCACCAGGATCAGCTGCTCTTTTTGGTGGTGAAGCTGGAGCGTCCGGATTTGGCACGCATCAAATCTGAACTCATCCAACAGCAGCTGCTCGCTCCAAGGGGCGTCAGTTCGGACCCGTTTTTTGTTTTCAATATCCCGAGGCAAATGGAAAGCAACTGGGAGTTCCATGTTGGGCTTTTTGACATCGGTCGGTGGATCACAGGCAAGCTTCTAGGGGCCCCTCATGATCTATGAACTAAGTACAGCATCCCTCTTGATCCTTTGGAATAAACGTGTTTGCCCCCCTGAGGAGGGGTTTTGATGTTTTCCCTTCCGAGGTGGGAGAAGGACAAGGATAAGCTGTGAAAGCAGCATACTCTTGTCCAGCGGGCTCTGTTGAACTTCAATGCTCGTTCAACGAAGGATATCTTAAAATGGTTTGTCCCTTGGCTATCCTGAATCAACAACCCTTTTTGCCAGCTTCAGTCATAATGTGTCAGAAGTTGCTTGCATATGTTTGAAGGACACAAGCCAAGGATTAGGTGTCTCTCCATTTCTATGGTTGCATCTCTGAGATGGGTGCTGTGTGAGACTGACACCATCAATTCATTCGGCACTTGTTGATGGATGATTCGTATTCCGACCTTAATACGCGCCACTTTCTGTGCATGAAAGCAATGAAACCCGAACATACTTTGTATCGGTTTGCCAGGGTCTACCACTTCTAGCCGGGCACTTTTACCCTTTTTACCTCGTTTCTTTTCGTCCACTCGGACTTGTCGCGAGGAACGAGTTCAAGGTGCGCTTGGCAGATTTGGAAGCCTATCTCTTAGAGAAGCTGGCGGGAGCTGATAGCGACATCCTGGAGGCCCGCACCGCACGTCGCAACATCCGCCAGCGCCCACGTCGCGCGGAGTGGGCAGATGTGGGTCATGCCATGTGTGTTAGTGCGGCGCGGGCGCGGAAGCTCATGCTGTGTGAGAAGGGAGGAGAGCCAAACTGACATTAACCAATAACATCTAATACTATTGATTCAGTGTCTTAGTCATCTAATGCCATGTAGTAGTGATGTAGAATGTTGATGAACAAAAAAAAACGCGCACACACACACATGGAGTTGTTGTAGAACCTCATCAGGCCTGAGAGCCAACCGTTTACATGACACCTTAATTCACCGAAAAAGATCGATGTAACACCATGATGTTCAATCATATCTATAGGATTTCCGGTGCACCTTCCCTTCAACATATGTAGACCAATAATTCTTAAGGGGAAACGGAACATTAAATTCAACTTTTCTCCCCGCAGATGAACGGCCCATCTATCAAGCTGCACAGTTTGATCCCAAATGTCATCAACTCACTTAGCACCAGCGCCGTCGTGATGGGGAACGGCCCGTGGTCGCTTCGATCGGCTCCCGAGTATGGAACCCCCAGCAAACCTCAGTCGCTTCCTTCTGAGCAGCAACTATATAGTTATGAAACTGGGATCAGAAGGCGAAGGAAGGAAGGTGACATCGAAGCTACTAGCTACGCCACCAGAACCGAACCCCCCAGAGAAACGGTGGCGTCCGAGCTGATTCGTGAGGACACCGAGCTGGTCTTTGGCTTGGAGGATGCCAAGTTCACCTCCGAGGAAGTGAAAGAGAAGGCCCTCCGATGAAGTGAAGGGCCTCCGATGAAGTGAAGAGGGTGTCGGGGTACGGTGTCGATCAACGAAAGTGGACTGGAGATGCCATGGCATACCATGGCACCCTGCACCCTGCCGGCAGCTACCTTCCATCTTCAAAACCCGGAGTTTGGTATCTTCAAGTCATCAGCTCCAAACATCAGCAGCCAGCGGCTTCTTTTCATCCATCTTCCACCCATCCGACGGCACGACACCACGGGTAACCGGCGCCCGCAGTGAAGTCACCGTGTTCAGCGGTGTATTTTGCCGGTTCAGCGATGGTTCGGCTTCTTCACCACTTGTTCACCAAGTCATGCAGCAAGTCGTCTCGGGGGGCCAGGCATGTTCGTTGAAAAACATAACTGCGAGACGTTGCATTGGTTCATTTGTATAGGACTGGTTGCATGTGTGCTGTCAGACGCTACTACCATTGGTTTGCCTTTGCATGGAGGGTTGGGTGCGCATGGAGACACACACCTACGTTCATGCTTCTCAGTTAAGACATACACTGACACACACACAATACATACACTGGATCACACGCACAGAAATTGGGCCTGCAAAAAGAACACTATATATAAGGATGTGCTCCTCCGCAAGTGAGTGGTTTGGGCTCTCATGTTGTATGGCTTTTGTAGATGCACCCTCCTAAACAACTAAGGTGGACTGAGACTCAGTCTGACTCAGAGGGCTTGAGAAGCTGCCACTTTGGATGGCCCATGACTTTCCCACACATCGGATGGTCATTCGATGGTCACGCCCTGCGCGGGTTACCTGCGTCTAGACCTGTCTAGAACCAGACAGTGATCGGTCTCGAGTGTCAGACGTCCAGGTGAAAGTGGCACAAGAAACCGAAGGGAAGATCAATTTGATCTCCCAGAACTACGGCCCCTTGGATTTTCGTGAACTGGCCCCCCCCGCATCTGTCTTTTTCCGTATATCTTTTCCAGTATCTGGGAACCACCTTGCAGTTCGTTGGGCAAGTTGAGAGGGCATGGCGTTCGCCCCCAAACTGAACGTGAGATGCAAAATTGGTTTGTTTGTCTTCGTGGTGGATCCACGATCCGCAGGGACACCCGGGTGAACCCCGTCCCCGGTTCTCAGAGATAGAAGGAGAACCAGCTCACGATCGTGAGATGTAGATATCGCAGATTGCTACAGAAGACCGAGGTGTCGACAGCTTCGTGACATGTCGCTCCAAGGGAATCGCTTCGTGACACGACCCCCCCGGCTTCCGCCCCGAGTCGAGAGTGTTGGTCCTCCCGGGTCGTCTCGAGCGAGGTGGATCATGGACACCCCGAGCGGACGCCACTACTTGATACCCCCGTTTCAACATCCGGTCAGTGACGCTGAGTTTTCAGGAGGTTCCATGGTCTTCTGATCTTCAGCATTCTTCAGGGTCTAGGAACCTAGACATATAACTAGGATTGGCAAATCAGCTTAAGGCGGCCAAGGGGTCTTTGCGAGACTTAGGTTGTTTCCATAGTAGACTACTTTTGCCATTTGCACCTCCCAATTCCATGTAAATGTGAGTGGGAGGGAGCTTGGGTGCAACCCGCCACAAAACACCGTTGCAAACACGATCTACCTCCATACTGCGCCATATCTGACAGCAGTTCCAGCCGCCTGTGCCGAACATACCAGGGCCCCCATTTCGGGGTGGTTCATAGATACCCATGAACCTCTAAGGAGCTTTTATTGGATACCCCTGCACGTCCAGCGCAGCAGTCCAAAACGCCCACCGTCCACCGGTCCGCTCCGCCCAGCTCCGGGACGAGGTCCCGTGGCCAATCGCGGCGCCTTGCTTTTCTTCCTCATGATGGAGCTCAGCAAGATGCACACCTTCTACAAGCACCCGAAAGCACAAATCGGTACCGTCAGGCTGTTGAAACACTCCGGAGAGGCCTTTCTTTTTTAAAACCCCAGGTCGCTCCTTTCGGCCGACCGGTCCCTCAAAACCAGAGGGATTGGTTCAGGTCTGGACCCCTCCATGAGCGTTTGGGAGGGATGGTATTTTAAGCAAGTTGGGTCAAAAAGTAAAACACATCACACGTGTGGGATGCCTCTTTGATGGGGGCTTACTATAGTATGGCGTAGGTAGTGTTACTATTGCCCAAGTTCCTTTTGGGATCGGTCCTTTAGGGTGTTCTCATTGCTTCCATTCTGATCTATTCATTTTGTGCCACTTGCCTAACTCCGGTCTCGGATCGTTCTGATCTGTGCCGATGGATCTGTGAGGTTGGAGCCTGCCAACTGTCGGATTTTTAGACAAGGTCAACTGGTGTTTTTTTTACATCATCTTAACGGCCACACGGGACGGGTGGGCGCTCCCCGAAGACTGGCCGCCGATTCTGGATCGTAAGCCAAGAGGGTGGACCTGGATCAAGCAGGTCAGGCACCACCCGGTGCCAAAGGATGGTTTATAGGTGTTGATAGGCCCCCCCCTGACCATGTGTTTCCAGCCAATAACCCTCCACCCAGGGTGGTGCTGGCTTATTTGCTGGCTTCTACCTTCATTTCGCAGGCTCCACCTTTCAGGGACAGGAGCAAGAAGCTATAATAAGCTATAGTAACAAGTAACAAGGGCATCGCTACTAGGAGCAAGAAGCTACTAGTAGCTGCATTACTACTAGTAGCAAGGACGTAACTAGTAGCAAAGAGCATTACTAGCAGTACCTCGCCGGAATGCCCGTCCCGCCATCGAGGTACTCTTTGGATGCTTTTGTGCAGGTGGTCACGCGGGCGGTGAACCAAGTCTCTTTGCGACAGGCCAGGCGACCGTGGCTTGTTCTTTGGGGTGAAGACTTGTTGAAGATAGTTCCTTGGCCATGGTGTACCAGCTGACTTCGTAAAGACTGAACAACCGGAAAGTACAAACCAACAGGGACAATTCAAGCGATTTCTTTGTACAGGCCTGAACCCCAGAGGTCAAACCTTTCTGGGTCAATGTTTGGTTGCGGTGGTGCAAAACATATTCCACAAACTACACTTTGACTCACTAACATGAAAGTGGTGGCCCTTTGGAAGGCATTTCCCTTGTAAGAGAAACAGGGAGTTCTTCCACTACCATCTAAAGTAATGTGTTCAGAGGGCATCTCAACCCAAACGACGCCACATGACGCCTCCATGTCTCAGTACATGTCCAGCCAACCTCACGTTCTTCGTGCAGCTCTCAACCTCCGCGGCGGTGCAGCTCTATACCTGCACCTATTGCAAGAAGCTACTACCCAGAACTTCCAACGTCGAAGTTTAACTTAGCCAATGAGAAACGTCGAAGTTAAACTTGTACATTGTACACCTCAGTGCGTCTAAGTTTTACTCATGTTAGTTGTCTTAAACAGAACAGACTCCGCAGAACGACGAAGCTTAACCTGGTTAAACATAGACAGAAACAACGTCGAAGTTAAACTTAGCCTTTGAAGATTAGGGTACTAGCAACGGGCGCATCACTACTAGTAGCAAGGACGCGACTAGTAGCAAGAAGCGCTGCTTACCCATATACCGTATACCCTCAAAAGTGCCCCAGGCAGGTGCACCGCCACGCAGTGCCTATTTAAAACGCTCCCCTTAAGAATGCGCCGCTTGCATGAGCGCCTTAAGATGCGGTTGAGAAACGCCTCACCAGGTCAAGGAGAAGAAGACGGAGACCCTGGGCATCACCAGTGCGCTGAAAGACATGGACGAGCGTGAGGAGCGGCGCGAGTCCGCTGCGCAGCTCACGACGCCGGAGCTCCAAGGTGGGAAGTCGTGGCCGGGGCAAAAGGTCCGCTGATTTTTCCAGTCAGATGGAAAACATTTTGAGTGGCAAAAATGGCCGCCCAATGGTAGTATCACTGAATGATGGAGCTTGAACATCTTCAAACTGTGTGACTAAGTTCCTTCTCCAGCACGAAGCTGAGATGTTGAGATTGGGCAAGCCAGCTTGCCAAGGAGGTTCTCCTTCTTTTTGGGCCTTCGCGGCCCGCGGAACAGGCAGCGACGTCTTTGAAGGCGACCATGTGGAAGAGGACGACGAGGTGGAGGATCGCTGGTGGGGGCTGTCGCGCGAACTGCGGGGGGAGAAGCCATGTGCGTCCTGGACCCTTCCGAATGGGAGGTCCTGCAAGGCCCCCCCAGTTCGGCCATTCTCTGGAAGAACCACCTCAAAGACCATCCTCACGAGGTACCATTATGGGGAAGTGATGGGAAGTGGTGATCCAGGTACCACTGCAGTGTTCCAAAGACGAAAGCCAAAGACGAAGTCCACTGGGTTATTCTGTCAATGTTTTGTTTCTTTTTGTGCGTGCATGGGTCACACTCCCTGAAGATGGCATGGCTTCGCCCCTGAAAAGACCATGAAATCCTCTACAGACAGGGGGCAGGGTGATTCCCTCCAATTCCACCGGTGTCTCCACTAGTGTCTCCACCCCCCCAACCTGCCGACAGTCCGGCCGATGAACGCAGGAGATTGTGGAGCTTTCAGGTCAAGCCTTGACAGATCGGGTGAAGCAGCTGGAAGGCCGGAATCACGGGCTCGTCGACACGGACATGGAAAACCGGAAGTCATGGGTTCCGTTCCTTTATATATACAGACCAATATGCAATGCTCTTGGTGGCTTTCATCAGCACTGCGCTGCTTTTTTCACGTCATCCAGCATGGCCCTAAAGCATCCTCACGGTTTTTTTTTGCCCCTAAAGGGATCATGTGGAACATTTGCGGATCCCAAAAAAAGGAACTCAATGGAACTCACTGAAGGGCTTGGGATATGATTGTCTATATGGACTATCAGCAACACCGTTGACTTAAGATACCACGGAAGTTGCCACCAGGAAGAGAGGCACTCAGACCCGGAGCTTTGGCCACCAAAATTGATCAAACCAACTTTCAACCCCCCGGTGAGTTTAGGCGAACACCTATAAGTTTTAAGCCATAATATCATATATCTATCATTATCTATCCACATGTTACAAGCTAAGCTTCACCAAGCAGGATTGGTGACCTTGTTGCCTTGCGTTCGGCTCGAGCGGAAGGGAGTGGTCTACTCGGCTACTCGAGTGGTGCAGGAGTGGTGACCTTTGCCATCTATTCCTATCTTCGTCGTGGTCTACTCGATGCAGCCGCCCGGATGGAGCATTGAATCCTTCCAGCGCAGCATAGCGGCGATGGACGCGGCGGGAGCTGCATGCCACGTTGGGTGACAAAACGGATGACTTGGACAGACTGCTATGGTAAACCTCAAGAACAGCACTGCTATGGCAAAAAAACAGAAGGAGGGACATCGCGCACTGAAATCATAGAAAAGAAAGGCAAAGCTCAAGGTGAACCGTTCACTAGCCGGCCATGTGGTGCATGTCATGGGGGAATGGGACGGGGAGGGAGCTGTCTAATTACACCCTGACTCTGCAACCTTTTGTGATTCACGACTTGAATAGATGATCCATGATCCTTCAAATGCTCAGCAGCTGGAGCTATTCTCCGTACATGTCACGTTCATCATCCTTCAAACCAGGAGCTCCTCATATTCAACCAGCGAGGACGTCGCGACGGCCACCGATATGCTTGCGCGGTGGCTTGTGCTCAGGACAAGCTGACCGTGGCCTCCATGTTGGCTCTCAAGATCTTGGTCCGATCAGGCTAGCTGACCGGGGCCCGGGCCACGGTCGAAGTGAAGTGCCAGTTCTTCCCCAGCAAATAGGGAGCCGGCACTGGGAGCGACAGAGAGCTTTCCAACCCATTGTGAGTGGATGCATGTGCAGGTGCATGTTCTGGCTCTAGTCCCACCACGGGCTGGTAAGTGGAGCAGCCCCAGGTCTGGCAAATCCAACCACTCAGGAATGTACCATGTGTTTAGGCCATTGACAGGCACCCATGGAAATCACCTGGATCCGATGCGGAATTGATTAGGGGTCCTATCAAAAGCTAGAGCATTTCCACTGCGAAAACCATTGCTTTGCTGTGGGGCATCGTCTCGAACAGTTCTATTACTGTATTGGTAGCTCATGGTAGCTCGCAGGATGGTCCAAGGTTCGTTGTGGCGTGTCGCGGGCAAGCTTTCTCTCGAGCCGTGGCCCGAGCACGGTGATGAGCTCGTTCCTCCTCCTTTGTGGGGCACATACTATGCCTTCTATTCGTTGCGGTCCCGCAAGAATGCCTAGAATCCGAACTGGGCTGAGCTCCAGCATATCTGCTTGTGGCGCAAAGCCTCACATACAGCATCTCACGGAGGAACATACTATATGTAAAGTGATATATATATATATATGGAAGTCGCACTCATTGAGTTAGATAGTGTCATGGACATATAAGGTGGTCCCTCGAAAGGGCTGGAGCTGCTCAGCAAGGTGTCAAACATGCTCGGCAAGGTCCAGTTAAATATATAGAACGTATAAAATATATATATATATACATATAATATACCAGGGCCCCCCGTGTCAGGGGTGTCCAATAATAGCCCCTTAGAGGTTAATGGGTATTGATCAACCATCCCGGAACAGGGGCCCCTGCTATCACGTATTGGTGCCGGGTGTGGCGCAGGGGCACTCATGGCACGTCACCCAGAAGGGGACCAATCAATCGAACGACCGTGGACCGATCGGTCGAACGAATCACTCAACTAATTGAACCAGCCTAAGAATCCGGGCCCAAAACCAACACATACGGTTTTGAGGGCCCAGACCCCTGCCCTGGAGGGTACCCGTGCGGAGAGCCCAAGGATTGGCAAGTGGGAGCCAGGCTCGTCAATTCGGTCGAACGAGATCCGTTCTTCCCAGTTCCGGACGCTTGCAGGAACTGTGCAGCTCGAGGATCTGAATCTGTTGATCCGAGCTCCGGTGGACCCCAATCCCCCGCCCATGCCGGATACCACGCGCAGCTCCTTGGATCGAGTATGGGAGGAAGACTTGGAAGGGAGGAAGACTTAGGTGGATGGGGTGTGAACGTAATGCTTGTAATCCACTGGGACAACATGACGGAACTTGACAGAACCGACAGAACCCAGAACCGATCTGTTTGCAGATTCACTGAGACAAACTTCAATGTTTCAGATATCAACCCTAGAGGTGCGTCGAGAAGTACCGCAAGCACAAGCACACAGATTCTCAAAGAACGGGTCATTACAGTGGTTTCAGAAAGAGATGGCACACACCCAAAGATGGGGGCCCAATACAAACCACTTTTGGGGGATTGCACCATCTACTCTTGAAACCACCAAGATGAGGCATGACAAGGGAACGGCCGCCGAATGGAGCCCAGTGCCGGCTGTAACAGCCCCACCATAGAGGGCTCCTATAGGAGCATGACCTGTTGTTCCAAAGAACAAGAAGTTCCCACTGTACATAATTCCCAGAGATTTCTCATTCGATCCACTTGTTCGCAAGGTGTGCGATCATTTTGGGCGCTTGGTTTTCGGCTGTCGCGGTCGGTGAATTTGGCATTGGTTCGACCGTCGGCGCTGACCTGGGGACAGCTGGGGGCTCGGCACCTGTGCCAAACATGTGCCTCCCACCTCGCCGCAAGACCGTTTGCGCCCCGGACCCCGCAAACCCCGCGGATACTTGCACAGTCGCTCGCGCGCCCCGAGAGACAGCCCCGTGACGGTGGAGCGCCTGCGTCGGTGAGACATCTTAGGTTGGCTGAATGAACATCAATGGGCACAACTCAAAGCCCTGGAGGTTCTTCCAGTCTTCAAGACCGGATCTCACTCCTTAACCAACACCTTGGAGCAGGCGACGAAGTCGGAAGTGGGAAGTGTGACGGGGAAAAATGTGGGTGGGCCCACCCTTCAGCCAGAGGTGTGACAGTTTCCTGGTGTTGCTGATGTTTGTTATTTTTACTTTTTCCAGGCTAGGCAAATTCCGGAATCCCTGCCCTGATGGACAAGATATGTTATTCTTCTTGCCAGCTTCTTGGACAGCCGGACAGCACATCCAAGGGTTCGAGTGTTCGGGGACTGGCAGATTCGACTTGTGGTGTTTTTTAGGGTACGACTTGTACTCTGGGACCCTTACAGTGATCGTCCCTGAGATCCCAGAAACTCCATTTGGAGGTCTCTGTGAAGGTCCTGGTTGTTGATTGACTATTGCTTTGCCTACGTGTTGCACTATGGTGATGGGTCAAATCCTCTAGACTCTAGTCCGAGTCCGCCATGTATATAGCTTGACCAACATCCTGGTGACATGACCCACCATATATTTGACTGTGTGCAATTTGGGGGAAGAAGTCGGATGAAGTAGGACGATCACCAGTGCCCATCCCAGTTGCCAAAACCACTTGTTGCTGATGAGCATGAACTGATAGAACAAACATCATTATAGCAACAAACACACATCATGCCGAATACTAAGTTTACTCCTCCTCATTCATGTGCACATGGGTGCAACTGGTGGCATGTCTCAGGCATTTCCACCCCAAGAAGGACCATGACTAGCGGGCGTCCATGAGTCGAGTCCGAGAGGTTGCCTTCAATTGACGATCCACATCTTGGTAAAGGAATGGTGGGCCAGGAATCACGTAGTGACCTTCCAAGGGGCCGGGGGGAAATTGTAGGAGCTCTTGGGCCCGGGGCCAGCTGATGTACAGCAATACCAAGGTGAGGATTGGGTTCCCAAGTGCTCAATTTGCGCGGCTGAAATGTCATATTGTGAGCTGAGTGACATGGAAGTAGGCAACTTGGATTGGGAGCGAAGGATCTCCAGGGTGTTTAAACAGCTGCTGTTCTGTTTGCAGTCGCTTCATGTCGGCTGCCACACCTTTAGGTTTTAATAGACTTACTACGACTCACTGTTATTTCCATTATTTTGTCGGGTGCTCCCTGGACAGAGTCAGGCAGTGTCAGGCTCCACCTCGACACATGCCAGGACTCCTTGGGATGGAAACGATGGTTCGCGGAAGAACGGGCAGAGTCCTCGGACCTTCCCCGCGAGTGTCGGGAGTTGTGCCTCGACCGGCAACATGCGGGGTCCTTCGCATGGGGCGGTGTGCGCATGGAGGTGGGCCTGGGAAGGGGACAAGCTTAGCCAAGCTATAGATATTCAATGATCACAGCGTGCTGAAATCTGATCTTCCTCTCAGATGTGTCCCTCAGACATTGGCACCCCCGTTTCTTTGCTCACAGAGGTTGGCACCTGAAATGCAACGGGTTTTCCAACCTTACAGCTCTTACAGGGACCCTGTGAACCGATTTCGTCAAGGACAACTAAAGAATCAGATTCCATTCGAACCATTATATATATATATATAGCATATAAAGCCTTTTTGGCATCATACCTTTATTTGGTGTCACCAATTTCAACACAATAACACCTACAGTACTCCCAGTACTCCCCTCAGACGTCCTCATGGAAGCAGACCGGAGACCCTGCACTTGTAGAGGAACATGGTCTTCCAGCGGCCGAACTGTTCCACTCCGTTTCAGGGAGTCTGACTTCGGGTGCTTTCTATTTCCCCCATGGCCCCATGGCATAAATCCCCTGGACTGGGGACTGGGAATAGGTGTTTGTTCCTCCCAGACTCCGTTCCGACCACCAGCACATCCTGTCGCACAGGTCAGACCTCTCGCTCCGCAGGTCTTCCTTCCATCGACTCTTCTTGCTTCGAGTGCTCCGGCCCGACCGCATCGGGGCGGCCCTCACACAGTTCGTCCAGGAGCGCGTGACCGTGACCGTGCGGGGAAGCGGCCCGCGGAAGAGCGCAGAGCGCAGCGGGAGCGGGTGCGGCAGAGCTGGCGTGGAAGAGGGTGCGGCAGACTGCCAAGGGCAGCCTTAGGACCAGGTGAGTCGAACTTCTGTCCCTGGGCTCCAAGTCCCTTCGTTTCAAAGGTGGGACTGGAGGGTCGAGTCATACCTTCTGAGGAGGTATGACTGGAGCCGTAGGGTGTATGATTTTTCCGTGACTAAGTCCCAGACACTCCATGGGACTGCCGCCTACATGGACCCCCTTTTCAACCACCCCAACTGATCGGATTTCATATGCCAGTATCACCTGTCGTCTTTGGGATAGGGTAGATCACAGCTGCTCGTCATCGATGCGACCAGGAAGACTGGGAGATACTGGGAGCAGGTTTGGGCTTTCCAGCCCATCACCTGCTATAAATGCCGATCGTGTTTTGAGCCTTTTTCTATCAAATGGCAGGTGGATGCAGGTGGATTCTAGGTACACCGCACGACCGGTCCGGCTCAAATCCAGGTCGATCCGGTCCGGCTCGGGCTCGGCGTTACGGATTCCACATCGGTTGCTTCAATCGTGACCTTCACTCCGCTTCACTATCATGGACATAGGCTACGTTACATAGGAAACCACCTGTTTTAGAATCATGCTCTTCGCAGGTTCCATAGTTAGTGAGTCAGAGTGTAGAGTTTGAAGCTTCAAAAAAGAGCTCCCCAAAGCTCCCTGAAAGCGACGGTCCTGAGGCCATAGGTTCTATCCCAGTGCGAGTGGCAGTTCCGTTCTTAAGGGACTTGGACTGCTTGCACCCAATCGAACGGTGGTGAACACATCATAGATCACAAATAGATATATTACCCTACGCACCCAAACCATAAATTTGTAGGGTCGATGAAAAACCCTAGGGTTTCTGAAGGAAACAGGTTTTCCAAACCAGTACCAAAATACGGGTTTAGTACGGGTATGTACGGGTTAAATATGGGTTTAGTACGGGTTAAAAATGGGTTTAGCACGGTTTAGAAAAACAAGACCCGAGGTTTTAAGAGCAAACCTGAGGTATTTTTGATTTCACAAGAATACCCGAGGTTTCGATTGAGACCCTACAAATTTATAGGGTTTGGTTGCGTTTGTAGAATATATATATATACTGTATATTACTGTATATATATATAACTATAACGCATATAGTACTCGACCATTTCTTGTAGAGGTCGAGTTTGGCTGGAAGGACCCGTTTGTCTTTCCAGGACCATTTGGGACACGAGTTCATTGAGCAATTGCCCTTCGACATGATGCAGACGTATGAAGAGTCGACCTGCCTCACTCCGATCTTCTTCGTGCTGTTCCCAGGCGCGAAGCATGACCAAGCTGCGCAGATGCTGTGTCCAGCGGCTAGGCCCCCCCAAAACATGCTATAGCCGCTAGCCTATGTGCACGCTTACGTGCCGATTGAAATTTATAGCGCTGCTTGCGAGAGGATATGGCAGTGGAAAGGTCGATACACATCCCTGTACCCACAGATGTGGCAGTAATTATCATAGAGAGGGAAACTGGTTGGCATGTGCGAAGCGAAAGTTAGATGCTGAAGTGTTCAAAGAGAGCTTTTTGGGGGGGGAGTACCGTTGCCAAACGCCACCTTTGTTATTTGTTTGGATGCCAAAAGTTGGTGCTAAGGAGTTTATACAAAATGGCAACACTACATTTGTGATGGTAGATTTTAAAAGGCAATTATGAAGCGGCACGCAAGAGAATACTCTAAAACACAAGCTAGGCGCTAACGTGGCGCTTGTGGGGCGCTAGCTTTTTTTTTGAATCTGCTTTGATTGCTAGAAGCCATTTGCTTGGACCACATGTTTAATCTGTGATGTGCAGTTTCATAGGGCTAGCAGGAGCAAGGACACAACTTCAAATGGTTGGCATGTTGCACTATTCCTAGTGAGCTTGCTTTGCCCATTTTCACACCTTGTCTTTGCCAGGGCTAAACCAGGTAAATGTTCGAGACTTTTCGCGCTAGGCTCGCGCTAGCTCCGCGCTAGCTCCGCGCTAGCAGAAATTGCTGAAATGTGTGCATAGTGCACGGCACAAATGACAGACCCAATACTGTGAGAACAAAATGCGCGCAGCGCTCCTAGGCAAAGTATGAGCTGCACTTGACAAACGACAAAGCCCACACAAGTCGGCAGAGCAAACAGCTCAAGCAAATGCAGCAAACCAGCAGTACAGAGAGTAGCTCCTCTAGCACTGCCGACGGCAGCTCTAGTCAGCTTAGGTACAAAAGTATGCGCTAGTGTATTTTGCTGTGAAAAGAACAAAACATACCATAAAACAAGGTTTTACCATTAGTGTTAGTTATATGGTAAACATGAAGCGGCACGCAAGGAATTCTGCATTCGCGCCGTTTTCGGGAATAAGACTTTAGTCAACCGAAAATTTGGCTCATGCGTGCCAAATCCGAAATCCATGCCAATTCCTCCACCAATCACCACAGGGCATGCAAAAACCAGGTACGCGATCAGCAATCATCCGCCGAGATGCTTGCATTCTCTGGCATTCTTTGCGGACGTTGAGTAAGAGAGACCCCAAGGCCCCCCCCCCTCGGGCCGATCTCCAAACCGTCCCGGCCGAACGGACCACCGGCCTCCGCTCTGCCTCTCATCCGCAGGCACCGATCCGACCAGCACCATTGAGGCGACGGCGCATTCGTTGGGCTTAAGCTTTGGCAACGGCATGCTGCACAACATCTCGACGCTCGGAGCGGCGGATAGGTCCGGTCCGGAAGCGGTGAGGGCGGGGTATAGGAAGCGGTGAGGGTGGGCGAGAGAGGGAGGGAAAACGAGGGAAAACGAGGTGAAAGTGGGAGGTATCATCGGGAGATGGGGTGGAAGTTGGATGGGGTGGTGGAAATGAGAAATGTTGGTGAGATTGGTAGCTGGCCATTTGGAGTGCAGGCTGCCTGCAAAGCAGTGTTCGACAACATTTGAGGATGAATTCGGCCCCGGTAGGAAGCTGATCTCTTTCCTTGCCCCGCCAAGTGACGACCATTTCCACCATTTCCCCCTATTGATATCCTAGTAGTGTGAAGAGTACGTGATCCCTGGTGACCGTTGTGTTTGTCCTTCCGGTTTGGGGCCCTACACCTCTTCCGAAGCTGATTGATTTGTTCAGCCCAGCTCTCACCAAAGCTCGACCTGCACCGCTTTGGTTGGGGTGGCCCCAAACAGTCAAAAAGGAACAACTCAAACAAAAAAACAACGATGATCTCTATTGCCTCCTGATGAATTGTCCCCAGTTCAATCTTTGTACCCTCCAGAATTATCAGAATTCTCCAGCGACGTCAATGATTTTACCAAATTACATATAATTACAGTAACCCTCTTGGTCTTTCAAGGAAATGCATTGAATTCCAATTGGAACAGACAGAAGAATCACATCCTCCAAGTTGCCAAGCCTTAAAGAATCAGCTGGAAAGGGAATCATCGCACCCTCCAGAGTTGCCGCACCCTTTTCCTTCTCGCCTGAGGATGGGACAGGGCCAGGAGAGACGGGCTCTCGGGAGAGTCGGAATTTGGGAGACGTGAATGGCAAAAGGCATGGTGTCATCACCTTTTCTGCACCGCTTGAGGGTTGTGGACCATTTTTGGAGCACTTGGTACTCCGCAAACGGAACGGTGTAAGAATGTGAACAGCCAACTTGCTTAATCTTGCTTCGAAGGTTATGACTGGCCACTTTGTGATTTCCGGTGCCTTTTGGTTTGGGGAGTGGGGAGTGGTGGTGTTATTGGCAACCGACCGGCTATTATTCATTAGTGTGGCAACCCTATGCAACCCTTTGAGCAGCTGTGGCAAGGGATAGCGGAAGAGTGCAGTCGGAGTGGCAGTCCGGACCGGACTAAACTGAAACATGACAAAACCACTTAAGACACAAAACCACTGGTGGAAGTCCAATCTGCTGGGACTCATTGTTTGACCTTCACAATTTTCAATTTTGACCCAATGACTCACGAAGTGGTTTAGGGGAAGCACCATTGAGCGGAGGCGCGACCCCATTGCCGTGTGATAAGGACTGGCAATGCTTATGACATCTTATGGACATGCTCGCAATATAAACCCAATCAGCCGTGATAAGCGGGATATATGTTGTGGAGTTCGAATGCCCAGATGTTTCCTCTTAGAACGATTTTCAATCTTCCCCATGGCCGAACCGTGAAGACGTGGAGTCACGTTTTTTGCGGCGCGCTGGTGGCGCTGGTGGCGCTCGAGCTCAGCCTCAAGGAGATGGTTGCCATCAATGCTGTGACCAAGGCAGCAAGAGATGGCCATTGGGTGGTCCTTCAGAACATCCACTTGATGCAGGAGAAAACGAGCAAGCAGAGATGTCTCGACGGAAGACATCAACGGAACAAACACATTGAAGCATAGATGATGTTAATTTTTTCATGGGGGAAGGTCATACGGTATGCTTCCAAAAGGACGTGAGCATGTTGTGAATGTTCAGGATCGTGACGGATCGGATTTCAGGCTGGGACTTCAGCTATTTCAGCACCGTGAGGAGTGGCTGAAGTCCTTGGAACGGGTGCTGGAGACCATCGAAGAGTATGCCCATCCAGATTTCAGGCCTCGAACGTGAATGGACGGATCACGACGAAAACCGCCGTTCGTTCCGAAAAGCGCGCGCGTGAGTGAGTGGCCACTGGCTTTTCGGAGTGAGTGAGTGGATCCCAAAGGCCTCCGATCACGGCGCCAGCCACCTGGTTTGCCGCGACACCTCAGACATCTTGGGCTCGATCTTGCAAGTAAAGAAGCAACTTTTTAGGGCTCGGAATGAAGATTCCAACGTTCGGTGACCGTTGTGGGGCTCGGAAGTCTCACGAAGTTCGTGCAAATTGCCTCATGCATGCTACAATCGTTAAATTCTTACTGTAAAGCATTTAAATAGTGAACATTCTTGTGTACAGGATGTCAACCCAATGTCGTTTTGGTGGGCAGTCGGTGGTGTTTTGCAGTTCCATGAGCGGTGAAAATTGGACGAGAAATGTGGGTTTCACAGGACCCTGCAAATGTGGCATTGATGCTGCTGATAGACATTGATAGACATAGCACCCAATACGACCACCCCCCCATCCGCTGGAATCCACCATGAGATGCTGCATCAGACCGTCAAAGCACCGGAGCTGTCAGGTGCATTTTGACCTCCGAGCCGCCGAGCGTCTTACAAGGACCACTGTGGCCGATGGTGCCGGAAGCCATCTTGCAGAAGCTGCTCAGATTTGCTCAGCATGGACATGGGTATTTTGGATGGGTGAAAACCTCCCAAACCACCTCCAAAGCTGAGCAAAGGCCGAACAGAACCCTGCTACCATTTTGCTGCAATACGGTACCTGGTGCCATACCTGAGTCATACCTACCATCCTCGCCCGCGTGGCGGGCCAGAGCTGCGCAGCAGGTGAAGCATGGTACATATTCCTGAGTCTCCAAAAATACAAGGGTTTCGTCCAATTCTGTTCACTTGGATAGGTCAACCATATCACATCCCATCATATCCCATCGCGCCGGTGCCCCGAGGTAAAACTAGCCAGGAAAATCAGGTCAATCATTAAGGTCATTTATATTCATTTATTATGGTCGGTTCATCGCAAATTCACAGGTGACCAACTGAGCCTTGTTGCGACTGCTGGTTTCCCTGCCGCTTCTTCGCTCAGTTCACTGCCTGGTCCGAGCTTGTCCGCAGCGCATCCCAGGTGCATCAAGATCGCGGACGAGGCGCCAACGGATCTGAAGTCGAACCTGCGACGGGCCTACGCCAAGTTCTCCCAGGACGGTTCCGTGATTTTCATCACGTGGGTGACGGTTCGACCGGCTCGGCGCTGGACGGAATGGGCTATGACTGGTTGTGGTCTTAGATGGGTCAACACCTGGAGCCTAACTGGTCGGTAGGTCTACCGGTCGGTCTCGTGGTGCTCCCCACAGCCATGGGCCATGGCTCGCAGGAACACATCGAGGCCTGTCAGAAGCCTAAGGAGTTCAAGGCGGGGTGAAAAGTGGCAGAACCATCGAGGAACTCAGACGAGGGGTGTGGGCTTTTGGTGTGGATGTTGGGCCTGACCCAGAGGTGTCGCGTAGTGTGGGCCTTACCGCACCTTACTACCAATCGCCCTTGTACCCATTGTGGCCCTTTGTAACCATTCAGGGCTTGAAGATGACTTTCTTTGTTCCTGATCAATGGGTTCATTGAGCTGCTGTGGGATGGCAGGAGACCTTGGAAACACCTGCAGGTTCAGAAACATGTCGTGGTAGAGTTTGTTTCGACATGTTTCGATGCCGCATGATGCCGTATGCTCAGCATGTAGATTCTTGGACACGCTGAGCATAGGAAGTTGGCCCACCACTGGAGTCGTTTTCATGGGCCATGGACTCCATGGACCAAAACCGTGCGTGTGGGCTGACTGTCACGTGCTCATAGGCCCAAGAAAGAACACAGAGCAAGTAGGATGATGTAGGATGTGTATTTTGGTTGCTCTTTGCCGGGCGGGAAGACATGGTGACACAGTGACACATGTATAAATATATAGACACATGGTTGCGATGGTTTCATATGCTGAATGACGTTGTCAAGACCCTGTTTGTTCAAGTAAGTCACAGCTCAGAAGACGTCGCTTGTAAGAAACATTAAGAAACTCGATTTCTGATGCATCTGCAGCGGGATGCAGCGGGCCAAATACCCAAAGACACACCAGTCACCAGCAAAGCACAGATCGATGGAAATCCAGGCCACCCTCTTCGCGCTTTGCTTCTTCCATTCCTTGGTCTTGGGCCGTGTGAAGTTTGGGCCACAAGGATGCCTGGCACTGGGACTTCGGTGGAGCAAGGACGCTAGGTAACGGGGCTCCTGGCCTTAGTTAGATACTAGGAACAAGGACACTACTAGTAATTAGCTCTTGATAAAACACATCCTACTTTACTAAACAAGTCAGGTTCTTGAACGCATCCTACCAGATTACCAACAGCTCGGGTAGTCGAAGGTAATTCGCGCAGACTTGTTTCGGGGGGGCCTTGATTCTTGATGTTCACCAGTGATTCGCATCCGCCACCCCACAGGGGCCACCCCGGCTTATGTGGGCCGGGGCAGCCTGAAATGTTGTGATCTTGCTTGAAAAGTATGAAAAACCAAACTCGTCGAAATCGGGGAGCACCTGTAGTCTGCATCCTGAGATTTGGTAGTGGCCGTGCAAACCACCTCATGAATCCGCATGAGGGCCCCATGAATCCCCACATGTTTTTTAAACATAAGATTGAGAATTGATAATGATTGAGATATTTGTTGGCAATCTCTCAGTGAGTGATGTTGGATCACCTCAACATTAAACTTGGGTCTAGGTAGCCCATGTATGTTTACCTTTTATTACGCAATTACACACACGAGCACATGAAGCACATGCTTGTGTGGCGTCCGTGCTTGTGTTGTGTTCAGTACTTGTCTTGAAGGTCTGTCTACTGAGTTTACTGCTTGGGGGGGGATTGTTATTGGGAATCCAGCACAGCATGACAGCAAAGAAGTAATCGACAGATATTGACAGAATATCCAGCATCCATGAACATATCAATTTAGAACTAATCAACTCCAATGCATTGTACCCAGGGCAAGCATTCTATTAAACTTTCATCACACACTGTGATGCTCAGGAGGCAGGAAGGTATGCACAGCTTTTTGCCTGTTGATCAGGATGGTCCAAGAAGTACCCTTTCAACGACGGCGACCTGACGATTTGTGCGCAGGTGCTGTGCAACTACCTCAACAACGTGGCATGCACTTGATTCAGAAAGAAGGCAGCAGAGGCAGTCAGGACAAGCACAAGAGCAAACCGGACCATGCCTTACTCTATTTTTGGTGGGAAGGCCAAGGCACGAGCATGTCTCAGCAGCGGACGAATTCCTTTTTCTGGGGAAGGCCAAGGAACAAAAACTAGCGACCTTCGATATACAACTGAAACTCAAAGCATCGATGAGTTTCAGATCACATATTTCTCCAAATCGGTTCCTGCCACAATCGAAGATTTGCCCCAGTCGCACCACTTCAGTTGAATGATGGCAATTGTTCATTAGGGTGGAGAAGATTTGGGGAAATCATGACCAGGTGACCCTGGAGAATTTCAGGCTAAGAAGACTTTGGACAACCGTCGCCATGCATAATCCAGCAGACCATGAAAAGACGGAGCTGGAGCTCATATATAAAGACGGAGCTGGAGATCATATATATATATATATGCATACATATATACTAATATATTATATATTATTAAAGCTCCTTATTCTAATATATTTATGTATAAATTAGTATATTGGAGCTCCTTTTTCATCGGAGCCCTCATCGCACTCAGGCGGAGAGGTTGGAAACGGAAGTTCCCTGGCCCGACCTCCGGTACATCTTCGGCGAGATCATGTATGGGGGCCATATCACGGATCAGTGGGACCGGGTCGTTCGTCGGTGAATGGGTGGTTTCAACGTTCGATTTGCAAACCTTGGCTCATTGCACTGTTCCATGTATAGGGATCAATAGGGTAGAGATCACCCGGGACTCGGATTGGTTTCAGAAGGTGACTCTCACCAGCACAGCGTAATTTTTTCTGCTGAAAGCCGCGAAAGACGCGTCTCGCAGCAGGACAGGCGAGTGTGCAACACGTATTTGCTGACCCTGGTGTTGCCCGAGCTGCCACTTGGACACCTGGGAGAGATTTCTTTGATGCGAGAACACAACATTCACCCCCCCTGGTGGGAGAGATAAATAAAAGCTGGGCTGGTGAAGATGCCAAACATATCACACAACGAGTTGAAAGATCATTCATATTCATGCATCATGAGAGTGAGAAAACGATTCATTTTTTGTTGTAAAGCTGGCTGATGAAAGATCCGCCAGGAATTTCGGAGTTGCAGAGTCCGGTGTTTCTCGGTTTGGTTGGGTCCCAAACTTCAGTTTCCGATCGGGCAACGGGCCGTGTTTCCAGGCTGACCAACATGTCCTTGGCCCCGGGCTTCAAATCGCCTGATGCTTCCAAGCTGGAGTACAGCTCCTACCAAAAGCATCCCGGCTGACCCTGGGAGAGGCAGCCTGCCGGCCAAGCCGCATGTGAGTGAAGGTCTTCACTAGCAAGGTCAGGTGGTTTATGGAAGACCCCTTCAAGACTCTTTACCGTCCAAAAGCCCAAGTGAGGTGCTGAAAGGTGCTTGGTGCTGTGTTTTTGTTAATATGTGTGTTTTTCCGTTGCTGTTTTGGCAGCTGCTTTGAATTGGGTTTGTTGGTTCAAGCTGCTCGCCTCCAACCTTTGCTTCCAGAAAGGGTGGGTCGTCCAGCAAGGTGGCGTTGGAGTTGCATGAATTCAGCTTGATCACTTGGCCCTTGTAATGCAACATGGCAATCTTCTTGGAAACAAGTACTGACTCAGATGAACTAGTTAGAGGATATCTTGACAGTGCTAGCATTTGACTCGTCCGCGATGTTCCGTTTTGCTCACCCGACCGAGCTCAGAACGCTCCGACTCCGACCTCCGTTTTTCCGACCTCAGACGTGTCGAGTCAGGTTTATCGAAGAGCGCTTTCCTCCGGAGATGCCGCAACTCTTTGGCTTGCATCCCAACGCCGAGATCGGGTTTCTGGAGACAGAGGTTGATGAGAAGTGGTGGGAGAACTTGGGGTCGGGAAGAAAGTTGTCTCGGTGAAAGTTGAGAAGCTGTATCACTGGGTCACAACCCATCTAAAGGAAAACTCACCACGTTACTGCAAGAGGGTCATCTTCGAGAACATTTGGCCCCCTATAGAGCGAATGATACAGCTCTGACAGAAACCGTATTAGGAAGTAACCAGGTAGTGCAGGTGTCCGGTGGACAAGGTCGCTGACCCATCGATGGTTTTCTTTCGTAAGTGCAAGACAAGGGGAGCAGACCACAGATTTGGGCCACTGAAAGCACCGACACCAGTTCCTTGCGGCTGCCCGGCCGTTGAGCAGGAGCCGGAAAGACAAGCTCAGACAGACCAAGAAATATGAAGGGTTTTGGCCGAGCTTTGAGATGCTTTGAGGGATTTTGAGGTAAGACATGTACTCCGACGCCACCTCAGATGTGTACGCGCGGATACGCCCTCAGCCCAAGATCATCATTTGCACAAGCATATAGGAACGGAGCTCATAGAGTTCAAGAACATGATTCAAAGAGAACCTGCAGTCTAGAGTCGTAGAGGACTTGTCTTCTCTTACCTTGGTTCCAAGGCCACGAATTCCACAGCATCCATATGCTTAAGATCCCCAATCCCTGGCAGCGTTCAAAAACGGTCTCCACTTCCGTCCGATGCTAGTGGCCGTCCGAAGAGTTCAGGTTCTTGACCAGCCAGGGGATCAACATCTTCAAGACCGTCCAGAGACTCAGCTGCAGCGAGGCTACGTAGGCCCGAGGCCCGGACCGCGGCCCGGACCGAGGTTCGGGACCGAGGTTCCCTGGGGTCGGCTGAGATGGGAGATCCCGGTTTCTTCATACTTTTGGTGTGTGTGTGTGTGTGTGTCTCCCCCTGCTCATATTCTTGCTTTGTTTCCCCCTGTTCTGTGACTAAGTGCGTGTTTGATAGTATTTGTACATATTGGAAGGACGGTATGTACGCAGGGCAGATGAGGTGAGCAGCCTTTAATCGTGAGATCTTGAAACAACAACAGGGAAGCAACGGGCTCTTAAAAATATAAATAAGCGAGACCCTACCAGAACATGAAGGATGATCATGGATGAACATTGTCCAAGCGTAGTTGTTTGACAATGTTTGACATGTATTGGAAATTCCGCTTCTTGATTTAAAGGGATTTCCACATTTACGCGTGCCATAGACGTTTTTTTTCCTCATAGTAAGCCGTAAGCGGTCCAACGATGGCGATGGAGACATTCAAGGTATACCATCCCAAAAGTCGAGACCTAGATAGACTAACGATGGCCCCACTGGCGGATGTAGGCCTGTTCCCCTCCCGGAGAGTTTGGTGAATTCCTCGCGTCTCAGGATGGTGTCCGGTGCAGACACTGCCGCGGCCGCCATGGATTTGGTTGCTTGTACTCCCCACATCGCCAAGTACAAGGACTGACCGTGAAGCCTTGCAACGTCGGATTGGAGCTGAGATCTTTCATTCAACCTGACCCAGACACTCCATGTATGCCATATATGCCTACATTGGGATGGTTTGGGGGGTCAATGTAGGCATATATTCCATACATGGAGTGTATGGGTGAGGTTGACAAGTTGACATTTCCCCTTATGCCTCGAGACATCTCGAGACATAAGGGGCCGTGGCCTTGCCGCCAACCCGTTGTTTTCAGGTTTCACGGTATGTAAGTTTATTCATATAGATCAACAACATGTGTATACAATAATCAATCAGGGGAGCATCGCAAAGAGACCTTTGTTGCTTGTTTTGTGCATGTATCATGTATTTATGTTATCAACATTCGGCTGCTGGTGTCGAGCAATGCTCAAGGTTCTGCGCCTTAGACCCCTGATGAAGCACTACTAGTAATAAGGGCATCGCTACTAGGAACAAGTGCATCGCTACTAGTATGCCTTTGTTACTAGTTTCTTGCTACTATAGTAGCGATGCACTTGTTCCTCGTCACAAATGATGTGAATGTCAACCCTAATTACACCATAAGAATCCAGGCCCTGAAATGGGAAGGTTTCTGATCCGGGTCCGACCCTACCATGGATGGCCCGGATGGGAATCTGGAAAAAGGACCAGAGTGTGCTGTCTTCTAACTTGCTGGCCCTCAAGTACTTGCGCTTATATGTCCACTGTCAGGTGCGTGAAATGTCATCATTTGACTCAGGCCTAAGGGGATCACATGTAAGAAGCGGGTATTTGGACAAACTGTAGTGATGACCTGGGCAGAACTCACCCATGGTTTTCGCAAATTCCCCATGCAGGACGATTTGCCCCAAGATCTGGACATGGCAGAGATCCGCGGAAGGCTGCGAGAAGAGGATTACACGCCATATGTGGCTTGAACTGTTTAGTTTCTTTTTGTCTGAGGGCTGCGTTGTTTCGCTTCCTCCTTGAGTCGTTGAAGGAGAGAAAAACGTCGGGTGCAATATGGTGCAATGCTTTTGTTATTTGTTCAGAAAGGAATTCAGGCCACTCAAGCTCGAGGTCCTCTTCAGACCCGGTGCCTTAGCTGGTAGCTTTGTAGATCTGACTGCCAGGTGGTTGTCTACTGTAACCTGCTAACAGTTAGAATATGATTTAAATAGTTTTCAGCATTTAAATGTATCCTCCAAATTCCGGCCAAAATGGAACCAGGTATGACCACCATGCTGTTAGAATATACATATTCTATCTGCAGTTGTTGAACTGCTCCTGCCTTGCAGAATGACTAGGTGTGAATGCTTCAGATGGTTGGAGGCCATCGCTAAATCGTGAAGTCAGTCTGATGCACCTGATGGTTGCTGGGTTGAAGTGACCATCGCGATATCTTACATAGCATAATTGCATCACTGTCACAACTTTTGCATGGGAAAAACGAGGCAGCTTCAGAGTCCGCTTGTGGTTCTTCTCTCCAGCTTTTGACACTTCATCTATTTTATAAATATATGACACTTGGGATTGTCCATATTCTATCTGCAAGCCAAAACATGTAAAATCAAGGCTGCAAAAAATCTAAGTGCATTTACTGTTATGTTTTTTTATTAAAGCAAGTATTCTAACTTCTGGCAGCTTACTGTATATATGTTTTTCCTCATAAGCTTTTGGTCTTTGGGTCGTTGGGCTGGGCTTGAGTTGATCGACTCCTGCAGCCAAGGTCATTACATCCTTGCAGGACAGGACGAAAGCAGAGAAGGGCAGGTTTGGAGGGCCTTTCTGGTGGGATCGGGTGATGAGTGGGACCTAATGAAACATCAAGGACACCCCAGGACCTTCCGACAGGTGTTTTTGGAGAGCCCGGACCCCTGGACACCTCTAAAGCAACTACTGTCTAGACACCGAAAACAGGAAGGGCCGCATGACGCCAGGAAGTTGGGAGAAGCACTGGCATCGAAACTACTGTCATCCCTCTTTCAAGAGACGATGTTCCTAGCCTTCACCTGCCACGAGTGTTCCAACGTATCACCACTGGTCACCAGCCACGGGGACCGACCGGTTGACCCATAGAAAATGAACAAGAATGGTCAGCCAGGGGGGTTAACAGACCCCTGGTGAACCCGGGCTCCAAGTTTTGACCCATTTCAACCCCCTGTGAATCCAGCTTCTTGTCCAGTTTTTTTTCCCCGACGTCCAGGCTGCGGTTTCGAGCTCGCTCGCACCCACGGTTTCCCAGGAGAGCGATCGGATGAATCTGCTGGTGGGCCACATGCGTTTGCAACTCACAGAGTTGGAGCTGGGCATCAGTGGTGCGTTGAACATCACCGAGGGTATGGAGAAGCGCGGTCCCGATTCAGAGGGCGAGAGGTGAGTTGGGACATGTTGGGAACCTATTGGTGAGGCAGCTACAGGGGTGAGTTGGGCAGGATGAAGCAGTTGGATGCAGTTTGGATGGCGAGGCATACTGTGGTACCCCCCGCAGTAAAATTTGACCAACACCCGTTGGATGAATTCGACCCAAACCCATAGACCTCCCAGTTCGAAAGGCAATGCGTTCAGTGCCCAGCCTACCCATTGTGCCAGGGGGGTGCGGTAGCAATCCGTATACCGACTAAGTCTTGAGGAGTCCAAGCACTCAACACCCCTTTAGACGTGCACTCTTCGATGGGCATTCATACCCAGGAACTCGTCCAGGCTAGAATTCCATCCCGAATCCATTCAGGCAGTATTTCTGCCCGAACATGGTTTTCACGCCCGACCCTGGAATTCTCGCCCGAATGTGTTTTTGCTCATTTTATTTATTCTGCGAGTGATGAATACATGCAATGCAACTTGAGTCTACGAAATCCACCCGATCACACAAATTCTCGCCCGATCACAAAAATTCACGCCCGAATCACGCCGATTCTCGCCCGAATTGAAATGTCGAACATTGCTTCAAAACTGCAATTTGCAACTTTGCAAGTATTTTGCAGCATCTGCCCGAATAAGGATTTCTGCCCGCAGGCTGTTTTTAAGGACAAACCCTGGTTCAGGCAGATTTTCTTGAACAGGCAGAAATTTGAGCCTGAATGAGGGTCCAGGTATAGAGACAGCATCGTCAAGACATCCCCCCCAAAAAAATACTACAATCACTCTTTGGTACACCATATATCACCATATTAAGCTTCACCAGTGGTTGGATTTCGTTCAATTCGAAGTGTTTTTTTGGTTCTGCTCAGGAATTTGTCCAGTTCCTTGCAGCTCAATCGCGTAAACGACTCCTGGAGAGCTTTGGCATATCCATCACTGAAGCCTTTGGGTGCTTGGTTCCAGGCCCCGCCGTTGGCTCCGCGAGTCAGAGACGAGTCGTTGGGCTGCGCCACGCACTGGGTCCACCCTGGAGAGGCACACGTGACACACAAATAAACCCACACATAACCCTTTAGGAGGCCTTTTTGGACCATGGTCAGGTCCGAAAGCAAGCGAAAGAAACGCATCACCGTCAAAGGTCATCAAAGATCTAGGTGCCCACTGGCGCGCCTTCTCGTGATGCTGGTACCCTTCGTCCATGACTCGTTTGACTCGTCTTCTTCAGCATCAGCTTAGTCCAGGCCGAAACGTGATGAGGGGGCTTTCACCGGCTGGTACCTTCCAACAGAGGTTGAAGAACCCTATAGGCTATCCCATAGGTACCCTGGTAGGGTCCTATAAGGTTACTTAACCTCTGTTGGTTACAAGGCGTTTTTGGCCGCAGGACCTCTTGAGTCGCATGCAGCAGTTGGTGGAGTGGACCAACGACCGGCCACGTGGCGAGCGTCGAGCTCGGTCCGTGGGGAAGTTCGGGGTTGGTGCGAGTTCGCTGGAAGTTCGGCTGAGACATCTGTGAAGTTCGTCGTGCAGATGAGTAAGCATTGCGGAAGTGAGGTCCAGACACTCCATGGCACTGCCAATGTATGCCATATATGCCTACATTGCGGGGGGTTTGGTGGGGTCAATGGGGCGGCAGTCCTATGGCAGTCCCATGGATCGTCGTGTCTGGGAGGATCGAGTTCCGCGCATTCCGGAGTCCAAATCCCCGCGGGAAGAGGCGAAGGGAGCCTGGTTCGGCGAGGCATGGCGAGGCTTACAAAGCACTGGTATTCAGCTTCCATGTGAACCTTCCATGCCGTAAGAGAGATGACAACGCTCCAGTTTTCTGAGGTTGGCCACATCGGCGACAGACGCAGGTATAGATGACTCCCCACATGTTTCTCTTGCGAAGCTGGGGTATTGGGTGACTATTTCTCTCATGTCGTTGCGTGCTGAATCGCTCTGATGGAAAGACACCCCACTTCAACAACCGGTGTGAATCTTGGGGGGGGCGGATTGTTGCGAGCAGACAGATGTGACAGGTTCGTGTCGAACTGTCGTTTGTTGGCTGTTCTGTGCCCTTTTTTTATTTTTTTCCTCTAAACACCTTAGATTGACCACCCTGTCAGAATCAAATCTCTGTTCAGCTATGTTCAGCTATACGCGCACTGCACAGCTGAAATGGTTGCTCGTCACTGGTTTGCCCATGATGCGGGCTTCTACGAGTCAATTATGAGAAATAAGTCATTGATACACTCCCTGAAGCAATCATAGAAGTGGACAACCAGCTGTACTAGCATTCGGGCAACAGTGATCCAAGGGCCAGACATGGCCAGACAGTTCACCTTCATGATAAGCACACAACTCAGATCAACTCAGACTGCAGAACGAAGCATTGTCCTTTTCACCCCCGCCTGTTGCTTTTCCTTCGGATGGTTCCGTTAGGAACGGCGTGCTGAAATCGACCTGGATCCCGGGACTCTTCAATCCGATGGCCTTCTTAACGGCGGTGATGCAAGTCACGGCGCGCAACAAGCAGCTTCCACTGGACTACATGACGAATCGAGCCACCTTCCTGAGACTCGGCTCTTTTCAAGACGCTTTTGCCGGACTGACATGGAAGAATAGAGGCCTGCAAGAAGATAGAAAATGGCAGAACCTCCATGAGGATATATGAACATCCTAAGGACTGCATTCTTTCATGCAGGCCTCTAAGAACTCATAGGATGTTAGAGGCCAAACAATCAACAATGCAGTTGAATTTTGACAGAAGCGCCACACAAGTCGAGTCCCGTTCCACAGGTCGAGTCCCTGTTTTGTAGAACCGTGTCGAGAAGAAGAGGCTTAAGTGACTGGCATATCTTGGCCTCACTTTGAGTGTTTTTGTGGTTTCAACACTCTTTTTACAGCTGCTGTAGGAATCTGTAGGGTGTTTTGTGGCATGCAACCGTGCATGTGTTTTTTTTCCGCACTCCAGAGTCAGGGGTTTGTTCAACAAGTCTTTCTGGAAGATGATGTAGATGGTTCAAGAACGACAAAGGCATTATCCAACAGCAAAAACACATAGCTGGCCCCATAGCTTAAGTCATTGACCAATTATTCAATCGGAGCTTTGTACACATCGGGAGCCTCGATTTGGAGCTGCAAATTCCCTGAGGAATTTGATGGACCCCAGCGATGTGGTGAGCTTGCCCACGAATGGCGTACACATTCATGGGCTTTTCCTGGAGGGCGCGAGCTGGGAGGAGGGCAAAGGAGATGACGAAGGCCGGCCTGGCCATGAACCAGCGTAGCGAGCGTCGGAACCACTGGCATGGACTGGCATACATTGGGGTATTTTTGGGTGGTTTCAAGGGCCAAGGTAGGCATATTTATTCCATGCATGCTGCCTGGAGTGTTTGGGGATCTTTTGCGAGACCTGCGGGACATGCGGCTTGACGATGAACCCTTTTCGAACAGGGAACATCCCACTGGGTCGGGGGTCATGGCCGACGGCCTCGTTGGCTTCGGATTACTCAAGTTCTGTGCTGAGCATGGCAAAAACCGTCGAAGCATATCTACCTGGTTCTTCAAAGTGACCGTACTTGATCACCTGGTTGGTTCAGTCACAGAAAAGCCTCCTATACGGGTCACTGGATGGAACCTTCAAAAGGTCACGGACTGAAGAAGCTGGCAGTGTAAAGTATTAATAATGTCAAATGGGCATTCTTGGCGTTGTCCCATTCTGTTCAAGGTTTTTCCTGGGGTCTCCCAATGGAAGCCATTCAACAGGCTACCTGTCGCTTTTTGCTCACCGGAAGGCTACATCTCTGACTCCAAGATGAAGGCTCCGGCTGCGCGAAGCGCGCAGATAGGGCGACCTACCAGCCGTGTCCTGGGTATGTTCCATTCAAGGGCACGACAAGCAAGTAGAACGGTACCGGTCTTTGCAGTTTTCCTGAAACCTTCTTTTGATGTGAAGCGAGGCAAAAACAGTGCAGTCACATGTTTGAAGAGTGTTGTTGTCAAGGTGTGATGCCCCACTTTTGACCTTCAAGTGCACAGCGCAGAGGTGAGCAGATTGATGGACGTTTATCTTCTTCCAGCAAGCAGCAAGTAGTTTGCAGTGCATCCCCATTCTGGAACCAGTCTGGGGGATCCTTACTAGACACGTGACTGGTTGGTGATTTTTTCCTCCACAACACTGTGGCTACCTGACTACCTTCTGGACAAAAACGATGCCAGTTTTTCAGGCTCGCCTTTTTTTCCCCCGGTCCCCATGGTTCTTCAACGGGTTGACCGTGCATGGGCTCGCGATGTCGAGTGACCCGACTAGACGAGGTTGGACCTTTGCAAGATCCATCAAGACAACGTCTGCAAAACGACGGAGCTGTGTCAGGGCTGTAAGAAAGCTGGATGTCCACCTCCAACTGAGCAATTGTGCCAACATCTCACTGCCTGGAATCATAATCGTGGACAACCACCGCCTTGTAGAGGAAAAATTGTCATCCCGAAGTCGCGATACAGTTCACGTAGTTAGACGGCACAGACCCCAAGATCTGAAAAGATAGGGCCGGGGTCCAGGCCTTACTATAAACCACGAAACTTGGGGATTCTGCCATCTACTCTCCATAATTCTCCATCCACTCGTATCATTCCACTGCGTTGTTTTCCCGTATCATTAACCGCTCGTCAGAGAGAGCTGGCAGCGGCATTTCTTCCTCCACCTGGAGGGAGAAATGGAGACGTTTTCGGAGCGCCTTGGACCGAACAGATGGCGAGGAGCTTCATCCTGAGATGCCCGTGGCCAACATTTACTCAGTACACATCGATGAAATGCACCTTGGCGAAGGGGGAGGGAGCACAGGCATCACCAGAAGCAGAGTGGATGAGGCAGGATGGGGCAGGATCCGTCCTTTTGAGTCACAAAGACGGTGGGTCGTGTTTGAGTCTCCTCCACTGGTTTTCAAGGGTTGGTTAAGGCCACTGTTTGCAGTGTTTGTTCGAGTGTGCACCGTTATAAGTATTATATACAACAAGTTCCTCCAAGCTTTGCGTGGTTCCAGCTCATTCTTTCCTGCCTCGGAACGAGGAGCTGGGAGAACATGTACCACTGCCCAGTCTTCATCACCTCAGAACGCGGGCCGACCTTTGTTACGCAGGCGGGCATTGGGCACCCGACCCGATAAAGCCAATACCAGCACCCGACCCCGACAGGTCTCCGAGTTCTGGCGGCGACCTTGTAGACTTAAACGTCGCGACGGTGACCTGTGAAGTCGGGTCCTTCTACATGCATCATGTCATCCAGTGCTTCCTGGTGTAGAGCACCAAGTTTTGCAGACTTGACTTCGCTCCACCAAATTGATCGATGCATGGGGGCATGCATGGCAAATCCTTTGTCACATTCAGTATGCATGCGATGTATGACTGATACGCTACGGCATGTTTTGTATCAAAAAAACGGATTTTAAAAAACAACACGCCCAGAGCTTTGAAGTAAAATTCCAACTTCTGAAGGGGCGACTAGGTACAGGAGGGGAGTCGGTGGCGGAACCGGTCTGTATAGGAACCCGCGGCAAGTCAACAATCAGGAGGAGACTCGTGAAGAAGAACCGAAGAACACCGAAGTCCGACTCACCCAAATTCCCTGCGCTAGTCAAGCCACCTGTCAGTGTTATCAGTGTTTGCAAGAGACAGAGAGAGAACCCCAAATTCCCTGAACGGGCGGATTCCTCCTGTCTCCAAAAGGACTTCCAGAGAGAGAGAGAGAGAGAGAGAGGAACCGCAGTTCCATGCGGTTCCTTTGATTTCATTGGCGGTTCCTTTCGACTCGTCATGACTTCTTTTTGAGGCAGACTGGGAGGGTTGGCCATTTTGGGGGGGTGGCGCCCTTGTGTTGGTGATGCATCAGATGGGAGATGAGGAAAAGACACATTTGATATCATTTAGACTTTTTGGAGGGTGTTGTGATCCCGAGCTTTTTCTGGCCAAGGCAAGTTGCCGGGAAGGAGGATGAAGGAGGCATAGGTCAACATGGCAAGATATTCCATGATCCGAAGACCTTCACAGCTTCACTCCATTCCCCGGACGCCAGTCCCTGTCAGCCTCCACGGTGGATTTGTTTATTCGGGGAACGACCTGCATCCGGAAGGTGAATGTGAGAATGGATCCAGATGATGAAGAGTCTCCCGGGAGCGTGTATTGCTTTTGCATGTTTTTTGTGGTTCTTGCTTGTTTATAAATTGTTGTTTTTCATGTTATATATGTGCTTTTAACGTTGTTTTTCTCACGTGTCCAGTGCCTGCCAAGTCGCCAACATCTTTAAAGCACAAAAGGTTTTCAGCTGAAAAGTGTCCCGTAGAGCCTAGGTCCTTTGACTCTAAAGGATTCCCGTAGGTTTCCCATATTAGTAGAAATAATAAGTTTCTTTAAAAAAACACACATCTAGGAACCAAATACTTTGTGCGAGCGCTTCTTGAAGAAGAGTGAGCTCTCCTGCGTCCTAAGCAGTAGCCATTTAAGCTACTACTAGCTACCTACCTCGCTACTACCTACCTCCTAGCGGCCTGCCCCCCCGCTCCGACGAGCTGACCTCCCATCAGCCAAGGTTGAGGTGGATTCTAGCGGGAGCTGCTTTAGTGATGACCGACGACTGAGGGAGGGGATGCTTCGCTGGTACCTGTGGAGAACAACGGAGCTAGCTGCAGCTGTCACGCAGACAGTTTTGTTTTTCTATTCTTTGGGAGTCGGGCAGACCTGCCCATACACGAAAGCTACACTTAGCTACATCAAACAGATGCTTTCTTTGGTACCTGAGAATCCCTTCTTCTTGAGACTTGCCGTTCAAGCAGGGTGGTGTACATTTGGATGACTCCAGGGCTTTGCGATCGAATTGTACAAATTTTGGCACCGCCGAAGCGTTGAGCGACTAAGACGGTCGCAAGACAGACGCCGGCAGCGCCTGTACGCCGGGAAAGGATGTCACTTCGCTGTTGAGTCCTGTTGATTATCAACTGTAGGCAGAACTTTTGTTCGATTTGCAACATGCCACGGCCACAGTGTGTTCCATGGCATTTTAAGCAGTGACTTCTGGTCCGGAATTGAGATGCAGATTGAATTCAGCCATGAATAGTCCAGCGGCGAGGCTTCAAAGTGACAAGCTCTGTGGTTGAAGTGGTGCGAGAAACAAAACAGGTGCTTGACTTGGGTGGTGGGGGTCTTGTGCGATGGAGTTGAGGCTGGAAACGGAGTTAAACATCCAATTGTTGATCGAGAAACCTGATCACCCCATCGGCATCCGACCGCTGCGAATTGGACCATATAGCCCTAGCCCTGTATAGCCCCATGAAGGAGCTAAGCAGCTAGGTCTTGAATACTCCCCAGGACTCCAACATGCTCCAACTGCCAAGGTGCTTGCACCTTAGGATATGGTTGTTGGCGCCCGCTCTTGGCCTATTGGCCGAAGGGCCAATCAACTCCATGATGAACCGGGACCCATGATGCGTAGCTGCCACGTGAACCAGGGCCCGGACCTTTTGTGTTATTCATATCAGTTGCAGTAAGCCCAGTAAACTTTATGTATCAAGAATGTACTAGCAAGTTAGACTGATTTCGGATTGCTGGGTGGGTGACACAAAAAACCCCTCAATCATTGTTCGATGGAGCCTCCTTTGAGAGGCAGACGATCACTTTAAACCAGTGTTCAAAGGGAAGTGGAGAACGTCTTTGGAGTCTAGAGAAGACTGGCAGCTAGAGCTATATATATATATATATGTTATGACATGATATAATATGAACTGTTTTTTCGTTCAGGTTCTGACTTTTCCTGAAGCCCTAAGCTGGGCCGTTTGGGGTTGTCACTGGTTCCATCCACCCGGAGGCCTTCAACTTTACCATCAAAAGTGCTGAGTGGAGGCCTCAGCAAGGGACCGTTCATCCCCCGAGCCAGCTACCGGGGTGAACGGCGCGAAGGATCGGACGTAGGGCCGTCCTCGGGCGTCCTCGGTGTTTCGATGCTTTTCATGAAGTCGTGGTTTAGATATTTTGATGTTCAACCTTTACTTCAGAATGATTGACTATCATTGACTACTATAATATTGACTTGAGTGAGTTGAAGCACCAACCACAAGTTGATTTCTTTCAACTATATAATACTATTATATATACTGGTGTGCCCCCTGTGGCGCCTTTGTCGCAACGACCGGACATGGTTTGTGTTCCCGACTGGCCTGCTCGCTCGAATTGGGCGGTGCTCCCTCGAATTGGGCGGGTCCTGGATGAGCCTGCGAACCTGGGGTGCTGATTCAAAACAAGCTTCCCTACAAGTCCTGTTTGACCCAGCAAAACCTGGTCTTGAAAACCTATACTGTACTTGAGTCGTGCTTTTGTATGACCAACTCTGGCCAAGTTAAGTTTTTGAGTTTTGGGGGTGTCTAAACGAAGGGCCTAGAACTTTGACTTAGCATCTCGACCCTGTCGCTTTGCAGAACATGTCCACCTCACTGCGCTAAGGACTGGCAACGTTCAAGTCCGTACGGTCCCCTCGTGTGACTCTCGGAATCTCTCAGAGAACAGTGGGTTTTGCGCAAAAAAGACGCGAATAAATTTACCTCGGACATGTGCCTCCTGCAATAAAGATGGACGGAGTAGTCACTATTGGATGGTCCTGGTCCCTGTTTCATGTCGGTCCACGTGGGATGGCGGAAGGCGTTTGAGTCCGGTCACACGCCGCCCACAAATAGCTCACACCGTCCCAAATCTGGTGCCATTGACTCTGACACCATTGGTGTAAGCCCAATATATAGCTCATACATGCTCATACATGCTCATACTCATACAATCACGGAAACGGGGCCATTTACCCGAATGGCAGACAGGTGGTTTTAACTTCCCATGTTAGGGACTCGGAGTGCACCTCTCACTTCTCCTCCAACAATCATGGAAGTGGACTTTTTGGCCCCTGGGAAGACGACGTTCCTTTACAAACCAGTGGGTGTCCAAGTTCATTGTTATTGTTGTTACTATTCCAGGGAGTTGGAGTGTACCACTGGATATAGTTATATCCATTATTATTGTCCATTTCCGTGATTATGTCATGTGTGCTTTTTGGATCGGAGCCTCTGCGTCGCTGCTGTTGTGCGTGTTGTTCAGGCCGAGCGACGCGCTGGGGGTTGGAGCAGGCTTGCCAGAGGAGTTGCCCGTGAGGAAGCACAGAGGAGTTCACAGAAGGCCTTGAGAATCCAGTATTAATTTCACACAATGCATCAACATGCCCTGCTTGGATGAGAATGATCATCTCCAATGTAATGTAATGTATGTGCGTTTTGTGTGAATCATGAAGCAGACAGCTAACAGCTCGCCATGAATGAAATCGGCGAACCTCCTAGGATTTTTTTCAAGAAATTTGAGCCCCCTGGGCCGTAACTGTCCGGGTCACTCCATGGTTGTCGATGATCAGGCCTGTGATAAAAGAACCCTCCCTGGGAATCAGCAGAATGTTCCGGGGATTTGCTCATCTCGGTGGAATCCACTTGTGCAACTGAAACTTGCGGCAAATGGAGTTGATGTTGCAAGAGTTGGAGCCTGATCTCATGTCAAGACTCAGGCCATTTGCCAGGTGTTATGCGCTCTATCAACTATTATACTTTTAGATACCATCAATTTTTGTGATCATGTCCAGAGGGAGTTTGCCAACCTTTGTGCGTTCATTCTTCCGCTGCCAGAATACCAGCTCCTGATTGTGTTGCTCAAACAACGGGCATCTCGCCACACACCTGTCACCTCGCCACACACCTATCCCAGGCCAGGTTTATCCTCTCAATCATTTGCAGCAGTGGGCAAGAGATCACCGTTTTTAGGTCAGGGGCGAAGAAACATCGTTCTCAACCATCAAGCTATTCCCATTCTTGGAAGGCATGAATATGAATCTTCTTTTTTGTGTGTAGGCCAACGGAGGCCAATCGGGACTACTGTGCCCAGACGTAAAGACACTCGAAATGGTAGAGTAAAATCAGCCAAAACACGCCAAAACTTTTTACTTTGCCGGTTGTGAAGCTGAGCTGCCAATATTGAAGTATGTTCAGCAAACATAGGGTTCTATGCTATACCCGGTGACCCTTGCGTGAGTTTTCTATGGGGTATATTAGATTTTTTTTTGCCTCAAGTGTTTGGGAATTGTAGCGCCATGTGTAAGCCAAAAGCACATCATTCACAGAAATAGCTCGACGGACAGACCGACAATCCACGTCAAACAAAAGCATGTCACTTTAAAGGAAAATGTGGTGCACTCCCAACTCCTACGATTTGCACAAAGCACTGGAAGAGCTGCTGCTCGTGCTCCTCGTAGTGCTCAACCGGCCGAATTGTCCTGAAGCCTCAGGTGCTCAACCAGCTGCTGAGCATTGCCTTCGAGAACATGACCTCAACTAGGCGGCCTTTTCCAGTCCGAGAGAGGCCTTCCAAAGAAATCAGAGTCGCAGATATACTTAACCACACATGTGAAAACAGAGGAAGACTGGCCACCGGAGGATGTCATTTCTAGTTCCTGCGTAACAGACTATGGTGGTCCAAAGGTGCCGCCTTTTGTTGTGATCATAGAAGGCCCTAGGACCGACACTGTGTGCTGTGTGACCTGCAAGTGGATGAGCACCGGGGAACCTTGGGCCTACGGCCCTGCAAGCGATCAACCAACAAGCAACTTCGTAGAACCAGATTGATCCCTGTTTCGGAGGCCAGTCACATGTAATTTTTCGTGTCAAAACGGAGTTCACTGGGTTCTAGGTTCATCTCGTTGTGAGACGACCTCATAAGGTGCCTGCGTTCAGCGTTGCTCACAATGCCCTGGAATCCTTGTGGGTGATTGCGTGGTGATTGCTTCTTGAACATCCGACCAAATCTGACCCATTATGTTTTTGTTGCCCATGCAGCAGCTTCCCAGATGCTGTTTAACAGGATCTCCTGTGGGTTTCTATTTTTAGGAGAGGCCAGCACTCGCATATTTTTTGTCAGCACGTAGTGACGTAGTGCTGCCGCAAGATGGGAGGGGTCAAGTGCACTGAAGCACCAGTTCTATACATTCGGCATCATTCGGCTATTGCTCAAAGTGCTCCTCAAACCCACTGATAAATGAGCATTGAGCATGTGCGGGTTCCTGGGTTTTTACTTGTTTTGTTTGTTTCAACTCTTGTGTTTGGAATACCCACAGGTGATCCAAGTCATGACGTTTCCAGAATCCCGTCACGTTTCCCCACGACGAGATCTTTCTACAGCAAACAGCTCGCTCGCTGGCTGGGCCCCAGCCAGCGCCGGCGCTGGGTGTGCCCCACCCATTCTAGATTGTACTCCCCTGCAGATTAACATGGAAACTGTGCTGTTGTTCATCCGCAGGAGTGGCGAGTTGATTCAAGCCAATGGGATTTACACCCGAGGCTGGGTCGGGGGCGAGTGGGCATCTTGAAACAGAAAAGGGGCCTGAGAATCTTGAGAGGGAATTGAAAGGATATTTTTTTTCAGATCCTCCTCATCATGAATCATGAATGGATCTGCCAACTGATGCACCATGTCCTACCTGCCCGTCCAGGTGGTTTTGGGGGTCCAAAGGTAGAAAAGAAATTTGCCAATCGTGGCGTTGGGAATTGGGGGAATCCACCACGAGTTCTCCACTCCGCAAACGTAGCCTGGTCCCATTCCCATCAGATGGCCCTCATTGGTGGAGGCCTCATTTTGTAGATTGCAGGCTCCACCCGTGGTTTTGTGGAGTGTCGCCATTCTTTGCACTTTTGGTCCCTCCCAGTGGGCCCGTCGGAGGAGTTGAAGAAAACTCAGTTGGACATGATGGTGGGATTCAGCCTCATGTTCCAACCAAGCAACGGAGCCACCCTGAGATACCAGGTTGATCCAATTTGTTAAAACGTTGTCCATGGAACCAGCAATTTAGTTTCCTCATTGTATAGCTCTTGTATGCTCTGGTAATCTCACGAGCTGTTCTATATAGATCTAGCTCGGCATCAAAACAACTGCAGTTTGGCCTCAGATTACCTGGAATGCTATAGAATTCCTGGATCCACTGCAGTGTGAGAGAGTGCACTGATGTTCCCAAAAACTTAAACATACTCCCCCTGACCTCCATTTGTCCGCTCGAGCTCGTCAGGCCATGTGGAGCCAACTGTGGGCCGGGGCGGCCCAGAACGGACGAGACAGTGAGGTTGGTGCTCCGTTCGTAGCGAGGCCAGGAGCCCCTATAGCTAGCGTCCGAACGCGAGAATCCGTAAGCGGAACGGGGCCCTGTTGGGGTCCAACGGGACGACTGAGAGACCCTGGGACCCGTGACCAAGCTGGGAAGATCCAGGCCCTTGGTGGGGGGGCGTTGGTGGACTCGACCATTCGATGTGAGTCCCTGAGTCCCACAGAATGTCCTTCATTGCGGAAGAGGGGAGGGGCATCCATCATCCATCCCATCATTTTTGTAAGAATGAGCTACATCATCGTGGATCATCCTCTTGAAACATGGCACCTTTTTGGGAAACAGAGTGCAGATCCTGTCATTGTGTGGAGGAACGCCCTGCACCTGTGTGAATGCATCAGATCAGTCTCCCCGAATCGATATGGGAGCAAGAAGCTGCTAGGGTGGAGGCCATCGCTACTAGGGTGGAGGCCATCGCTACTAGGGTGGAGGCCATTTCTACTAGTAGCAAAGAGCTACTATAGTAGCTTCGTATTAAAATTGGGAGACCTCCCGATGCTGGAAGCGATCGGTCGAAACAACGTCAGACGATGGAGGGCCTCCCGCAGCGGGCCATGCAAGCCGGTGAGCTGGAGTCATCACCAACTGGGTGGTGGTTTCAGCTACACCTGGGAACAGACCCACACGGAACCTGAAAATTAGCTTTTGGAAGACTGTGTTCCTCTACAATCCAGGGGTTCTTAGGTTCCATGTTAATTTCCAGGGTGTATTCCTTCAACCTTTACTTGAAATGATTGATCTCACTGACCCACATCTTCCCAGTGAGTTGAAACCACCAACCAGCTGAGGATTGATTGGGTAGAATGTAGATTGCCTCACCACAAGCCGACAACAACAAAGACAAGCCCAAATCTTTAAGGACCTATTGGCAATCGCAACATCGCGAGTTCACCAACCAGGCTGTCACAGTTCTGGTAATGGGATAAGGTAGATTGCCTCACCGCAAACCAACAAAAAACAAAGAAACACAACTCCCAAGAGCGACCAAACCAATCATTGCTCACTGAAAGTCTAATCGAAGGGAATTTCAGCAGCTATCAGCAGGTACAGGATTTTCCGGGAAGAAATTGCATTGAAAGTATAAGTAATGTGCTCACTCATTACCTTTATACATCAGTGTTTAAAGGGAAGATGGCCTTGTTTTTTTTAGAATGTTAGTGTTTTTTTTTACGCGCTTAATGATCATACCTTGATTTGGCCTGGGCCAAAAATGCCTGGAACATCTATATAGTTCTACATATATATTATATAGTATAATCATCAGTAACATACAAATATATATATATAGAGAGAGAGATAACATATGTAAATGGATAATGATGGATGCTCTTCCTAGCCCTTTTTGCATTACCTCTACTTCTTTTCATATGTTTCTCTAATTGCTTTCCCTCTCCATCAAGCTACTAAGCTTTGTCCTGCTTCAAGGATGGTTTGGCTTTGGCGTGGTGGAGGCTCTTTCGGCAGCGTCAATGTGACCCAAGTGCGTTCCCAAAGCCACAGGGTCGCTGTGCGGGGCATAGTCATTATTTCAGATAGACATCTGAAGACGGCGGGGAGAGAGAGAGAGAGAGGTGTATAGAGTGAGTGAGTGAGTGAGAGAGTGAGTGACTGAGTGAGTGAGTGAGTGAGTGAGATGAGAACATACAAACTTCTACAGCCAGGCTTCGGGCAGCATCGCCTGTATTGGGATTGTCCCAGAAAACCCGTCGAGACGAAGCAAGTTGAGAAATGCGACTCGAGAAACCGGTGTTGAGAACTGGTGTTGCATTCCGCTCGGAAAGCTCGACTGGGGATGGGCAACCCAATTGCCAATAATTCCGTCGCACCAAAGAGAATATAGAGAATCAAAGAAACAGTGATATGTTCAAAGGCATCAGTACAGGAACCTGCCACTAGTAGCATGAACATGTTTCTTTCCGAAAGGAAGTCCAAAGTAAGTCTTCGAGTACTCAAAGTCGAACATGCCTATACCCTGGGATTTGAACCACCACTGATTATATAAATAGTATTCAAAACAAGCAACCATGTTCTTAAGGATTTTGGACCTACAAAGCCCGGTCCACCGTTTTGGGGGGTCTCAAAACGTTTTGGGCCGTCTTTCGTCGTTCGTCTCCAACGACCCTTCCTTTTCGCACCTGCTCCGGCGACAGCTTCTGCCAGGTCCGCACTGGCGATGGTTTCTTGGAATATTTGGGCTTCGATTGGCGCGGCACCCGAGTCACAAGTCAGTCAGGCACCCCGAGTCATGCAAGTCACCCTGCCTATTTTGCAACGGCTGCTCTCTTTTTCCGGAGGTGGCACTGCTCTAGGTGTTTAAGGTGTTCGGTTTTTGGGTGGTTGCTTCTTTTGGACGAGGGCTGGGAAGGAAACAAATCGAACGCACGGGTGGCGGATCATTTGTTCAGGATTGTTGGGGATAGAGTGGGGCGAATCGATAATCATCTTCATACCTTCGACATCCTTCGACCATGGATAGATAGTTAGACAGGTGGATATATTTTTGGTTTATATAGAGAGAGAGGCTCTTTGCTTCAAGGGGATAGGTTGTGGAGTTATTTTCTGGCAAATGTAGCATGGGGTTGGCAGAGTCGTGTTGGCAGAGTAGAATTCGTCATCTCATGCGTTGGCTCAAAGTGCATTTCAGCCAACGAGCCGGTTCCGAGGCACCACGGAACCGCTGAAAAGCGCATGGAGTGGGCCAAGCGGAGAGCCCAGCGGAGAGAAGGGTGGCTAGGGAGCAGGTGATGGCCCCATGGCTGGAGGCCAAGCCAAAGCGACAGGAGCTGAAGGATCACAAGAAGAAGAAGAACAACAACACCATATATTCGTCAGGTGACGGAGAGTGACTTGGGCAAGGTTCAGGTTTGGGATCAACTGAATCAACTCCCCCACGATGACGAGGGATTGAGGGATCCGCTCAGCATACCAGAGGAATTTCATGGAATCTACTTATTGTTGTTGTTTTTTGGTTAGGGGCGGCCAGAGTGAAGCTCAACAAAGCAATGCAGTCGGGGATTTGTTGTGCATTGAATGCCTTGAACTTGACATATTTTCGCCCGGACCATGTCGAACAGGTCCATGTTTGTTTCCGTTTGTTGTTCATCCCCACGGCAAAACAGGTCCGAACAGCTCCGGCGCAGCCTGGCGGACTCGGGATGTCTGGTGGACGATGACCAACTCGAGGCTCCTTCAGATGTTGGTCACCATCAACTACGGACGTCTGGATGCGCCCAGAGAGCCCACCCGGCGCCACGCGAGCGTCTCGTGCGGGGACTGGGACGCTTGCATTTGGACCCAGTAGCAGTCACCAATATGGTTACGTGGATGGCATAGGGTTCGCGAAGATCAGGCCAGCTGGAACGATCCGGGGGCGTTATTCCACGTTTAAGTATAGTACTTAGGTTCGAGTGCAATTTTCAGTCCTTTCAAAGCAAGCGGGACTCCCTTCACCCACCCTCAAAGAAACACTGTTGCCTCTACCGAAAGATGAACTGACCAGATTGCCTGGTGCAGGCCTAGTGGCAGGTAGGTAGGATGCTGATCAAGAAGCATAAGATTCATCAGATGCTGCAAATACTGTGGGAAGTATACCATAGATGATCAATGATTATCATATATCACACACACATATATATATAATATTATCATCCCCGTAGAAATTTCCACTATGAAATGGGGGATCCCGGGATCCTTATAAACCAATGTTTTATAAGAAATCTAGGTTTCCACTAAAAAATGGGGGGGGTCATTCTATAGAGAAACCTTGTTGCTAGCATCACTTTGCTATCCCTGATTCTCATTTTCTAGAGACCTCATATTATGATATATTATGCACCTAACATCAAGATAATGGTATGGTTGATTCCCATTTTATAGACACTTTTGGTCCAAGCACTTCAATTTATAGACTTTTTTGTGTGATCGATGCCTCATTTTATAGAGCACAGACTCTGGACTCTGAATTCTATAGATATGTCATGATATGTCCCTATGGATGATGGGCCTGATTTTATAGACATCCTGTGTCTGATTAATGCCACCTATGGATGATGGATCTCATTTTATAGACATGTTTGGTGTGATCGATGCCTCATTTTATAGAGCGCAGACTCTGGACTCTGGATTCTATAGATGTGTCCCTATGGATGATGGGCCTGATTTTATAGACATCATGTGTCTGATCGATGCCACCTATGGATGATGGACCTCATTTTATAGATATGTTTTGTCTGATCGATGCCTCATTTTGTAGAGCACAGATTGTAGACGCCAGATTCTGTAGACATGTTGTTGCGAGTGCTTGCAAAAATAAATGATGCCCATATGGATGATGGACATCATTTTATAGAGATGTTTTGTGCGATCGATGACTCATTTTCCGGAGCTTTGACTGTGGACTCTGTATTTCCATGTATTTCCGTTGAAGTTATGATGTACTGAAGCCATTTGGCTGCCATTTGGCAGTGACTGACTCAAGATGGTGATGGCCAAGAAGGCAAAACCACCAAGAGGCTTGCCAAAGCTATGCTTTGTGAAGTCTTGTGCGGAGAGTATTCAACCGCCATGGTGGGACAAAACAAGAGGCACTTGGGGTAACTTGGCCATAATTATAAAGCACTTGCAGAAAGCAATTCTACTTGCAAGACACATGAGATACGAATCAATTGTGGACGAGTCAATTGTGGGTTCAACTAGCTTCTGTGCGCTGAGTCACAAGATGCAATATGGTGAGCCCTGCGGGCAAAATCTCACATCATCAGATGTACTGGAATGCGACACTCTGCCGCATGTCATGCCGCAATGATGAACCCGTATGAGTCCGTATGAATTTGTTCGGGTTTTCAAGCCATATGATTATCCTGGCTGCTCATTGCTTTTTTTCCTGCAGGAAAGAAGCATCCTGGCAAGGCACCCTGCGGCTCAGCAGGGACATGCCAAAATCTGTTGCTTAATTGCACTTGGGATTCTTTGATAACCAACATGCTTACAAAATCAGAGATGACTAGAGGATAGCTACAAAATGACCAACTCGGTTGGTTAAATCAACTTGGACTTTAGCATTTGCTCAGGCAGTTTCAGTACCACATCCAGACGAAGCAGATGAGAAAGCAACACAAGAAGGCCAGATGTGAGCAAGATGAGAAAGCAGATGCACCGGAAGCAGGTTGGTTGGAACAGGGTAGTTCGGTGGTGGTTTGATGTTTTTTAGATTCTTTTAACACAATGGGAGGAATGTGATTCTGGTCTACAAAATGCGTGTTGCATCGTCAGGGACTTCTGAACATCACGACGAGCTACCAGCTGATGCAGAAGAA
>CAXAMN010009002.1:277360-335939 GCA_963970005.1 Durusdinium trenchii | reverse complement strand
TAAAGCTTTCGATAGATGATGTCGCTGTGCCATTGGAGGAAGGAAAGTCTGCTGGTGTTAATGATGGTGGATACACAGGGCGGACAGATGTCGGGAGATTGCATCTACAGTAATTTTTGAGCCAGGCATTTTGTAGGCAACTAGAATGGGGGTGTGAATTTTGTAGACCACCGTTTGTCTCAAACCATGCAACACAATCGGAGGTTTGCAGAGGTGAAGAATGCGGCATTGTGCACAGATGGTGGCTTTGTGAGATTGCAGACTAATTTGCTTCATGAGAAGCCTGTGGGGTGCCATGCCTGCCAAGCTTTGCTGCGGTCGTGCAACTTTGATGCCAGTGAGTTTGCAGCTGCCATTGCGGATGATGCCATGAGCAAACCCATGCTGGCAATCGAGGATGCTCCAAGGAAGGCAGACACGCAAGATGATGCGGCAGATGTAGAGGAACAGGAAGATCCGCTTGACTACGTCAGGAGTTTCGCACCTGTAATAGAGCTCCTGGATCCAGGTACATTTGGGAAATCCCTGCCATTCCGCTGTGTGATTTGCAAGTCTAAGAGCCAACCTGATGGCAAGGTTGGCAATTTGAACTACCTCACCAAGACCGCAGTCACTCACTTCTTGCGCCAACACCTCGATAGCGCCACACACCAGAGGAATCTGAAAGCATATGAGATTGCCAAGCATGGAAAGCCGGTTCCTTGTGAGGCACTTCTAGTGAGTGATCCGTCTGCTGGCTGCCTCTACGAGGTTCAGAAGGAGTTTGAATTGTGGGCAGGGCACGCCAACCTGAAGGTACTGGCCAAGCACGAATACTGGAAGGATGTCAACAAAGACCAGTGGTTCATCCGTGCAGCCAGGTGCCAGAAAGAGTGTTTGCCGTCAGCTGGATGCCGGCCGATGTGTGCACAGTGCCAAGAGCTTGGAAAGGCGAAAGGAGTGTGCAAGGTTGTCCTCCGCTTCGCCCAAAAATATTTCCTTGCCGTTTTGCTGTCAGCCAGGTTGTTTCAGGACAGTGAAAGAAGGCAAGAAGTTGAAGCTGAAATCAAGGACTCCTTGCTGTACAAGAAGGATCCAAAGCGGATGCAGCAGATCTTGGACCTGAGCAACAACAAATTGCAGCAGCTTGTTCGGGCATCCTGGCTGAAGGGCACTGATGTTCACAGCACCGAGACGCAGGGCAAGTTCATGACATCCGTTGTGAAGCCTGCGCTACGCTTCAACATCAGTACAGTGCCCAACTGCTTCTCAGATGTGCTGACACGCTTCTCCGCCTCCATTGCCTCCGGCTTGTTCAGCGACAGAGATGTGGCGAAACTCAAAGTTGCAGCAGGCGTGCTGGACGGCCGATTGGACGAGCATCCCCTACTGCATGGGTTAAGCCTGCAGTGTATGAGGCTACTGGAGAAACAGCAGCGCGGACTTGAGACCATGAGAGGGAGGAGAAGCCAGGAATCCTGTTTGGAGTCTAGCCTGATCAGCGATGCGGGGCTGCGGCTTGCCATGATGAGCAACAACAAGAGCCTTGCAAGGGAGTTGCTCTGATAAATTATTTGTTTGACTGTCTCCAGATCACTCATTTTGTAGACCATCAACTTGGTGAGCCAGTCAATCTGTAGACACATGTTTGCGCACCCTCATTCTGTAGAAACCATTGGCCTTTTGTTTGCCGCATGCAACTGTTCAAGACGCGCACACTATCGTGCACTGTTTGTACAGTCTTTGTTGCAGTGTTGCCAGTGTTGTGTATTTTTGTGTGGCTCGTGCCATGGACTTCAATGCTGAGAACGCGACAGAGGGATTCGGGTTGGTTGACTGGATGTACCTTGCCCTCCCTGTCATTGCGTTGCTTGCAGGGTGGGAGTTTGCAAAGCTAGCTCTCCGCTTGTCGTGGGTGTTCATGGGAATGGCTACAGCGAAAGTGAAGGGGGATGAAGCAACCATGTCAGAAGCCGTAGATACCAGCAAGAAGAACGAACTCACTGGTGGCCCGAAATGCGCTGCACTCATCATGCAGGCAACTGATTTACTTCGGTATGTCACTGATCCATCATGGTCAGATGCAGAGTTGGCTCAGGTGCAAGATTTGATCCATCAGTGGACCAAACCACCATCTCGGCGGGGTGCAGACCGTTGGCTGACGGATGGGCCATGGCATGTCCGAGTTCACTCAAAAGGGCGGATCACAAAGTTTCATCCCTCTCACCGTGGAACGCCTTTCCCGGAGTCCTCGCTGCATCATTTCAGGGTCACATTTCTGTGGCACCACTCAGACTCGACGATGTCGGCTTCTGAGACCAGACACGTGCACGTGGAAAGGGGCTTTCCTGCAGAGAAACTTGAGAGCCAGTGGGTCGGGTATTCCTTCTTTTTGACATGCACCAATGATTGATTTTGTTTGCACTTGCCAGAAACTGGCTTTTAAATGCTTTTAATTCGCGAGCTACGCTGTGTGTAAGACATGGTCAATGGCTGCGGAAGTCTATGCAATGCTTGCTGAGGGGGAGGTCTGTGCAATGCTTGCTCTTAGAAAATGGTAATGCTTTCACATTAAGCCTACAAAATGTGGGTTCTGGCAGCCCCTTTCCACTCAGGTTTGGCATGTCCTGCAGCTTCAAGTCAAAGATTGAGGACCTTTCGGGAATGAGCTTGCCAACTCCCTGTTTGTCCATTATGTATCCGGACGTGCTTATAACAAACTTTGAGATCCTGGACCAGCGGTATCCAATGCACCATGAGAGCACTCACAGAACTTTGGCCACAATCATCCAAAGTCATCCAAATTCCACAAGTTTCTTTTTTTTGAGCCCCATACAGGGTTTGGTGATCTTGTCATTGTGTAAACCCTGTACTCAAAGGCCATGTTTTTGTAGGCATTGATCCAGAAAACACTCATTTTGTAGAGATCAGTTTCTGCCTGAGGACGTTTGTGGTCAGCTTTCGACTGCACCTACTTGACGCAAACATTCTCGCAAATGAACCTGCATGGAGCGATCGGCCTGGTCGGCGGAGCGTATGACAAGGAGAAGCCAGGGCAGGCATTCGTTGACTTGGAATCTGACAACCTAGACACCAAGGGGTTGGTCAAGGCGGCATCAATGCTGGAGGTGCTCTGTTGGGATCCTTGTGGATTAGCAAAATGTCCGTTGTCTGTGGCAGCCATCCCCTTAGACAGCACTCTTGGAGGGCAGAATTCTCAGATGTCTGGCTTAGTCATGATGCAGATGGTTGGCGAGGTTTTGGAGAAGTCGGGCGGCATCATCAAGGGAATCACGTTTGATGCTCATGGTTCCCACCAGATGATTCGTCGGGTTCTTCATGGCCAGCTGGATGGGATTGATGCGGAGGTTGTCAAGTCTATGCCATTTTTTGGCAAGCTGATCCATGTACCTCTTCCCAAAAACGATCTTCCAAGGCTTCCCATTCAGATATGTCTCTATGAAAAGCAGGTCTTTTATGGCCAGACAGGACCGTGTTCCCTGGCATTTCAATGCATTTCATTGATTTTCATTGATTTTCATTGTATTTTGATTGTTTTTTTAATGAGTTTCTGCAAGTTTGTTAATATCGGTATGTGCGAGGCTGATGCAGGCTAGTCATTTTGTAGAGACCTGCATGGGTGATGTGATTTTGTAAGGTCATGCTGCAAAGAATGCCTCAGGGCAACTGAACTCCTGCTTGCGGTTGGTACACTATGGTTCCTTGTGGGCCGATTGCACAGGTTGCCTGGAGCACGGCATGCCACCAAGCGTTTATGCGCGCCTGAGCCCTATGTCAGATCGCATGAATGCATTGCTGCTCAATCCGTTTTACCTCGTAGAAAGCATTGAGGCTAAGCTTTGATTGGAAGTTTATCCATCGTTTTGATTATATACTGTAAGGTTTGAATATCTTTGAATATCATTGACTGTGATTTTTATTGATTTTGATTTATTTTTTCATTTATATTCATTTATGATCCTTTTGAATCATTTTGATTCATTTCCCGGACCGTATCCAGACTGTGCGTCAGGACTGCGATCTGGCATCTATGTCCGTACCGTGGCACCTGAAAGGATTCACCGTACACAATGCGGTGACAGCTCTTTGCATTTGCCCTTCCAATCACAAGAACATGACGGTCTCTCAGAGATGTGAGTTGTCTTTGACTGGCTTTTTGGCCTTGGACTTGTTTAAGCTGGTCGCCGACAAACTTTGCCAAGAAAAACGTGGGCCGCGAGGCAGCTGTTTCATGGCAAGTCAGACTGTTCTGATGCTGCAATCGACAGCCTTGACAACAGTAGTCATTTGCTGCACGAAAGAGCCTGAATGGAACCCCTGGCATTATGGATTCCAACGCTTGTCCGAACAAAGCATCGAGCAACATTTTGGCCATCTCAGGTGTCAGGCCACCAATGCTCAATTGAGCACAAGGGCATACTGGCTTGCGTCTGCCAGAACCATGATGAAGACCAATGACGATCTCAACAAGAGCAAGAGGGCAAGGCCAAAGGATGTGGAACCACCCCTGAGTGACGAACAGCCCCTTGCTTTAAGAGCCGGCTGGAGGGTCTCTACAGGATCATTGGATTGGATATTAATGTCTACAAAATGCAGTGCCCAGATACACTAGATTGTTATCTAAAAGATTGATAAATATTGATGTATTAGGCCATTACTATTACAGTCCAAAAGCTGTCCCATCTGGTCAGTGTCTTTCAGTGTTTGGCCTGATTTCATACATTAAGAAATGAATACAAATGGACAGACAGAATCGAGATCGATTGGGGTTCTCTACAGAATCAATGGGTTAGGGCTGGAGGTCTACAAAATGTGTGCAACAGATCCCCATTCTTGAATTGTTTCTGAGGTTCCGTGCTTGCTGCAGCAGAGCATTGGAAGCATCACTGGCCTTGGTTAGTGCGTGCAGTGGCATCAACACTAAGCAGTTGGAGCAGATGTATCGAGACCTTTGCTCTGAGGAAAGTGGTGATGGTTTCTTGGCTTTGGACGGAGAGATGGAGCTGGATGAAGATTTGGACGAGGGTGGCTTTGAGAATGGTGACAATTGTATGGGCTTCCTCCAGCAGCTTCAGGATGAGACCAATCTGATGAAGGATGACCCGGAACAGAAGATTCCAGCAAAGCAGGAGGACAAGATGCCGGACCTTGAGGGTGTACCTGACAGCAAACAACTTCGTGACATTGTGTCAGCATCTTGCCCCACTGATCCTTTCAGATTGGAGAATAGCGTTTCTCCCAAGAAAAAAACGGACCGATATGCTTTGCCTGGCACGCTGCTGGAGGCTTTGGGCATGGCGCAGCGTGGGGGATGCCTGTTCAACGCTTTGTTCAGGCTTTTGGTGTTCCTTCGCAGCTCCACGGGAGGAGCTGATTTGGGCTGGGTGCGAAACCCACGAAATGCACGGAAAGCTTCCAAAAGATTGAACTGGCATCAGTGTTTAGGCTGAAACAGTGCATGTTTATCCCCCAGACCATTCATTTTGTAGACAAACAAGTCTGTGCACCACTCAATCTGTAGACACTGTTTGCATAGACTCATTATGTAGAAAACATTTTTTTACAACCTTGTTGGGTTAATGTTATACTTTTCTACAAAATGCATCAAAATGCATCAACGTGCATACTCCATCCTATTCCAAGGTACAACGAGCACAGACTCGCTCAAATGGAAGCTGAGAAGGCGGAGCCTTCTTACCGGAGCAGGACCGGTAGACTCGACAAGTGGAAGGAGCTGGTCCGGGCAGCGCAGGAAGAGTTAGAAATGCCGGCAAGTCCGCCGGAGAGAATCTCGTGGCTTAACTATGCTTAACTTGTGCCAGCTGCTTTTGGTTTTGTTTTTTTCTATTGGTATTTCCTTCAGAGGTGGTTTGTCCATGCATTTTATAGAGCATCAAACTGAGTTCTCTATTTTGTATTGAAACCAGAAGTGTTCCAAACATGTGATCCATTTTGTAGTGAGATTGGTGGATCAATGTCTCTTGAGGCCTGGGAACGTAGTGCTTTTCATCAAGCCCAATGGCAAGCAAGAGGTTTCGCTGGGAATGGTGCTGTCTGCTTGGAGGGGCTTGAAGGCTCCAAAACTCCATGCTTCTGAGACTCCCATCAACAGCTGTGTGGGATTCAGAGTGATCGAACTTGAGATTTCAGACGAGAATTTGCATCCTGCCACAGCTTGGCAATGTGGGGGCGAGTCTCCCGCGTGGGTGGTGCGGATGGAGAGTTTGGTGTGCATTCTTGATTGTGAGAAATGTATTTTGGTTGGCGCTTGATGGAAGTCTGTTTTTTTTAATGTTTTTGTATTGTTTTTTAATATAAAGTGATTTTGCTTATGGTTATCATTTTGTAGGTTTTCTTCAGGGGCCCAGCATTTTGTAGACAAGGCGTGCAGCCCTTTGACAACAATGGCTTCATGCGGATCCACCTCACCGTGCAGAGTGCTGAGGCGTTGACCAGGGTAGAATCAATGAGGCTGTGGGAGGTGCAGCCCGCTATGACTCGTGGTCGCAAGACTGCAAGTGCGAGTGCGAAGACGAAGACAACCCGCAAGTTTGCTCGTCGCAGGAGAAAGCCTCAGTACAAAGTAGGTGAGAATGGTGTTCCAGTCCTGGTTCAAAGGCCAAAGAAGTCAAGGAAGAAGGGAGCAAAGAAAGAAAAGCCAAAGGTTTTGACAGAGGATCCAACCGCAAAGGATTTCCGCAGGTCATCGAAAGGATCCAAGCTCATCCGGGAAATGCTGAAGGATTTCCGGGAATTGGACTGTCGGGCCTTTGCATCTTCACCTATCTTTGACCATTCCGGACAGTGCCGCATGAAGTATCCTCCTGCTGCCGATGTGACCTTTCAGGACATTGTGGAGAATGGCCCAGCATGTGTGGAGATGTTGCCGCTCAGATCTCATGGCAGTTCTTTCACCAACAATACCCTTTGTGATTCATTGTTTGTTTGTTAAGACTATGATGGTTCCAAAAGGAGTGACTACAAAATGACCGTGTTGGTGCGCCAGGTACAAGAGTGTGAGGAAGGCTTCTTTCTATGGTGAGGCAGTGTCCAAGCTCTTCAATGGGATCCGCCAACAACTCACCCGAGAGGAGCCCAAGCGTCAGGCATTCCTGCGCTTGGTTAAGGAGATTGTGGACTTCATTGCCCATCAGCGAAGGAAGCCTGGGCAGCCTGTCCTTGCGCCGTGATTCCAGAGATGCACTTCCATGTGAGAGAGCTTTGAGCGCAGGAATCATATCCTCATTGAAAGTTGCAATAGGATTCAGACCATTCATTTTGTAGACCTTCAATCTGTAGCCGCTCACTCTGTAGACACATGTTTACACACACTCATTCTGTAGCAACATCATTCTCATCATTTTTCATTCATTTGCTACAAAATGACTGTTCCACCCTATTTCAACACCAACGCACCACCCTGTTTATTTCAATGGGGATGCACGTGGATTGGATACAAGTAGGATTGAGTAGGACTTTTGGTTTTGCAGCTGTGCAAAAAGCACTCTGAAATTTTCAATGATCTTGAACGCAGTGCACTAGAAGAGGGCCAGTCCATTTTTTCTATTAATCCATATTAATCCATGATGATTTCTGGTGTCGGTGTCCACTGGATGGCCATGGTGATGCTGCATAGCTTAGCTATGATCCCAGCATTTGCGCGTTCTTTTAGATAGGGGGACTGCTGAAAGAGCGAGCTGTCCGGAATAGACGGACTAAATTAGCACGACCTAGCCGCCGCAGGCCTGACAGAAACCTGAAGAATCATGCAGAAAGGATGAGAAAGGAGTCAGTTTCATTCATTTTTATGCATTTTGTTGTGTTTTTTTTTACGATGGCGTCGTTCCGTTTTCCTTCGTTTTCTGTTTTTTTTCCCCTTCCAAATTCTTTATATTTGTATAATTTTGATTAATTTTGTATATATGCGTTTTTTTTGGGGGGGGGGAGGGGGAGTTAGGGTTTCCCTTTTTTTAACAGTTCAGTTTTTTTCTATATATTTTTTTAGAGTTTTTTTCATTTTTTTTGGTCATGGATTCTTATGACATATGGAACCCTGATTCTCATTTTGTAGAGATTTGTTTCTATGTTTTTTCCTGCCTATATTCCTTGATTCTGTGATGGCTGATTCCCATTTTGTAGAGATTGTGTGTTTTTTATTGTCTCCAGACCATTCATTTTGTAGACCGTCAACTTGCTGAGCCAGTTAATCTGTAGACGCGTGTCTGCACACCCTCATTCTGTAGAAACCATTTTCTACAAAATCCCTAGGCCAGGATCACCCCTCTAATTCCAACGGGGATATATTATCTAGTTAGGTTCTTTGGCATTGCAGGCGATAGAGGAGAACAAGAAGCTTTTTCAGGGGATGTTGTCCGAGACATCTTTAGACCTTTGGAATTCACCATTTTGGGAATAGCGTGTTTGCTGATCTTCGCACATGCTGAAAACATCAGTGATTGATAGTTGCGCAAATCATATAGGGTGCCTGCCAACCAGTTTTGAGATATCACTTTAGCCATCCTCCAGGCCACAACGCCTTGTTATACCAGTGGCGCGAGGAACAACTTCCTCACGTTGGGACGTTTTGGAGGACCACACCACCTATAATTACATGTTGAAGGAAGAACATGTGCACCCGCTTGCACCCCAGCATCATGCTGGGTGTACCGAACAAGCATGTTTGGCTCCAGCGTGTTATATACTAAGAAAAGTGAGGGAAGTGGCAGAAGCTTGACCCTCCGACTCACTAAGAAGTGGATGGCACGGTCCAATTGGATGTTGGTCTTCCTCTAGGAACAGGGCCAGGGTCTCGTTCCACTACTATGTCTGGTTAATCAGAGTGTATACAGGATCCCTTTCCAGTGTATACTAAGCCTGTATTTACAGGTCACGAAGAGCAACTCCAAAGTTCGGTCGAAGGTCCTGGTAGCTGTTTTGACCACTTCAGACCAATCCCAATCACTTCTCGATCCAAGCAGCTTTCGCCGCAATCGCGTTCGCGCGATCCAGCCGTGCCAAGGCTGGGCTCCACCACCCACCAGTCACCAAGGCGAGGACATCAGCAGAATGGGACCTTCGGATCTTCCCTCTAAGCCCCTGGTTTCCAGCCCTTCTGGTTGTTGAAAAACATGTTGGGATGGGACCCACATGGCTTCAATTGCCTGGTTATTTTTGGTTTAGCTTTGGGGTAACCAACACGGGCACCTAGTGCTAATGTCCAATCAAGGAGATTGAAACACATGCTTAAAAGCATACCGTTGTTACATATTCCAGCTCTGCCATCTCAACACCACAGCAAGCCGCGTCGTAATTCATGAAAAGCTCACCCTCAAAACCGGTGAGTGCATTCAACAGGATCATTGAAGGATCGTGGCCCCAAGTGCCCAATCAGTTCGTTGAAACGATCGCGAAAGGTGCAGGATCTAACTCAGTCTATTGGTGGAGGGAGGTCTTAGGAGTGGATTTAACATTCAGTCACCCAAAGCCTTTTCGGGGCAAAGGCTGCAAACTTCTGAATCTATATCCCTTGTAATGGGAAGTCTAGGTGAAGCGCATGCACACATACAAACACACATGCAGATATCTCTTGTGGAGGTCCCACATTGAGTCCACACTTCTCAAAGAAGTAATCGACATGTTTGTGGCTACATGTAATTAGCATCGTAACAAGTTGTTTCAGGGCCAAAGGTATACATAGCCAACAATAAGATAGAGAAGAACAACTTGACAAACTTATGTTTTTGATAAGTTAATGGATTTCTATTTTATTCACAGGACATGTACTACCCAAATCAAGCGCAAATCTTCCCAAATCTGCGAAACCTTAGTTTTTAGTGTGTCAATGCGTTGACGTCAGTGTTCGACCTCATCGGACGTTCTCAACCAGCAAGATGGAGGTCCGAGTCCGGGGCGAACGAGCTATCTGATCGTGTGTGGGAGCAGAAACGGCAAACGAGCCAAAGGCCGCTAAGTCAGGACCTGTTCTTTCTCGAGGAGCTCGGGTTTCCGTCGATCGCCCATCTTCTTCCGGCCGCTTTCCGAGTGGAACGCAGGAACGTGGGGGGAATCCCGAAGTGGCTGGAGAATGGCAATCCATTTCCGAGAAGAAAACAGCTTGGCTTGGGAGCAACAGAGGGAGTTGTGGTCTATGTCTATGATGCTTATCCTACCTCCTACCCAGTCAATGGATAACATTGTAAACTTGTAAACCTTTTTAGGGGATTCATTGCCCCACTAAACATGAACAGATATAGACATACATCCACAAGTTTGTGTAGCAAGTGCAGCTCAGCCTGGGTTTGAACCAGTCTTCTCGATAAAACATCATTAGGACGTGGGGCTCAACCGCAATTGCAGAAATTCAGGGGGTTTTCCGACTCAAGCTGTGCTGCCAATTTGGGACATCCACTGCAGCCATAGCCAGGCCACCCAGCGGTGAATTCCTGGGCGCAGCTCGGGACTCAGTTTGTTTGAAGACCTTGCTGCAACAACACTGAGGTGTGGCCACTTCTCAGGGTGACTAGGTTTCTTTGGGCCACATACTGTTCTGGCTGGACAGGGAGGGATGCCGACTCCAGGAACGTCCTATTATTGAGGCCTAGCGATCCCCCAAAACAATAGCCAATCTTGCTATGTCAGTTATGTCCCACAACTACCTTCGGTTTAGTTATGATTTGGGTCAGTAGTTTAATTAGGAGTAGTTTTCAGGCAAGCTACGCCGATAAAATAATATATGAAGGAAAGGAGTACTATACTTTAGGGGGAGCGGGGTGCACGACCTATTGCAGGATCAAACTTCCTACGGTGTCCCTTCTGTTGACACTTCCTACGGTGTCCCTCAAAATATCGGCCTGTAGACTTGCATCGTCAAGCGGAACATGTGTTCCGCACATAGAAATTGGCAGAACATGTACGGATCTGCGCGGGGAGTATGGCTGCAAGCAGCCAAGCAGCTGGAGACGGCAGCAAGCGAGCAATGGTGCGAAGAGCATGGAAGGCCCCGCCAGCTGGGCCTTGGCCCTTTTCAAGCCCGAAGCCACCAGCCCAGCGTAAACCGTTGACCCGTCCGTCAAATAGGATGCCAGCGTACAAAGGCACCTCGTTCGAGAAGAATCGAGCCCGCCACCGTGCATTCTTCAGGTCCTTGCTTAGTGAAGCGCATATCGGCCCCTGGCCAGCTGATAGGTAGGCTACAGCAATCCTTCCAAAGATGCTTCGTGCCTCCCTTCGGTGCGAATCTGATAAGTCCGATCTTGTCTCACGCCGCCCCCGCCAAGGCGACGCCTACAAAGCTGCCCGGAGCACAAATTCCCGCCAGACGATGCGAAGGACGGACTGAACAGAGAGGCACAGAGGGGACCTCAACTGTCTCAAGCAAGAGACCCCGAAGGGATTTGGGTGTTTGGGGGGCCTCATGGAGGTGGCAATCAGGCAATTTGGCACTTGTTTATTAATCTGTTTCGCCAGCCTCAAGCTTGGAACACTTGGAGATCCGGTCAGCAGCTCATGCATGGCGTAGTTGGTTTTTGTATTAGAGCCCTCTGTGGTGGGAGCTATTGACAGACACGCAGCTTTGCAAGGTCAACACCTCTATTGGGGAGGTGCTTGGTGATAGGTTGGCACTTTTCTTGCAGCAGCAGAACAGCATGTGAGCTGAAAAAGAACCCGCTCTTATTTGTAAGGAACGTTCCGGGCGATTTCAGAAATCGCTTGGGCACCGCTTGGAATTCCGGTGTTTCAATTGATATGCTACCTTGTTGCGCTAGCAAAACGCAGCATTGTGCTGGACGCTAGGGCTGGTGCTAGTCGCTGCTGCAGATCGTGTGCCTACGTGGGGGGGCATGAGCACATGGTAGTTGACAGCGGCTGAATTCTGCAGGTATCATCATATCATCGATAGAGAGCTAAAAGTTATATAATCCTACGTCGCTGCTGCTGACACCGCCCGCACACTGGAAAAGCCAACGATGCCAGCAAGCCAAGCTCTTGATCACAGCCACTTGGTGGCCTGAAGCGCTGGCGGAGGAGTACGCCTCCGATCCGCCCCTTCGACCACTTTTGCAACTCTGCGTGACAGCCACTGCTTGCAATTGCTTGCAGTTGGGATAAATCTATTTAACCAGCTCATGTGTTATGCACTGTTTATCCCAGGTTGCAACACATGCCTGCAACACATGCCTGTTTTTTTTCCAGCTCATGTCGGAATGGGTGCGGTTCCCATAGTGCGTTTCCCTTACGAATGCGGATCCGACCGATCGGCTCCCAGCAGGTGTCCCTTTCCAGTCTCTCTGAATCGACTTTCTGCGAACAAAATGAGTCTTGAGGGGGTCTAGGGGGGGAGGTGCATGTTAGCCTGCTGGTGCTTTTGCTTTGACAAAGAAACTCTTTGTTTGGTGGGTTGGTGATGCAGAAGATGCAAGGTGAAGGAGTTATGCAGCATTTGCATCGCAACCTGCTCTAACGACACTATTTAGTTGACATTCTACTCGGACATACTTGTTCAATCTTGTTCAAGCCTTTTTACTCAAGGCATAGCAATTTGTTCTTCTACAGTGTAGCAGGTAGTTGTTCCTGGCTTTCATTTGCGTTCTCTCAGGTTGTTCACGTTTTTCCCAATTGAAGCTACATGAACTCGAATTTGGACGCTGATCGGAAGGACATGACGTGCACTCTCAGCTACAAGTGCCAAGGCAACAGAGGGCTTTTGTGGCAACACGGGGCTGCGTAGTTTTGTAAAAACAGGCTGAAGAACTTGGCGTTGGAGTATCACCCCTGGAGGGGCATCTCCCAAAGACCGCGGCTTTCATTGCATTTCATGACCATTCTCAGTCTACTGGAAAGGGGACCCAGCACATGGCGGTCAACCAGCATCGTTGGTTAGCACATGTTAGGACTTCAATAGCTGCAAAGATTCGTGGGTTTTGTAATGAAAGCATTCCTTCTCATTGAGCAAGCAGCGGCTGATTTGTCCACCCACAATCTGCATTTGCTGGGGAGGTCTATCAGTGGGGTCACTTGGGGCTCTTTCTTTGGTCCGCCAATATATATATATATAATATGTTTCTTGACTTATTGCTAGGAACTTGGAATGAACTAAATCCGTTCATTCCATCTCATTCGCAACACGTTTCATTCACCTGGTCCCAGCCCGAGTCCCCAAGGAGTCCCCGTCCGGAGTTCCCCCGCCTTTCGTTCCCAACCCGGTCAGTTGGAAGGTTCCAGTGCCCGAGAGTGTGAGCCACAGATGCACTTGCTCAACGAGATTACCTCGCGGCAGGCGGGGGAAGCTGAAGGAAGATCTGGTGGGGGAACGGATTGGCAGACGGGTTGCTCGAGGAGCTGCACAGGAGCTGCAGGGCGGAGCTGAGTCGTGCAATTGCTACTGCAAGTTCCCTCATGTATGAACAGAGATGCATTCGCGCGGATACAAATATGCAGCCCCACTTGCGAAATGCTGTTGCCCATGACCTCAGTTGATATCTAGCTAAGATTGCGAAGAGAGCACAGCCTCATTCCAAGGCAGCTATTCAACCATGGCTTGGGCGCTGCACCAAACCAAGTTGTTTTTTTTGTGACAAGAAGAGAACTAACGGCATCATCAACAACAACAAATGGTTTCCAGATGTTCCCACAATTTCCCACATATTGGTGTCCAATGCAATATAGCTAGACTCCAGATGCTCTTGATTCACAACTCACAGGATCCAGCCACTGGAGTCTAGCTTTTCCAGCTTCTTTTTCGTCGTTTCTCCGTGGGTGGGTCCATTTCATCACTGCCGATGTCGCGTGTCACGCGTGGAACTACTTGGTGAAGTACTTCAACATCGACTTTGTAGGTCTTCTGAGTCGATCGACCTTTGGAATGGCTAAAGGAAAGGGGCGTTCGTCTGAGTAGGAAGACCCCGGGTGCACGACCCCTGGATATCTCGGGGTAAACTCTGTGGCTTTCAAGAGTTTTTGAAGTGGAACCGTAATATAATGTCGTTCAAGAAAATCCCTTAAACTAAACATCATTGAACATCATAGAAGCAAGTCTGAGGCCACGGGTCCCACTCGAAGTACGCTGAAGTACCTCCCGTTCAAACCGGTCGCGTCGCTCTCGCAGAATGCCCTCCTGCTCGAGAGAATGTCCATTCACTGCCTCCGTTTCGGCGCCACAGACGGGTTGGGCGCACCAGTGTGAGCCACTGGCAGTGGAAGAGTTGAAGAGCAGATAGTTTTGACCATTCACAGGCTGACAGCATCGAACTTACAAAGTTTGAAGCCATGGTAGATCATGGTAGGCTTGTGTTTCTGAAGGCTTTACCCATAAGCCGCCAGCGGCTTTCTTGGGCGGCAGGACTGGGTGAGATGGCCACTCATCTTTGTGAATGAGAGTTGCTGTACCAGGCCCTTCCAAGAATAGCCTTTTAGAGGTTAAGGGGTGTCCCAAAACCACCTGTTGGAAGGTCCTGTTGGAAGGTCCTGGTATGCAAGTTGTTGCACTATTTATGATTATTTATGTGTGGGTTCTGGCAATGACTTGTGTATCGAGACTGCTCTTCCCGGCACAGGGACGTGGTTTCAACTGGGCGATTGGGGGAGGGACAGTGACTGATTGCATGCACAGTGGCTACCAATGTCAGAAACATTACATAGATCGTAGAACCTCATAGAAATAATATATAGCTCAGTTGAGCAGTTGAACCAATGAATCTGACAGGACAGGCTGGTAACTTAGTAACAATGCTTGGCAACCCAGCTTAGAATAACCATCCGAATGCAGCGGCCTTTTCAAGCCCTTTTTCAGGGTCTCCTAGCCGTCCTAGCCCTTCATTAAGGCCTGCCCGCAAGACGGAGCCACCAGATACCAACGAGCAGAAAGGTATCCTATCCTTCCTTTGTTTGGTTCAAGCTGCGCGTAAAACCAGTGTAAGCAGCCTTTGGCTGATTTTGGTGAGGATGATTAAAGCTGGTACACACTGACTTTTTTTCGCATGGAAGTGGAGCCGCTGTGTAGTGTATTTGCACAAGAACATGAGCAGCGCTCAACCAACGACATTTATATATAAGTCTCTTATATTCAACATTTAGATAGAAATATTTTACTGTATATATAAGCGTTATAAGTTCAGTCACTCTTACTCATATGCTGCAAAGAATTGTCTACTGTAAGTCTCCCTCCGCGCGTGCTTTCCCACCACGCGCCGCTGAGACCTCACTCTGGAACACTTTTCCCCAGCTGTGCCTCGGCCAAATTTCTTCGAGACCGAAGAAGTATGCCATCCCTAAAGCATGATAATGTAGACTCTTAATGAACAAACCCTCTCATAAAGAAGGGATTTCGCAATCCAAATCTGGGGTGATAATTAGTCACAAGACCTCTTGCATTAAAAGAAACCTTTAAAGCTTGGAAGGCCCGGTTGCTCAGGAGGGAGCGACTGAGGGTTGCCGGAGGTATCCATATTGCCGCCCATTAAGGGGTCCAAGGAGCTACAGGGAGTTCCCCCAACGCCTGGCTAGACAAGACCTCGGGGGAGGATGTTCGGAGGTTTGATGCGGTGCTTGTTCACGCTCGGCCCGGGGCCGTGTGCTTTTGTTCAAGTCCAGTCTTAAGATGAAAACAAATCCAACACCTCTTGGGATTGCCACCCACTGTGACATCATACTTATCATACTTGGTTAGGCTGTGGCAGTCAAAGGCTTGTTCTAGTTTCTTTGGAGAAAATAGAGCGGGACAAGGCTCACTTGAGAAGTGCTCTCCAAAGCTGTGTGTTGCTGACAAGCCTCTCCTTTGGCCAAGTAAGCCAACCAGAAAGATGATTGGTGGAGATGAGCCAACTCGAACAGCTGGAACTTCGGACATTACTCCAAGCCGCTTACCCCAAGGTTGCTTGCATCAGCTGTCCACAAGCCGTCACTTACGCCAACCTCGAACTCAATTCTGATCAAACGTGTATTACTTACGGCAGGACAAGCTCCTCGTGGAGCCAGCATCGGCCCCCGGCTGGACTTGGAAGCCATCTCAAGTGATGCGAGTTCCCTCGCACCGATGCGCACCATCGTCCGTTGCCTCGAACCACCGAAACGCGCCAGTTTCCCGTGAAGCTGGCTGAGAAATGCCCCCCTTGGGGGGAGATTGATGAGATCATGAAGGAGATGCGCTTCGGCGTGCCTTCCGTGTGCCGTTGGAGTGTTGGGCTAAACGACGCTGGTGACCAGTGTAGTTCAGGTATATTCTATTCGCACCCCTGCCGGCAAAGCTGTTTTCATATTCCAACCTTTTTTTCACAAAAAATAATATATAAATACCCTTGACTGTGCATCACGTTGACTCTATAGATTAGCTGTCATGCCGGACAAAAGCACAATCACATTCTAAAACCGCAGTGGTATTGTAACATAATGTAACATACAAATACAAATATCAATATATAGAGCTTATTTATGACACAAATGGAACAACAAGCTTGAGGTTACAAGACCTCTTTTTCGATGGTATTGTCGGAGCTGAAGGATGACAATGGGAAAATGGCTGGTGATAAGTCATAAGTGCACCGGAAAGAATGCAGAGAGAGAGAGAGGGAACAATAACAAAAACACATGCAGTGGGGATCTGTTAATTCTGTGCGCCTTTGGGGGGCCATGTTCTGAGTCCAGAAGCCTCTTGTCCGCGACAGGAGCTGTAGCTGAAAGCGCTTGCTTTGCGCATGTTGTCCATCGTTTTTTGCGTGGGTTGGTCCGCCAGAAGTGTAAGATCAATCATTTTGTGAATCTAGTATGATTCCAGTCACTTCAATTAGATGAACACATCCGCACGGGATTCTTGTTTTGGTTTCTGCGCGTGGACATGGGCTGCCCTCAGATGACTGGCTCAAATTGATTGGTGCGGAGCGGTCCCGTGAGTAGAGGCATGGTGAGCTGAGGAACGAATGAGATTGAAACGTCTTGAAGCTGGAGTTTGGTGATATACATGAATCATCATGAAACAAGGCACGATTTGCTGGCATGCTACGAAGTCACCAGCAAAAATAATAGTATATAGACCTACCAGCACCCGACTCTACAGGTCTCCGAAATGGTGGCTTTCGGAGGCTAACAGGTGGCAGGTGGTGATACCGTCCCTGGGTCTACACAGCGACAGTTGCAATCATGTTCCGGATGCAGCCATGCATGTGTCACAGACTCCTTAAACAATCAATAATGCTGAAGAGGATTCACCACACAAAATTGACACTTGATACACATGGTACTTTAATGTACCCAGTACCCATTTGAACACCTTTAGAAATGAGGTCCACATGCAGTAACACCCCGAGATTTAGGCCAATCTCAGAGGTTGATTCAGGGGTCCCATTTTTCAATCACACCCACTCAGATACTTGAACATTCCGAGCACAAACACTAGCACTAGTTTCGAGCTAAAAGCACCCTACACACCCTCAAAATGGTCGTGCCATGTCATGCCTCAAACATGGCCATATCCCCTTTTGGGAGTACACATTCGGGTGCTAAAAGAGGCGGTATGTTCATGGTTCCTTCCTTGTGTGGCCCTGAAAATATGTTGTTGGTCGGGGGCCCTGCTGCGCCCTGCTTTGCACTGCCGCTTTGCCACAGGCGATGTCGCTGCTGATAGAGCCGCTCAACAAGGCTTCTTTAAGAAAGACATGATTCGTCATTGCTTCATCAGCAGCGAGGAGCGTTCGGGTTAGGCCCTCAATGTTCATTCAACCACTCATCAGAGGGCCTATGTAGGAGAACCTTTACAACTCTGAATGCCGCAAGGTGCGTCAAATCACGAAAAGAACTTCAACGAAGTGAATCCCAGACAACTCCATGCATGTATTAAATGTATGTACATGTATGCCATACTCAACATGCCGACCACATGGAGTGGTTTGGAGGGGCAATGTAGGCATATATTTCATACCTTAGGGCTCCAAATGCCCTCCAGGCACCTACCCCAGTCCCACGTCCCACCTTCAAAGAGGGTACGGCTGGAGCCCTAGGGCAAAGTTCACCAAACCTATCATCTACACTTGGGAAGAGACCCAGATGGAACCAGGTGATGGACCAGACTGGTGTGTGGCCAGCACGCCTTCCACGGAATCCATCTCGCAGCAGGGCCCACCGAGGTCGTTGGATTGAGATGCAGCTTTGTTGGAAGAATCACGGTGGCCTATCATGGTTGAAAGGGTCGACCTACCGAAGAACTGCGATGTTACTCCTGTACGAAAAGCAGAAAAAACCACAGTAAAATCGCAGTCCTTACCATAGAACTGGTGGTGAAGGCCAGTAAAGTTGTTCAGTTTTACAAAACCAGGTCAGACTTTGAATGGTCGAACTGAAGGCACTGAAGGAAGTGTGACCCGGTTTCGACACCGGAGGCCGCCTGCATTCGCAATCAGAAGGAGCGTTTGCTTCTTCTAGGGCCGCTTGGCATAACCAGAGAGGTGATCATTTGTTGGCAACGGACCTTCAGCATCCCTTGTGTCAACAACATGTCGATCTTGTTTTGATGTACCACCGCAGTTCGTTTGTTGGCAACGAGCGAACTGGTCAGAGGGGCACTGCCCGCAGGATTTCGGATCAACCGCGAACGCAGATGATAGACCTTGCTTCTGTCAAAGTGATCCGTTCGTTTGGCAGACCTATCACACACACACACAACGTGACCGGCTTCCTATACTGTGCATTCCTTGGAAGTTTGCAGCGTCGTTGGATGCAGACACACTTTTACATGCTGTAATGCTGAAGCTTATTTCTATGGCCCTTCTGGATCCAGCATAATTAGAAGCAATACGTCAACTCAATTTGAACGCCGCTCTTGTCCAATCTGGCCCGTCTTGGCAACATCGCTACTGAACGAATTCATGAAATGTGCAGCGTTGTCCGGATGTCAGATGTACAAATCGAAAAAGATGTCTAAGTTGGATCTTCTTTATACCCACACCTGTGGTTTCAATAGTCTGGTAGCAAGCTCCTGTGGATTCGGAGTTCTTTTCTTTGTCACCGTTCCTGTGGGTTTTCGCCATGGGCGGGGCGAACCGCGTGGATGAACTGGGCAAAGCGCATGGTGCTAAAAATGCACCGCACTGCGGCAAGCTGACAGCTCATCCTGAAACTTGGGATGCGTTTGTGTGTGTGAACTTTTTATGGTTTCCAGGGTCCAAAGGTATTCAAAGTAGCTGGGATTTTAGAAGAATAGACAAAATCAAATGCTGATGATTGTGGTAAAGATTGGTAAAGCAAACGGTGTGGCGTTGACTGAGATTGAAGACTTCGGCTGAAGAATTCTCAGGCAATGCAAACTCGGCAGACCTGGCAGAAATCCCAACCTGCGGGGCCTCCAAATGACCTAAGAGACACTCGACCCCTACGAAAACCACCCCGAATGGCGCTTGTAACCTTTAACCTTTGGGGGATGCATTTCGCCACGGATTTTTTCTTCAGCTGGAACATGGTGTTGACACGTAAAGGCTATATATTTGCAGCATGGCAAGCGTTTCACTTGCTTGACGGTTGAACAGATGGAAAAGGATTAACTGGCATTTTTGCGGGGAAACGGCTCGGGGCTTAGGAATTGGGTCCCAGAATCCGAGGGCTATCGGGTTGATCGGGTTGGGGGCTGGTCAACTCTGAGGATCCGCTACTTGTTCCTTTCCTTTTTTGTTCAACTCATTTGCACAATGCTGCGGGGGTCGGCAGGTCCAAAAGTAGCGGGTAGAGTGGTACGTTTGATATCGTTTGATGACTTTTACCCCCCCCCAAAAAGGTGCTGGTAGATAGATCCAGTGGGAAGTGGCAACCAGCCCAAGATGGCACAAAGGTTTTTTGCACGAAAGATGGTCCAACATCCGAGTGAAGCGGCGGGCCATTTCTGGTTCTCACCGGGGTGCCGCGATGCACTGCGCGATGCTTGGTGACTCGGAACCGATGTCGGCCGGCACCGGCCAGGAAGGGATGGGCTCGCTGCTGAAGCCAACGGAAGGCACCGGTCTACGTGCCACGTGCCTTGAGATGATGTCGGACTTCCGGGGCGCAGTCTATATAAGTGACATTAAGTGACGATTGTGGATGCATGAGGAATGGAGCTTCTGCTGGTCATGGGTGTGGACACTTGCATCATTGCCCTTTTCCCATTTTGCACGCGAGCAAGCTTGAGGATTTTCAATCTCTCGAACACCATCATGGGAGGAGGCGCGTTGCGCGAGTGCGGTCTTTATATTTTATGCGGCGTTTGTGTTGTCAAGTTTGAAGCCTTGGCTCCTGATTTTCATTAGTTTACAAATCCTGGTTTCTTAGATGATCTGAGAAGCATCTTGGGACGTTGTTCCACAAACTCAGCAGCCGCTGGAAAGCGAACGTCGTTGCTTGGAGGCATTCTTGGCTTACCGCATGCCATTGCTCGACTTGGTCTTGTGGCGGGCATCAGTCTCCTCATCGCCACTGCTGGGCTTTGCTGCATCACAGCTCCTTCTTGGGTATATAAACACACCAAAGCAGGTGCTTTCGATTGTGGTTATGCAGAGATGTAGTATTCATAATTATTCATATTTATATGGCATGCTTTTTGTACAAAGCTACGCAATCTTAGGTGAAGAGTGTTCCAACGCCCTTTGGGGAGGGATCCGAAAATCATTCTCCAGAATTGGGTTGGGGTCGTGCATTCCCTGAGACCATCAGGAAGAACGACCGGCACTGCCGGTTTGGTCATCCGTTCGGGGCCATGCCATCCACGTAACGACGAGACTTTTCAAGGAGCGTAGGTCATGTTATGTCATGTTGCACTGTGCCTAATTGTATCTAAAGTTATATCCCTACAAGATCCTACAGGTCCAAAGGTCCAGTAAAACCTTTTCTTTTTGTTTAAACCTCCTTAAGTATTGGTTTTGTGTGACCATCTCCAGTAAAATGAGGTTTTTGACTTGTAGGTATCCTCAACACCGGCGACCCGAAATTCCACGTTTCTTTGTGAAATGGTTCCAGGCCCAAGCACTCCGTGCATGGAATATATGCCAGGGCCAGACAGGCCCCAGGTCAACCACCCCTGGCATGTATATATGCCAGGCCCAGACAGGTCGTGTTGGGGAGTTTGACACTTGGAACGCCCGAGTTCGCCGAGTTGTCGCATCCAGGTTTGGATGCTCCTCGTGGCTATGGAGGAGACACGACAGAAGTCCTACGCGGAAGTGGCGAACGTCCTACATGGCCCACGAGCGGGCATCCTGGTGGATGTGTCCTGGCGCATGTCATAACAATCAAAACAGGTGGCAAACGTGCTGTTTTTGTGGCCTACAGCTACCCACCCCATCCAAAGGCTAATTGAAATGGCAACCAAACCACTGACCCATTGGCGGCCATTGGTGTGGTTATTTGATGCTACCCAAGATGGACAAGCTCCGACTTGGGCCCTTTTAAAGGGTTGAGCCACGTTTGCTGCCAGGTCACCATTGCATTGTACAACTTTGGGACACTGGTGTCCTATGTTGCTTGGTTGCATGGCCGCTTCATCTATGGGGACGGCCACTTCAACATACTTCAGCTATTTGATTGACATCTCCCCACAGCCACCAATCATTTCCCGTCACGAGGATGTCATCACCAAAGGTTCCCTTCAAGTCTGACCAAGGACCCCCCGAAGAACAGATCCTTCGGTCAAGGGGATCTGTGCAAAAGATGTATGAAAAGCAACGTGTCCGATGGAGTCGTGTGATGACCAGCACGTAAAGAGTCAAGAGCAAGTCATGGAATTGGGCGAAGCACCTGCAAACAGATCTAGAGATCAGATAGGTCCCCACGCTCAAAAGCAATATGCATGCCACGTTTTGGGGATATGTTCAGCTTTGTAGTGGCTCGGACCTGATGTTCCAACAAGGACGCGCATGTTCTTTGTTCGGGAGTTTTTTGAGTATCCACTTGAAAAGTGGATCCACCGCTCCCATCTCTAGGATCCAGGATGGACGATTTGCACAAAAATCACTGTCAAATGATGGATGTCCGGGTAAAGCCAACTGGGACCTTGGTTGCCACCAGCCCGGGAAAGCCCACAGTCGGCACTTGTGCCCCTCCTTTGTGGGTATCCCGGAGTTAGAAACGAATAGAGTGGCGATTGACCTGCAATCCCTGAAACGATCATGGCAGTGGAAAACCACCTGTTTGTAGAGGATCATTATAGTCATCCAAGGGGCCATGCCGTGGTCGAGTGTAAAGTCAGTACACATCCACAATGTCCTTGAAAGCACAAACATCACATCCAGGAAACATGCTGCACCTTGGGACTTTGTGACGTGACCTGTGACCGACCCGCAGCTCGAAGCCAACTCGGACCCGCAGAAGTCCTCGTCGTTCCTACGCCGTGATGACGGCGTATGGCACTGAGCGGTGCCCAGGTGATGATCATCGGCGATGTGGTGCCATCTTTCCTGGGCTTCTTGAATGCGCCTGAAGCGCTGCAGGATCGCACGCTGGTCTTGGTGCTCTCAGCCACTGAGCGTGAGGAGGTCACAAGAGCGTGGTCAGGATCGGGGACTTTTCCCTTACAACATGCGCTGTCCTAGGTCCACCATGTCAATGTCAACATTTGTATGTTTTTGTGGCCCTTTTGAAGGAACCCACTTGGTTGAAGGTGGATGAAGGGACTTCATGCCAGGCCCATAAGGAGCTGCGCTCCGGATCAGCCCTGGCTCCTCCGGATCCGCGTTCGTTCGAAAGGCGTTTCGACAGCTGCGGTTGGGCTCCAAGGACCTCAGAAGGTATGACTGGACCCACCAAACCCTTCCCAAACACCGACAGTACCGAAAATAAGGAGGTACTCGTACTTGGAGCCCGAGCTGCACTGGTCATCCGAACATCTCGTTGAAAGAAGAAAGATTTTCCTCCATCACTGCCCTGGGCGAACAACCTTTTTCGAGCATTCCAGGAGGGTGCCACATGCATATCTTATGGGGGGCCGATCAGTTTTGCAGAAAGTAATCTGACAAAATGACTTGTTTTTTTGGATGTTATTCCTCGGTGATACCTGCAGGGTAAATGACACCAACCTTGCCTTAAATGATTTGGACGATATCAAGCTGGTGTACATATCCTATTTAGGGCCTTCTTGGGATGCAATCTTGATCAAGTCAGCTGCTGGAACTTGATTGCTTTAGTGAAGGTCCCCATATACCTACCGTGATGACTCACTTTGCATCACTTTACCCGAGGATAGGACCAGCCCAGGTGAAACAAGGACTTGTGGTACCTTGAGGTACCTTTTTGCACCTCTTGAAAGCAGAATGCATGCAGCATAGGTTTAAAGGCCTAAGCGGCCTAAGCACAACTGCTGGATTTCCTTGGTGAATATGTGTTTGCGCTTTACTGAAAGTATCTACCATGCATTGGTCTTGCATTTATATACTATATTAATATATTGCGTACACGGCGGAGGCCTGTTGCTGTTGAGATATAGTATTATTAGTCCCACAAGCGTTCTCTTTCTTTTTTTGCGGTACACCCTCCCCAGAACTAACATGGAACCCTGGAAGGGGAAGCTCTATCCCACGGTAGATAAATTTTCCTATCTTTTCCCCATCTCAATTCCATCAGGCTTTGGTGCTCTTCCCGTTGAGCTCAATGCCGAGCATGGGCGCCTTACGGCATGCCTCCTTGGTTTGTCCCTGACTGCTGATTAGGTGGACATGGCCAGAAACGGCCGAGCCGGGGTGTTTAACATGTGATCGGCTCATAGATGGTGCAGCGTACAGGTGAGTATGGTACCCAAGTTGGACCACCCGTGGTGATCAACCGCGGTCGACGGCGGTCGATGACTTAGCCAGCCACGAGCCGAGCGCCAGCCAGGTGGTGAATGGACCGACCCGTCCCGACCGGCCGTCGCCGTTTCTGGCCATGCGACGTTCTTTTCTCGTTTCTCCTGTCGAAGACGAAGACGCAATTATCCAAACAACATGGTTTTGCTGAGAGTTGGTTTGAAAAGACATGTCCATGTGGAAGAGCAAGGTAGCAAGGCATGCCACATTATCCATTGCTTGGTCCATAATGTGGAGCACAACTCCCCTCAAAGGCTGTTTCTGACCCATTTCACTCCATTGATACTTGAGTTTCTCCTGTGAGAAGCCCAGCTCCCAACTCCTCCCTTTGCGCTTGCGTTCCCAACATCTGGTGCCCAACATGTGTTTGCTTGGCGCATATGGCGCATGCACCGAGTCCGAAGGCGGAATCGCCCGGATCCATACTCCATCCGAGGCATTCTGATGATCGCATGCCTGTCCTTGGCCTTGGTATTGCTGGGGACGAAGACCATCGATGTGTCCAAAGACTCCTATGGCCCAGTGGAGCTCTGGAGCGACGACCTCTTAGGCGTGTTCCGAACTTGGGGTGACCGAGAGGAGTCGGAGGTGGACGATGTGTTTGGAACCCGCTGGTCCAGGCTATTCACATGTATTCAGATATGTATGTGTATATATATCTATAGGGGATGATTTCGGACAGCCACTTTTCGGACAGCCAATGTCAACATCTGCACCCAAGGTTCCTTTGACCCAAGACGAACGCGTACTTCTTGAAGAATTGCTTGAAGCAGTCCATGTGCATCAAGACATTGAAGAAGAAAACGATCGTCTCCGGCATGAAAATGAACTTCTCAAGCAGGAACTTGCCCAACTGAAGCGCGCGCACTTCTTGTAGTTAGGAACTACTGTCTGACTGTCTGAGAAAATTAGTCAAAGCGCGCGCGGCCGAAACCATCACGGAACCATCTATATATATCAACCAGTTGGGTAAATTAATGAGCACAGGTGATACCCTGCACAGAGGAATGCACGCCTTGTCAGCTTTGGTGCCAGTTGCAGCTGCAACATTTTGGTGGGTCCTTGCCAGGCATAACTGTCAAAAAAAACGCAGGCCCAAACCATGCAGGCTTCGCCACACAGCTCCCGGTCTTGATCTTTGCGTACACCTGCAACATGAACGTACCCATCTTCTACGGGGAGCTGCGAGCTCAGACCTACGAAAGCTTTGACAGCAAGTTCAACTCCAAGAGGGACACTTGCTGCTGAACGTGCGGGGTGTTTATGGATGCCCAGAACCTGCACATATACCTGTAGAGACAATACCTTGGTTCACTGCAACATACGTAGATGATTTTGTAGCAGCACTTTCCTTTGCTTCGATTCACAATTGTGAAGAGCAGCACCACTACTTTAGAATGTTGACTAATAGAACCCCACTGATTGGAACCTCTTCTTCATATGGGGTGTTGAAATATAATCAGTGTATATAGTGAAGCTTCCCGTGACAGTGGCATCTCCAAAAGATGTCTCTCCTCGAGCTGATCTTGAAAGAGCCCCAACAAAACACTGGCGTGCGGGGTCTGAAATCCATCCACTACGGTCTGAAATCCATACACTTTGTTTAAACTCGCCTTTAGATTTGTGGGCCGGGATGGGTGATTGGCCACAGCGGTTTGGATCTATAGCTGGGAGGCGTGGTTCTTTGAAATGCTGTTCTGCATGTTTTTTGTTTAACTATTGTTTGGGAGTTTTTAGATGCAGCAACTAATTTAGTTCAAGCCATTCAAGTCACAGGCCTTCGGCAGTTTGGGTAGGACTGTTAGATCAAGAATGTTGGTGGATGCATGTTTGGCAATTATTGGCCAATACACTCTCTACACACCTCAAGAGCCTCAAGATGCAGTAAGGGGTGCGAGAAAAGGTCACAACTTTGCCACGGGATCCAGCTCCTGAAGACACTCCATGTTCGAAGTGTGATGAGATCGACCAAGTGAAGTTGGTCGCTGCGGCACCTTTCCTCCGGACGAAACGGGAAAAAGAAACCTTTGGGAGAGCTGAACTTCACCAGGAAAAGATGATGTTCGCCATGTACTTCAGCTCCCTGCTGTGCTGTGTGGAGTATCTCTTGGTGGCCGTCTTCGGGTACTTGGCGTTCCGACGGCACACGGCGCCCGACATCTTGACGAACTTGCACGAGGACAGGCACGTGAGGGTTGGAATCAGGCAATGAACAGTGACCATGCCTACCACTCAGCCACCACCACCAACAACAGCAGAAATCTCTTCAACTTCAACTGACACCAGCAACAACACCCCACAAGCACCAGCACAACACCAGCCGGGACAGTCGCATCATCGAGGAATCTCAGTCCGTGCCGCCTGCCTCAGAGGAGCGGTTTGCTGCAGCGCCATATGTGAAGGTGGGCTACTCCTTGGTGATGTTCACCTCATATCCAGTGACTCAACTGAATTACCCAGGAAAAGTGGATCATCTACAAAACCTTTTGGGGGGATTTGTTTCCTCACTACATATGATGAACAAATGGAAAGCGGTTAACTTGTTATTTTCCAGGGAAACTGACGGGGTCAGGAATTGGATCAACTCGGCGCCCTTCCGGCATCCCCTAAGCCCATTGAAACACCCTTCTCACTCCGCTCAGCTGTTTCGATGGAATGGTTGATTTAATTTGCGTCATGAAACAGGCCATAGTTTTTTCAACATGTTTCAACAGAGGGTTGAGTGAAAGAAGCATTTGAAGAGTTAATCAATAATTGAAACACGCGTTAATGTTCATGGCATTCACCTTATTGAAGATGGTTGAGACATCTTGAAAACTGAGTTTCTGGCAGTGTTTCAACAGCAGATTTGCTCACGGGATTACTCCGTGACATTGCTGAGACAATCTGAGAAGTGGGAGCTGGTAACATGAGGTGAAGAATGGTGAAGAGCAGGAACTTGACACCCACCAGTGATGATCAGTACTAGCTATATTGTTTATTGATATTTAGTGCATTCTTTCTGTACTCCATGGCCAGTTGTATTTCCCTTGGCCTTTCAGCCTTGGGCTTTCAGCATCGCATCCTGCATCGAACTACCAGGAGGTTTCACTTGTCAGTCCCTGTAGCGCTTGGGAAATGCCCAGCCTTTGAAACGGAACACGGCGAATCTGGCAACACCGCCCCCACCTCCCATAGCTATCATCGAAACATATCGAAACAATCGCAATCATACCTTTCTTTCGCTGCAGCTCTCTCTCAAAAAAACGAAGTCACAAACGCTTTTGGTGTTTTTTTGCATCAGCGGTGCTTTTTACTTTGGGCAGGTGATGTGTTTCAGTTGTGTGGCCTCCCTTCACCGCCTCTTTTGGGAGTTCCGCTCCATGCGTCTCGGACGCTCCGTGCGCGCGCGCCGTTCCGCGCGCTGACATGCGGACGTGGTCCCGCGCGGATGTTCGATGTTCTTCTTCATGGGGAAAGCGGATGGAATCCCATTTGTGGCCTGTTGGTCTGGAAGACTTGATAGAATTCAGATGTAGTCCCCGCTTGCTAGCGACACCCAAATAATACTTACTAACTGACTACATTAAATACCGCCCCAAACCCAGAACGATAGTGATGAAAGCTGTGTCTCGATGAGTTAGTGTGCTGTTAGACACCTGCCCCGGTAGATTTTGGACAAGACGTTTGCAGAGTTCAATTGTATCACGGCATCACTGATTTCCGCATCTAAGTGTTGTGTGGCAACGCGAGTTCTCTTTCTTGAAGCTCATGGCAACAGGGGGTGTCGACCGTCATGCCTGGTGTCGACCATCATGCCTGGGGGCTCAAGAAATGCATTTGTTGCCTTTGGTCCAGGTGCTGCCAGTCGGTCCAGGTGCTGCCAGTCTCCAAGGTGTTCTTCAGCACCATTTCTTCAGGTGTACTAAGACATTTCTATGCAACTAGAGTCCGAGCAGATTTGGCATGCTCAACTTGTAGACATCAAACCAACGGGAAGCTTCCTTTGTTGAGTTCAACAAGAATACCCCTACAGAAAAATCACATCAGCAGCTACTGTAGCTAGGCCCCATGGTCCCATGCTCTGCCTCCCATGGTCCCATGATTGAAGGTTTGGCGATGATGACCATGCCTACAAACGCTTTGAAGCGTGCAGTCCAGCTGTGCAACATGACAGCCCACTCTCGCCATGCGTCTTTGCAACACCGTACCGATGGCCAGGCGACATGGCTATAGCAATGATGTCCAATGTTCATGGTGCTAACCCTTTGTCACTTTTTTAAATGGTTTGTGTGTCAAATTGATGGTTTGGTGGCTGTAGCTGGGGACATCGCCACCAGCACAGACACACGTGTTATTGTTCTTGTTCGTTGGATTGTTTCTTTATTGAATTGGGGACGACGGTTTGACGCTCCTGACTTGGGCTGCGGTGATATCACTCAGCATGAAACAGACCGCTTTCAGGTCCTAAGCCTCTTTTTCGGCAGGGTAGATATGGACACGGTTTTTGGTGATTGATTTCTGCGAGCCCAACGGATGTCCAAACTACCAGGTCCTTGCAGCAACGCTAAGGAGAGAATCATTTGAAGGAGCCCGCGGAATTTGTGAAGAAGGACAAAGTTGCGACATGTCACGCAAAACCATGCAACACCTGCTGTTGAAAACAAGCCCGGAGGGAAGGCCCCTCCAAAGAATTTGCCAACAAATCAGCGGACATCCGTGGGCACAGGATCAGGCTGGCATCTCTCCACCCGCGCCCACCCTCTGGGAGCGCTTGCTGTTGGTTTTGGCCTTGGTCTCAAGTTCCATCCTACTGGCGGCGGTCTTGCCGGATCTCTCGGTGGTCTTCGGTCTGACAGGCCAGGCCTTTTGCGGCAGGTGTCTGGAGCATTTGGTTTGAGACTCTTGATAGGTTGAGACGATTTCAGGTGTTCAGGGCTCCATCCATGCTTTGACTGCCCCCCCCGAATTGATGGTCGCGGATTGAACGATGTGACAGCCTCAAGATGTCCAAATTCATTCATTCCCAGACACTCCATGTATGCCATATATGCCTACATTGACCCCCAAAACCACACCAATGTAGGCATATATGGCATACATGGAGTGTCTGGGATTGACGTTTTTTCAGAGAATCATGGACCGTTTCGCGCCCTGAACAGCGGGAAGAGTCACTGGGTTTACCCCTCCCATCTAAAACCGCCGGCTTCGTGAGGCGGTTTTTGCGGCGGATTGGTGACGTTCTGCTTCCCTGCGATGTTTTACATCCGGGTGGCCAGTAAGAAAGGCGAGCGCCGCTTGGCCTTGAAAAAGGGGCTCAACCAAAAATGGAATGCGAAGAAGTGAATCATATGAAGTCGCAAGATCTGCACTGGTTTCCGCAACAATTTAAATTGTCACGACCAACGACGTCCAGAGGCAGCCCAAAACAGACAAACTCGGTCCCTCTTTTTGCGCTTTTGTTTGTTTTGGGGGGGGAGGGAGGGCGACCCAGGCAGAGGCTAGACAGAATTGGTCCTAAGACATCTTCGAAGCTCAACGGTGCTGTCCACTAGATTTCGTAGATGTGCACCACTCGAAGGGAAATATCAAGGAACTGAGGCGAAAACCCGTGGATTGGTGCTTTAGAGATGTATTATGACGTGCTCTAGCCTCTATCTCTGTGAGGTGGTTGGGGCTATTTCTAAATGTTTGGGGACTATTTCTAACATCTACCAGAACTATTTCATAAATTATTGTGTTTTGAGGTTAGGTTCAACACAACTTATATGTAAAGTAATATGCAATATTACAATGTCAATGTGAAGTGAGCATGTAAGATATATTGCTGTGTCACAAGTGAGCTCTCCACTCCCCCCTCTCCCAAGAGGCAACTGCTGCTGCACTGCTGTTTTTTTGCACTTGCTGACTGTTGGTTGGTCTTCATCCAATCCTGCCACTTGCCACGCCCTGTCAACAAAACATGGAGTGTGTGTACATGTACTTCTCGTACAGTTTTGAAAAAACCGTTTGCCAGTGTAGTGTATTTGTTACTTGTTGCCAGCTCTCCAAACAGGGTTGGGCAATCTAAGGCAGAACGAGATGCCAAACACTGACCATGAACTGCCCTGAACCATGTCAAAATCATCTGAGCCTACACAGTCAGCCGCTTCAGGCCCATACTGTCTCCCAGCTCAGGTCCCTGGAAAAACCAAAAGCGCTCAGCCTCTGGTCACTGCCCCTTCCTTTTGCGAGTTTGCCCCTCGGTCTTCTTCTTCTTCTTGGGAGCCTCTGCATCATCGTTTGCATCTTTGTCCTTGCCCCTCTTTCTTGTCTTCTTCTCAGCTGGTCCACCCTTGGTCTTGGTATCCTTGCTTCCCTCACCTGAGGACTTGCCCAGCCACTCATCCAACTTGTCCTTGAGACCAGTTGGGAGGTCATGCTTGGAGAATCCCAGGCCAGCGGCATACTGAATGCAGGAAGAATAGAAGCCTTTCTTGTCCATCTCGTACTTGGCAGGAGTCATGATCAGGTCTGCACAGGTAAGGATGGACATACTCAAGGCAGCTGACTTTCTGAAGTCCTGGGAAAAATAGATTGGAACAAGAACTGCCTATCAGTTTGTGGATGTTTGTGGTATAGAGAATGTGACACATAAAAATGGACTGATCTCCAAAACCAAACGACTGGTGAAGTACAGTCAGTCATGGTACACAGATGTACACAGTATGGTCAGTATGGTCCGGTCCATTATATGTATGTGGATTTCCCATCTGCACAAATCAAATGAATCATATCATATCTGCTCACCAGAACCCCACTCCTCCAGGTCGGCTTGCAACTCCTTGAGTTGCTTGCCAGCCCAAGGTTGCTCTGTTGGCAAGCCCAAAGCAGCCGTTTGGAGGGTCTTGACAAATGCCACCCATCCTGCACAGGAGTCCCTTGCAGTGGTAAGGGACTCACTGTCCGACTTGATCTCATTGTCTGGGAGTTTGAAGATGTGCTCCACGGGCTCCATCTCCCAAGACTCAGCAGCTTCGATCAAAGGCCTAGTGACATTCTGAAAAGGATTGGGCACAGAGAAGGTCAAATGTTTGGGAAAAAACTTGGGGGTGTGAAGTGTGAATGTGAAATTTGAAAGTTGCCAATAGTGTGGGTTTCATAGCACATGGCAAGTCCCATCATGACTCATCTCAGACTCGACTCTTCCCTGTAGTATCTAGTGATGAAACTCAACCCCTTCCCAAACAAGTACTGCTCTCTCCAGAATCAGACTCCACTTCTCTTGCCAAGCCAGGTTGTATTTCCAAGCAGTTGCAGTTACTGAAAGTTACAGTCACAGTCACAGTTATATACTAGTTACTATGATAGACTATGGTGACAAGCCCCCACTAATCACAATTGGACAAAGGCCTGCCCGCCTGTACTTCTCAAGATTCGAGATGAAACCGTCGAGCTCAGAGCGCTTCTTGGTAGTCCAAGCAGTGAGAGTCGTTGCAAAAAGGTCACAGAACTTGGAAATCTTGTCAGCAGTCTCCCCAGCCACCTCCTTCATGAAGACACTGTCCATGGTCAGAAACTTGGTGAAGAAAGGCAAGAACTTCTGCAATTGGTCGCGCTCCATGGGCAAGTCTGTCATGTTCAAGCATTCCGGATGGGCATTAGCGCACGCAACAAGCGTGTGGACCAGCTTGCTCACAGAGTCAGGAGTTTTGCCCAAGGTCTTGGTGACATAGGCTCCAGCAGCTTTCAGGTCAGCATGCTTTTGAACAGCATCCTTGATGAAGTCACGGGCCTGGTCTACCAGCTGATCCTCAAACCGTGTGCAAGCGGCCCGCACAGCCTCAAGAACAGGGTACTTCTTGGAATCAAAATCTTTGGCCTCTGCCAAGTGCTGGGACATGCACTGCCAGAGGTTCAAGGACTTGGTCAGTGAGGTGCCGTTCTTGGTTTCGAACTCGAAGAAGGCTTGGCCAAGCCCTGACACCAACAGTCCCAGCTGCACAGGCATCGTCTGAGAAATCTTTGCATCAACCAGGCCTGCCAAAATCAAAAACATTGACAGCTCCAAATGAAGAGAGAACCTGGAAGTACATCCTTCCCCTTTTCCCAAGTCATTTGCCCAACACAGAAGAAGAAACCAGGATCAAAGCATATCAAAGCCCTTTTCCTGGAAAGCTGGGACTAAGACTAAGACTCGACTGTGAAGTTTCTTGTTTGTTTCATGTTTGTTTTTCATTGTGCATTACAATGACATGACACTTGTTCAAATACCGATGGACCAATGTCACACTGTCCATGTCCATGGTCCATGGTTTTAGTCTAGTCTTAGTCTTGACTCGTTCAGGAACCACACAGTTGTTTGCGACCAACCATCCAACAGCGTGGAACCAGCCAAGCTGAAAAGCCTGGCCTGGCCTGTGTAGGCTGCGGCAAGGAAAATCTTGTTTGAAGCATCCTCAAACCCATCAAGCATCAGACCAGAGGACTGGACCGTCCACTGCTTCTGGCAAAATTCTTGGATGGAGGCAATGACAGTGGTGAAATCTGGCATTTGCGTCAACAGAGACTCCTTGGCATCCACCAAGGCGGAGACCGCAGCAGAATCAGAGTCAGTGAAGGTCTTGTTGGCCTCTGTGTCTGTCAGCATATTCAGGGCATCTTTGATGCCTGAAATGCTCGCCCACTTGGATGCATCAAAGTGCTCACGAGCAAGAAATGCACTTTCCAAGCTCTTCACCTGGCTAGCCAAGTCAGCCGCCTTACGCAAGGACTCCTTCATGTCAAGGGCGGTATTGGAGAGTTCAGTCGCCTTTGTCCATGAGTTCCTGGTCAGGATCCACAAATGAAGGTCAAGTGTATTGCACATCCCCCAATGAGCTACTGATGGTGAACTAAGCCCCCAAGCCAAGCACAATTGCACAACCGAATGCCTTACAGTCCCAGCTATACATAAATTATAAGTGGGCGCCTAGTCTAGTGATTAGTTACAAGTAAGTCACTCTTGCATAGAATCATACAAGAGTCATACAAGTCATACATATATGCACCTAAACTTAGAGCCACTTACTTGCACCTAGCAACCCGCTGACTCATTGTTATTGCTGTCCTGATGTAAGTGTTGGCCTTCATGATCATAGTCACCCGGGCAGAGACACTGCTTGAGCCAATGACTGTCTTGAAGTTTTTCTTCATGGAATTGCAAACAGCATCTGGGTTGGCAGCATAGCGGCAAACCAAGAGCCTCTGCAGGTCAGCCAAAGACTTGGTCACAATGCCAGTGGAGTTGTGAACCCCATCGTCAATGGGAGAAAGTGTCATTGGAGCACTGGCGGGAATGGGTGTCCTGAAACAAAAAGGGTACACTGGAATGGAGAAAGAGAAAGGCCAACAGTGAAAAGCAGGACTTGACTGAACAGCAACTTCAACATGGCGTCTGACTCTGTGACTCTGTACATATATGTGGTCAGGCCACTGCAAAAATACAGTGAGGTCAGGTCTCAAGTTATATGTTAAAGACAATTATAGAAAAAGACAGAGATAGATATAAATATAACAATATGACTGTATAATTGTATAATATATAAATATAGAGTCTCAGTATTGCAGTACCCTCAACAAAGCCTTGAAAGGGAAGTCCTCCACAACAAGTTGTCAGTGATGTCATGTCTCCAGCACTCACAGTGTTACAGACCAGGTAACTGACCAACAGGAAGCAAATGACATTTGACCAACATCATACCTTCACACTATGCCTTGGCACCATAGGCAAGTGTGGTAAGGCACATGCGAGTACATTGTGACACCCTGGCCCAGGCCTGCAAATATCTGGCAGAAACCAACTTGTAGGAATTGCCTTGATAATGAGATCGGTGCTTGGCCCCATGGATCTGAAGCGGTCCAGGAAGTAGTTGAACAGGCCTGCTTGGCACTGGAAAAGCAAAGGCATGAGCTCTGTTGAGGGTTCGTCCAGCTTCTTGTTCTCTTGAACCACATAGCTCAATCCAAACGTTTTCTGATCCTCAGACTCGTTGATGACAATGAACTTGAAAAACGTTTGGTTCTGGCCATCTGAAGCAATTAACTGATCACAAAGCTTGCGCCCAATGTCAGTGAGGAAGCTTGAGATGTCCTGGCTTGCCAGTGTCAGAGTAATGTTTGCAATCTCACAGGCATTGTCAGTCAAAAGCTGTTCGGAGTCACTGGGCAAAGATGACAAAGATTTCAGCAGGGATGACTGCTGATTGCAACGATCAACTTCCTGGGTCAGTGACGTAGCCAAATCGGTCACTGATTTGGCTTCCAACTTCAAAGCAAAGTCAAGCCCCTTGTTCACACGCGCGTCGAAGTCCTTGGCTTTGATAGACCCAGACCAAATGACCCATGGGGTCATGTCCTCCAAGGACTTGAGGCATGTCTTGGCTTTCTCTGTGAGGGCTGGCACGCTCATCTTCGATTCATTGGAGACTGCTTCAGAAGGTGCTGCTTCAGACTGCTCAGGCACAGCGGAAGAGACACTGGGAGCAGCCTTGGGCTTGGGAGCCCTCTTCGGCTTTGGCTGGACAGTCTTCTTCTTTTTGCCATTCTTGAACCCGATATCGCTCTCCGAAGACCCTGACGATGATGAAGAGGATGAGGATTCCTCACCATCAGACTCACTCTCAGCGTTCTCAGCATCCTTCAACGCTTGCTCAGCAGTCTCCTGGCAATGACACTAACATGCAATTCATCACACGCACACAGACAACACAACACATGTCAAATGTCATTCAAAAGTACACATATGTTGTATTCAGTATATTGTGTCTTATCAGTATCAGTCTAAGTCTATTCTATTCACCTTAACAAATCCCCCAACAATTTGTCACTTCAGCGTTAGTGATGTGGATCTAGCCTTTGAGTGGACATGACATGTGAGACATGACCTGCCTTGACTGGCCCCGTGCCCACAGGTGTCTACAAGCTAGGTCCTAGAGAGCCTAACTGGACCACAAACAAGAAAGAAGGTAAGAACCCGACCCTGCCCCACAAAATCTCCTTGGCAACTGCATCGACCTTCATCATCTTGTCCTGGAGCTTAGAGAAGGCCTCCTGCTGGTCCTCCTTGCCCTCGTACTGCTCCTCCCTGGATTTGGAAACTGCAAAGCGCTTGCCCACAACGATGGTCTTGCAGCCCTCCTCCTGGTTGGACACAGCAACTCCTTCCTCACCAGCTTCATCCTGGCAGGGGCTGGCAAAGTGAGGAAACAAATGGAAACATTCAGTGTGGGAACATGAGCTTTGCAAATAAGGAAAATGAAAAAGGTCAAGTTGAAAGGAGTTTGCATGGTGCCTGATGACTCGATAGCGGAACAACCACAAAACAAAAACACATTGAGAGGTCATCAATACAGCTTGTCACATCATGTCTGAATTTTCAGCCCTTGTCAAACTGAAGTGGCATCTTGAGTACGTCCGTGATGTACTTCCGCTTCTGTGCAAGGTTCTTGTACTTTTTTTTTGGCGTCCTCTGGTGCATACTTCTTGAAGTAAGCTGCGATGCTCCACCAAGTCATCTCCTGTAGAGATTCTTCCACAAAGGGCCCCAAAAGCTGACTGATGGGAGGGAAACGGCTTTACACTATGCTGTCAAAAATGACATTCTTGTTTGCACCACGATGTTCACCCTGACACTTGTTTTAAAGGAGAAAGGGAGAAAGGCACAAAGTCTAAATCACCTAGCCTGCTACCAACTACCTTAAGTTGGTTGTTTTCAAGACTTCACTCCTTCTTGGCCTCGACAAAGTCTTTTTCCGTCTTCTTAGTAAAGAGCTCGATTGAGACTTTTTCGTGTCGTGGTTTTGCCTTCGGATTGGCAGCCAAAGCGGCTACATGGGCCTTGCGTAGATTCAGAAACCTCAGCCAGGCCAAGCACGTGGTAATGAGTGGAGACAGGAAAGCAGAACTGGGACAAGCAACAATTCCTCCAAACAATTCCAACCAAGTCATTGACTGTTCTAACAGTGGCGTTGCAGTTCATGACTTACAGAGACAGTCAGAGTCTATTTAATTTTAACTTTACGATCGAAGGTCACCTCCAAGACAATCGTAAGTTAAAGTTAAAGCTGACTGAACCAGCCAAATAGCTTCTCCCGCAGTGGTGGATGCTCCTGCATCTTCAGTGCCAGTGAGGGCAAAGGTAGGCTCTTGAAGCTGCCTCTGTGAATGTACAAACAACGCAGGCAAGATCCTGTTTGCCCTGCCCGAGAAGCCACCACAAGAAAGGTGGTGGTGGCATTGAAGGGAAGGTCCTGCAAGACATGGGAAGGCAAAAGCAGAAAATAGTACCTTTTGAGCAGGTAGTTGAAATTACATTTCATCCAGGGAAAGGTTTGGAAAATGACATGACCAACAGCCCAGCAGCCTCACCCCAACAGCTAGCAAACAGTGACTTGTTGCCAAAAAAAGGGCTAAGGTGACAAGTGAAACAGTACTTCAAACACAACCTAACATATGAGTTGCTAATTTTGGTGTTGCATGGTGATGTTAATACTTTTCTTCTCTGTCCTCATCTGTCTGCCCAAAGGTCTGGTTGCAAAGAACGCACTTCTCCTCAAGGTTCCGTAAGTCCCTTGCCACCTCTTTCTCCTGTTTTGAATCAGACATTCTGTCTTTGACAGGAGGTCAAGCACAGAGCAACCGTCAGGAGGCAAAGAGTTGTGGCACCACAGTGGCTGAACTGAAGTGAACTTCAATTGAGTTGGAAAATGCGGCACGCATTCGCACACATGGAGAAGTTCAGAAGCTGATAAAGACTGATACGCAAGTTTCAGGGACACAAAGCCACTGATAGGTGAAGCCACACCAAACACGACATCAAATCAGATAATACATTTATAGTTATTTATATATATACATAAATAATGTATATAGTACTATATGTTATTAATATATAGATATATGATATACACAGGATCCAGCATCTCTCTGTAGTCTGTCAATGTCTGTCTTTTGTTGGTGAACAAATGTACAATTAATAAAGGCTGACTCAGACTGAAAGTTATTGCTGCTGTTTGCCTTTTCTGTTTGCTTGTTCATTTGTGACTGCACTGCCTCTCATTGGATCGAGGCAGTTGCCACTGTCACCCCAAAACGGAAAGCTCCACTGTCTACGTCCTACTCTGTCACTGGTCATAGAAAATGATAGCAAACCCAACCAAACATAAACAGTGAACATTGAAAACGATGACTCTGAGGATGACTCGATGACGATAACAATGATAACCAAGGTGTTCAACTGGAAAGAGACACACCAAAGCCAGAGACAGATCTAAAGGAATGTGACTGCTACGCTTTGCCAACCCTAGGCTGAGAGAAACTCTTAGTTTCACTCAATCAGCATTGCATTCAAAACTTTGCGGGACCATGAGACCTGCATGAGACCATACATCACTTCTGGGTCCTGCAGCAAACCCTCTTGGGCCCGGCACTCTGGCCACCTGCTGGACAACTGGTCTTAGCAGGCGGTGGTTCCACATAGGTGTACGGACGCCCACGCTCAAGCATCAGTTCCTGCTGAAAAGACATGGAGTCCAGTCGGACAGGTTCTTCTTCACCTCGAAACTTAATCCAAACCGGGGGGAGGCTCAGACTGTGAGGGCAAGTCTGAGGTCAAGTCTTGCCCGTGCCCTTGTGCATTCAAAGCGTCTTCCACATCAAACAAGCTGGCCAGAAAGTGTGGATGGTCAGAGTCAGTCTGCATCAGAAGACCCTTGAGTTGACTTAAAGTCTGATCTTGGAGGCCTGATAGTGCAGACTGCTTGACAAGGCACTGGCCATGAAGAAGAGATGATGACCCATTGGTCAGGCGCCACAGGTACCCACACTCAGAACCTGAAAGGTTGTTGAAGCACAACTGACAGGTCAGCCCTCTTAGCTCCAACTCACGTTGACCAGCGCAGACTCCATATAGGCCAGTCATCCCATCAAGGCCCACTGTGATGACAGGTGGATGGAGAGGGCCTGCACTGACCTCACTGGTGTCCTTGACAGTATCTGCTGTGACATTGTCACTGTGTGAGTCTGAGTCACAAACAATATGTGCCTCCATCCTCCGGAGCGTGGCAACATGTGGCAAAGGCAATGCATCAGGATCATCGGACCGCAGAATCAGTGCAATGCAAAGGCCAATCAATGTCCCAACCACAGGTGGAGACATTGCCTCTCCTGGTGTGAATCGATATGATATGATGTTCAAAGAACAAATGACATGTGGCTAACGATCAAACAAATCTTGGACATAGGAAAGTAATGCCAGTATTTGCCAGTACTAATTAACAGTAAAGTCACTAGTGCTGGAGACCATTGACTTTCTCTTTCAGTTATGTTTTTGTCAGTATTTTTTGCGCGTAACTCATTTGCATCGAATCATATAGCCTAATAGCCTATAGACTTAGATAGTAACCTAGCAGCCCCAATACAAACCAAATGCATTCAAATGCTGCAAAACTGGTCTGAAAATAGAAGTCAGCCAACTTTGAATTGAGCTGTTTATAAGTTTTGTCGTATGGACGGCCATAGATAGTGATGAATCAGTGATAAGTGATAAGTTATAAAGTATATTATATAGAAGTCATAAGTCTTATGGTCATATGGAGCCATACAAGTCATGAGTGGGTCATATGAGTAATACAGGTCGTGCAGACTCATAGAGTCCTGTGGCCACATGACATGGCCCATAGCATTTGTTTCCCTCCACCCCTGCAGGAAAAACAACATCTTTATGTCATGGCAACAAAATCTGTTTGGTCAACAGTCAATATCACAAGGACCCTCTCCACTCCTGCAATGGTGTTAATCTCTGAGTATGTCAATCCACAGGACGGTAGCTCGAGCTTCGCCACATCAAAGCCCTGGAGGCACAGGAGGTCCTGGCAACATGAATGGGCTGTAGGCTGTAGGCTGATTTGGTTTGGCCTCCAAGTGATGCTGACTGATTCAAAGACAGGTGTCTAATTATATAAGTTACACGTGAGACCAAAGATCCTTGGTATTTGCTGACTTTAGTGTCGCTCTGGCCACTCAACAGACTTGGCTGAATCTATCGTCCAAAAGCTCCAAAGACACACATTCATATGCAAGCTGTGAGCTTAAGGTATCATCAACGTTTCAATCCTTGCAACAAGAAACATGAGGTTGCGCTGCTGACTGCAAAGCTGATAGACCAACCCTGAGAAGGAACAAAACAGAAGCACTGTCCTCTCCCGTCAGAAAATCACGCTGGTGGAAGTCGAAGATCTTCACGCTGCTTGAGATTGCGGTCAAGGTGCCATCAGTGTTGATGGCTTTCCTGCCAAAGGAACCTCACTAAAAGCGAAGTTTAAACGCTGACAGACAGACTTCTCTCTCAATGGACATCGTGCAACACTGTAGGATGCTGCATTTATGCCACTGTGCTACAGTTGGAATGACACTACCAGTGCTTTAATAAACCTTTCCTTGACAGCAACAAGGACAAACGCCCATTAGGAAGAGTGAGTTCTTCAGACTGCTTCCTGGTTCCCTTCCCAAGAATCAATTCTCTAAGGCGCTCACGGGCTAAATCCGTAAAGCAGTGTCTTTGAGCGGGGTCAGCTCCAGAAGCCTGGGTTGACAAACAATGACAGTGATGATTCAACATGTGTGCAGGATGAAGTGACCTGCTAGCGAATTAACAGGAGCAGTAGCAGGTAACCAAGTCTGGAGCCGACAATATATGAAGAGAACCTTTAAAGAATGTACTGTAATTCGAAGTTGGAATAAGTTGAGTCTATGAGTAGCCAGTAGCTATTTTCGGTTATGTTAGCACATAGTGACATAGTGAGTCATACAAACCTTTGATTAGTTTTAATCGACTCATATGTTTCTCAACCATGGACTATGTTCATTTAAACAACGAACTTGACTTCTTAGTGCAGTGTCTCACATATTTTGACAGTTGAGGAATCTGCCATTGCACCTGAAAAAGCCTGCAAAGGTCCCAGAGGTTTAGACAAATGAACGATTGGATAGAATGAATAATGATGGAACAAATTTCTGAAGTTATGCAGCCTATGCCACTGCCTATCTGTCTTCATATGCTTCTTTCTGCTTTGCTATATGGTGGGTTCTATAAGGTGTTGAGTCTTCCGAGTAGTTGGCCAAGAAAATGTTCTAGATAACTCATGCTTTGAATATGTTATATTTAATATGGTTTTCATGGTTATAAGTTATGAATCATGAATAACATATGAGCCAACATATAAGTCATATGAAATGACTTGATATGAAATGACTTGGTCACATATTCATATTGAAACAATGTAACATATCAATGTATTGTTGACAGTTTATCATGAGTTGTTCAACAAATATTCAATTGTCTCCGTCTCACTTATAAACTTCTAAAGTTTAGGCCATAAGCATTTATCATAAATCACCAGAAAGTTGTATGCTATAGTTTCTTCACTATTATTAGATAAAATTTCAGTTATATGATAAGTTAAGCTATATAATATGCATATATTATATTTATGGTTGTAACAAGTCAATGTATATTATATATATATCATTATATGTTATATAGGTATATTATATAAGTTATATATATATAATCATAGCTCAAGGAACGGCTCAGAGCGGTAAGGAGCTATTTCAATGGCATGTGTATGAAATAGCGCTGTACGGCTCCAAACGGTTTAGTACCATTTCATACTATTCTAAGATAAAATCATAGATTTTTCAGAATAGTCCTAGAGCGGTTTAGAGCGGCTTCATATTTTGACCAAAGTTTAGAAGTCAATGAAATAGTTCAGAGCGGCTTAGAGCGGTTCAGGGCTATTGGCAAAACAGATGGCTGAGATAGATCTAAACGGCTTAGAGCGGTTTCATACAGATCCAGTAGCTGCCAAGATTTTAAGATGTTTAAGTTAAGATAAACAAGACAAACTGTATATGATGTAGGTTATAAGTTATAAGTTATAGGTTATTATAAGGTTTATAGCTCGGTATAACTTGTGAAACCTTAAACTTATCACATAGACAGAGACAGACATAGACAACAAGACATAGACAGAGAGACAGAGACACATTAGGGTTGACCAGCAGTGACGAACTTGTTGTTGATCAACTACCATCCATCCTTGTTTCAACATCACATCTGACTCTGACTATGAGTCTAGCAACCTGGACCTCGACCACAGTCCCAACTCTGACTTGTTGTTCCCCAGTCAAATTCTCCCACTAGGCACCGATTGAACACGCCTCTGATTCAACACAAACCCTTGGAGTCCCAATCCAAGCAACCCACAAAGTTGCATAGTTGAGGTTCAAAGCCTCCACTTCCCTCTGGTTCAGCTTGACATCATTGTCCAGACTGTCAGTGTACACAGGTGGACCATTTGGCTTGCCAATGTTCAAGGTTTTGAAGGCCTTTTTTGCCAAGGCTTTGATCTCAGAGGATCGGCGACCGTCCTTCCCAGGGAAAATGGCAATTCTGGCCCATTGTCCAAAAAGCATGGCTGAAATAGTCCTGGGGTCCAGTCCAATGGGATTTAACATTTAAGAAAATTTATGAAACAGTCCGGTCAATTTAAGAAATAGTCCGCAATGGTCCGACTAGCTTACTTTCTTTCTAGGGCTAAAATTTGGTCCCCCCCGACAGGCCACGGCAAATGTTTTGAGGAGATCTGGAAATCCACAGCCCCTTTGCCCAGAGCACTCGCCCATTCTCTGTCACCCCAAGCCCAGTTCTGGTGTGTGCAGGAGTGGTGTATGGGTGGGCTGGGACAGTGGAATGTCCAAAAGTTTGCCAATAGGGAACCATGGACCATGAATGTAGCCCGGCCCCATGAAAAATGTTTGGACTCCTTCGATGCGGCTGGACAAGTGAGCTCCCACTCCAAAGCGTTTGCCACGTTCCTGACATAGTTCCGAACTTCTGCAACAGTGGAGCGACCTCGGGCCTTGAGCGCTGGCAAGAATCGTTCTTGCAACCATATGTGGAAGACATATTCCAACTTCTCCTGGGATGCCAATTCCTTCTTGGCCAATATGAAGTATGCCCTGCTGCGAGACTGGGGCAGGCCCCAGTCTCTTGAACTTAGTTCGCACCACACTGGCCAGCCCAAAGCTATCACATTCATGATGAGTTGATTCCCCTTCCATGTTTACAGCAGCAGCATAACGCATTTAGAGTACTGTGGTCAGTCAGTCTTGAAAGAAGCATGTATGGTCTGGTGCGCTGTATACGTATGTGATTCTGATGTACTGTATGTATGTAGTTGATACAGTGTGTATGTTATGATGGTAAATCAGCTCAATGTCAATGCCAATGCTGCCAATGCCATCTATCTATTTGTCTAGCAACAAACGATGACTCAATGGCAATGATCGATACCAAGGCACTCCAGGCGGAGCTGCACCATGTTGTACTGGTCCAGAGTTGCAAGCCCAACATTTTGACCAGAGACTTTGCCATACATCATGAAGTCCGCAGGAGTCTGCCAGCATGACATGTGCAATGTCAGGAAGGTCGAGATACGGTAAGGGTCAGGGACGAGTTGAAAAATTAATTCTTTGATGAGGGATTCCGTAACTACAGACTACAGACTATAAACAACATATGCTGTCACAGGCACATACTGTCACATACTGAAAGCATTTGTTGTCACAGAACTACAGACTACCAAATCATTTGATCAGCAGCTCAAACAATGTTGGCAGCCTTTTTCCCTCTAAACTTGCTTCGCGCCCTGAGTTCAACAAGGACTCAACTCACACGGATGACCAATTTCAATCAAGAAATGTGCAACTTAGTTGCACACCTCTTGCACATGCTCACTGGCACTGCGTTCCTTGCTCTTGACAAACTGACACTCATAAGTATAAGTCACATAAAAAGTCAAGAGTCACAAAGTCAACAAATAGCAGTCCCATTACATGGCATCGTCTATCTTGGCTATTGGGGTGGCTTGGGTATGCAGAACTAACCAGTCAGTCAACCGGCTAAGACTTGAACCCATTGGGGGACCCAAACAATTGTCAGAATAGGCTGAAACATGACCAGCATCTTTCCAGCACATTTGCTACTGAGATGAGCTTTGTGCTCTCGTATGTCTGGGAGAACATACATTGTTGTAGGTGTCATTGCCATTGCCATGTCACTGTCCATTTCCAAGATCTGTTGGGAGGTGACTGGTTTCGAAAAGAGCTGCTTCATGTTCTTGGTAGTCTTGCCACTGTCATTTTCCAGCACTGGGCGCTGGCCAGAACAATGATTGCACAAATGGATAACCTGAGCTGTACTTTTATTATGGCTCCAACCCAAACACAACTGCTGAAAAAAAAGATCAGATTCAGAACACGCTGCAACAACATAAGCTCGGAACACAGCAGGAGCCACAAGCCCCAATCAAAATGCCAATCATAGTGGAGACCACTATGCAAAACATCAAAACATCCATGGTGTGAGGGAGCGCTTGAGCACTGGTCAGAAAGATCTGACAGGAAGGCGGGCATGTCTAGCGTAGGGTTTTTCCTTGTGTGTTGTCAAGCAACCTCTGAGGTGGAAAGGCGCAATAGTAAAGCAACAGCCACACCATAAGTCTAGTAGTAAGTAGTAAGTAGTAGTGACTGGAAGTTCAGTGTCCAAAGTAAGCCTGATGCCTTTGTGACAATATTGTAGTCACCAACATGCAATAGTTGGTTCAGCAGACAAATCTCTTTGACCGAGCGGCTACTGTTCCTGTGCCCTGCCGTGCCACACATATGTTTTATGTTGAACTTCAAGGCTTTCAACAGCAAAAAGGGGCGCAACACTTGAAGGGTATTGGGGCTGAACATTGAAAGGATTGCACAGTGCACAGTACATCTTCTCACCCCAAATTTATTGCCTATGTTAATGTTGTTTATGTGTCTATGTCAATTTCAATATCGTCTATAAATGTCTACTGAGTCTAGTATAAGTATCAAACCTCAAACATCCACCAACTCCAGAATGTCACACAGGGCCTTAGAAAGAAGATCTCGCTGATGCTGATCAGTTGCTTGAAACTTGCCGTTTTTCAGCTGTTTCATTCTTTGCACTGAATCAGCCCTAAAACCATCCCTACAAATCAAAGGTTTCACACAGTCCACATGGACCCAAGAGCTTGGCCTTCTAGTCTCAAAATACCAGGATAGTCGAACTTGGCCCTTGACAATGCGGTTCTTGCAATAGTAGCAGCTACTCCGGTTGGAAACGGCAAAGCCAATGTCATCTATGCCACACTTCCGAGAAAAGAAAGAGGAAGCCTTTGGTGCAGGAGTTGCAGGAGCCTTCTGCTGGGTTTCCAGGGTTGGCTTTGATGAGGACGATGAAGGCAATGGCATACCAGTGCCTGGATCATCGTCATCTGGAACAATTTCATCCTTGAAAGCTTGGCACTCCACCATGAGAACCTCAGCCTCCTTCTCTTCATGGGCAGCACTTGCTGCGACTGACAAGGAACCGTAAGCTTCACTCTCCTCTTGTTGTAATGAGGCCACAAGTTCTTGAACCTGGTCATGCTGCTCACTTTGATTCTGATTCTTCTCGTTCCCATGACCACTGCTGCTGCTACTGGAGGCTTTGGGCACCTTGCTCTTCTTGTTCTTTTTCTTCTTCTTCTTCTTCTTCTTCGTTTGGGTTTTCTTCCTGGTGGGGAATTTCAACCCAAAGGGTAGTTTTCTGTGAGGCTTCCGAACATGAAGCTTGACCGAAGGGTCCAGAATGAACTCCTGTGAAGGTGCGGCTGCTTGAACGGTCAAGCCACACCCATCTTCTTGCCAAATCAAGCAGTACTCTAAGACCTCCACAGTAACACAACCCTTGGGATCAGTAATGATGTCATTAAAGACCTGGTGGCTTGTTTGCACAACAGGGCGAAGGCTGTCCACTGAATGGTTCAAGAAGGTCACCACATCTGAGGCAACATCCATTTGAGCCTTGACCAATGTGTGTAGCCGGGGTCTTTGCATACAAACGCCCAAGAACGCAAGAAAAGAGCTGGAACTTGTAGTCAGCAAAAGGAGGCTTCCCATGGAGACCTTGTTGTCTAGCAAGGCTCTGTTGAACACCTGCACCATTTTGCACACACTCGCTGTTTTTGAGGAGCTTTGGCACAAGCCACCGCACAACATGTGACAGATCTTTCCACCCTCAGCGTCAGACTCCTCAGAGTCCTCACCATCAAGGTCTGGCTGTGTTTGACCAGCATGGAAAGCTTCCTCAAGAAACTTACTGCACTCTTCATTTGAAGCGTCTGTTCTGATGTGTTCTGGTCTCAAAGCGCCAGTACCTGCAGTGAGTGTCCAAAAACTTCGGTCCATGGTCAATGCTTCTCAAAAGCTGGGTCTCAATATGTTCTGGGAAACAACTCTACTTGGACCTAGGCTAATGTGGGCCCTGTCAACAACAAAGGTCTGGAAGGTGGTAGAGCTAAACTCACTTGCAAAAGTACAAACGGCAAACAGACAGGTTTGATTAATAATTAATGAATTAATTAGCCTATTTATATAATATATTAAAATATTTATGGTTGATTTGATGATTGATGATTCAATGATGGCAGCAAACAATTGCCTAGTTTTCCCTCAATGCTTCCCAGAAACAGTCTGCCAAAATGTGGATGGAGTAGGGTCAGTAGGGTCAAGTAGTATTTGCAATCCCATGAATGGACACTCTGCCCACAACTCTTATGCCTCCAGGCCCAAGGAGGCATAAGTTTTGTGAACAGAAAGTTCACCATTCAGACCTGATGTAGACCACACATATATGGGCCAATGTGCAAAAGAAAACGTGAGGGACGTACTGTGTTGGTGACCCATGTGGCAAATAAGGCTAACTCTGCAAAACCTATCATTGGACTGTTGCATTTTTCATGCAAGCTGCGCTGCAAGCTGCAATCAAATTAAACCAGGAAATTGGTACTCCAACCCTTACCTTTGTTTCACGCCTACCTTAATTGAACACTGTTTAGGTCATGTGTGCAAGCTGCTTGCAATTAGGAAGAAAAGTCTGGAGTTTGCAGTTTTAACTTAGACTTTAGACTCTGTCAATAAGACATACAAATTACACAGGCAATCTGTACTCTTCATATCGAATCATACCTAGCTAGCCTTAGTCACTATCATTTAACGTGTAATTAAATACTAATTACTAATTACTATGTAATTTACTGGTTTTTGCAGTTTGCATTTTTTCCAAAATTAGAAAAGGCTCTATTCCCGAGCTGGCAGAGGGATGTCCATACTGGATGTTGATCTGCATCATCGAAGTTCAGCTGAAGACGGGCAGCGGAAAGCTTCTTCAATCCAGAATCAAAAATGCGCTCTTCAATTTCTGGCACTTGGGTGCCTTTTGGTGCAAGTGGAACATTCCTTGCTTGCTGACGCATGCTCTCCTCAAACTCTGCCTGAATGTTGAACTCAGAGCGGTCTTCCTCCCCCAGAGAATGCCACTCCTTTGCAATTGAAGCAATCTCTTTTTTGTACTTCTTTGGGCTGAGGCATCCCTTTTTCTGCAGCTGCTGTCTCTGAAACACATTCCATCCACATACCCGTCTGAGCTTCCTGGTAGCTGCATTTTGGATTCGTTGACGCTTGCGAGCCTTGCTCTCCCATGAAGTGGAGACCTGACAAGTCACCACGGAGGCAAAGCTTTCAAATGAAAAACATGTAGTTGGACAATCAATGGTCCTACAGGGAGTCCTACAGTAAGGTTAGGGGCAGTAGGAGTAAATTGATAGTAATTGCAGTACTAAGTACTACATAGAATCATAGCAATCGGCAATTGCACAGTAGTTGTACCAGTACTACAGTATAAGTATAATTATGGAAGAAATCATGCAGTGCAGAAGTGCATTTTACAGTACCCGCAGGAATACATTTTTGGGTAGTTGGGAGCAGTAGTGGGGCCAGTCATACCATGCTAGGTTGTAAGTTGCAAGTTAGTTAAAGTGAATTTAAATTTCCAAACTGCAAAGATCAGATTTATATATAATATATAGTCAGTTAAGTCTTAGTTATAGACTAGACTTTAAGTTTTTGTAATACTTATCCATCCTACCAGGCCCTACTCTTGCTACATATTATTGGATTGATCTGACTTGACTTGAGAAACAGCAAACCTAGTGACAGACTGCCTCTGTTCAAAAGCATTTCCTAAATTGAAGCAAAGAAACCGATTGTTTTCTCTTTGATGCACTTGAGTTCTCATTTCTGCCTTGTCCCCCACATCGTTGCAAGATCCTGGCGACTGTTCTTCTGGCAGGTAGTGTCTTCTCATGCACCCAATGCTTGACAAGCTCAAAGTTGCGAATGAACGACATCAAAAAGGATGTCTCCTTTGAGGCCTTGGGCCCTTTCACAGCAGTGTTTCCTCTCCTGGATGCGATGTGTTGGACCTGCCCATTCTTGATCTCAACTGGATCTGTGCTCAATGGAATGTATGTTCCAAGGTGTCTAAGCAACTGGATGACAGTAGCACGGACTTCTGTTTGCACGTCTGCCGTTTGCCCTGCGAGCTTTCCAGGATAAATATTCAAAATCTTCTTGCTGAACATGTCGTCAAAACAAAATTGGCAAGAGTTGTTGGCAACTTGAATGGTATCCCAGAATGTGACAAACTCTGACAGATTGTTCTGCAGAAGTGCGTTGAACACGAGGAAAGGCGCTTGATCATGAATGAAACGTCTCCAAGTGTCTGAAACCAGGTGAAGTGTCATTGTGAACAATGCTTGTAGGTGGGTGTGGGTAAAGCCCAGGTTTGCCAATGGAGCCATACCTTCAGCAAGAGTTCGACAATACTGCTCAACTATACTCCACCCAAATTGGCCTGAGACCACCTCCTGAAACAGTGATAGGCTGTATTTGCAATGATCCTCAAATTGAGAATCATAGGACCCGAGCAAGGATATTCTGGTCAAAGCATGACTGCGCTTGAAGAGCCTGTTCAGCATTCCATCCATGGGATGGATGAGAAAGTCCACCAGGATTGCTGACTGTTTGAAGCCTGGCTGCGTGATCTCTTGCCTCACAAGCACCTTCCTTTTTGCCTGCTGGGCATGAAAGTCCTCAGCTTCCAACTCAGACAGGTCCAAGCCAATAGCGGGGTCAGATCCATCACCTGCTTCATTGACCAAGTCCAACTCGCCAAGCAGCTTGTCTATCAACTCTGAATGCTTTGAAGAGGTGGACGATGACAAATCCATATTGGCAAGGGTCCTTGTCAGAAGTCCATGGGCTGCATTGCCAAAGGTTACGAAAGACACGGCCTCATCAAAATGCTTGAACCTGTACAACAGAGGTACTGGAAAGCCCCTGGAAAAGAAAGGGACGAGGAGCCTCAAACATTTTGCCAATGAGTCAGCAGGGCCATGGCAGCATGCCCTCCCTGGTGAGTCCAAGCAATAGTGAGCAATGCAGTCAGACTCCAAGTCACCATTCAAGAAGGCTAAGCACTTCTCAAAGTTTTGTCTCCTCAATTTGGAACGTCTGCAGCGAAAGGATCTCCTCAACTCGCTTGATACTTGGCCCCACTTGTGAGACTGTGCAGGCAAGGTGGCGCATGGAACGTAGGTGAATGAGTCTGCAATAATCCCAGCCAGACTCTTGGCGAATGATTTTCTAAATTGCAACCCCTCAAACAGGTGGCTTAAGCGCACAATTGTACTCCACAACCGTGGCACCATCAGGACGCAATGCTTTCTGGTCAAACTGAGTTGATGTATTGAGCACTTTATTTTAAGCGCCAAATGTTTTGGGTTGCCCTTCTTGCGAAGCTCTGAAATCTCTGCTTGGAATGCAGACTCGTTTGCACGAAGGGCGTCACCAACAAAAATGAATGATTTCCACTCTGAGTTGATCAGGCCTCTTGGTAGCCCAAAGGCCTGGAACATAGTTCCAATCCCATTTGCAGTCAGCAAAGCACAGCTAATGAAGCTGTTGAAAATTCCCTGTGTGTCCGCACGCTCCAAGCAAATCAGTGGAGTAGGGATCCGAAAGGACAGGCAGCAGGTGGTGTTTGAATCCCGGTCCAGTATGATGGGTTCCCTGTATAGGATGTGTACATCCTGCACTGTGTTCATGATCTGGTAAACAGTTGTGGGGTCAGTGTGACAAGGCCCCCCCTCATCCGTGTTGAAGTATCGTCCACAATGTGGGTATTCACAATGTGGTATATGTGAGGCTGCTGGTCATGAAAGCTAGAATTGGAATCTGCTTTCACTTCAAAGACCCTATTCAGCAAAACCACCAGTGCAAGAATCAGGCTATACACGCAACGGGCACGATCTTTGAAGAAGGTCTTCCTGTCAATGAAATAGTCCTCCTGCCTCTGAGCACAAAAGAAACAATCTGTAAAGAACCAGCGCTGCAGATGGGAATCAAAAGTCTCTGGTTCTGCTGGAGCAAGTGCCTTGACACTGGATGCTGTCTCAACTCCAGCCATCAGTTTTTTTCCTTTGTGACTTCAGAAGTTTTTGAACTCTGGCTTTCTCCGTCCTTTTCCTCCTTTCATCGAGGGTTGAATTTGCATATCTGTTTTGCTGCCCTGTAGCCCCACCACCAGAGATCTCTTGCTCAGATGGTGGAGGTCGAAACATGGCTAGTCGGAAGTTGGAAATGTGTGCTGTTCTCAAACACATAAATGTGCTTGTTGCGTGTTGCTGTAATAGTAATGCTCATTTGACTCGTTTGATTATGTTTTACATATGATCAGTGTGGCAAGGCATGTTTGTGGAAGTTGCTTCTTGCTTTCGTCCCCCCTTGTTTGTTTGCGGACGCAGGTTTTAAGTACTGTGTGGCTGTGTGGTGTAACTGCTTGTTGAATGCAGGGTTCTCCTAGTGGCTGAACATCAGAAACACCTCACAACACTTTGTCACAGACTATGAGTACAGTAATTGTACTATATGGCCCATGGCACTGGAGAAGAAACAAGGGCGGTATTGTCAGATATTGTCAGAGCAGAATGGTCAGCCATCCAATCACATGTGATCGCATTTTGATGTGATGTGTGTAATGAACAGGCCTCAAGGTCCCTGGTTGTCCAGAGTCCATTCCCTCATCCAGCCTTGATGTTACCGAACTCTGAAGTCTTATGGAGCTCAGGGAACTCGTCAAAAATGCCAAGAACCTGCCGAAGAGCTGGAAACCAAAGGAATGGGAACAATACAGCAGTGCAGCGCAGTTGAATCTTGACTCCTCAATTCTCATCATTTGTATTTGGGAAGGTCTCTTCACCTGGAAAACCACAAATGACAAAGAACGTTGTGAGGCCCATGGCCCTCGGCATGTTGCTGAGACTACCTTCACTGCAAAGCAAAACATCAAACACACAACATAGCATAGCGCATAGCATCTCATATGACATGACAGAGGAGTCATGAGTCACATGCCTCACTGTACTGTATTCACCTTAAATCATCACTCAAAAAGACCCAAGAGTATTGGGCAGGTAAAGTCTTTTGTAAAGTCGAGCAATTAGTCACGGTCAAAAGTTCAAACAGCCCAAAGAACAACACATGGAGTGGCCTCTTCCATGATTGCAACCCGTGGCAGTCTCCTTCCTTGGCCAGGCAAACCAGTGGTTTGCAGTTTGCTAGCTTGCAAGTTTGCACACAGTATCAAGTATAGTCTAGTCTAGCACTAGGACTAGTACGGTACTAACGTATTGGTACCAGTATGCTGTATACCGTATACTGGCAAATCCTCTTGATACATTTTCCAGGTCCACATTTAAAATGTCTGACTCACCTGACAAGGAAAAAGCTTGGTTGACTCACTCTCACATGAAGTCAAGGTCTACTGTCTGTCTACTCCATAGATTTTTTGTTTGCCCCATGACTCATGACAAAGCAGCTAGCAAAACAGAGCAGCAGTTCCACTGTTTCCTGCCAAGTGAGGAGCTGGCCCACTGTTTTGCTCCCACTGTTTGCTCCAACCAAAATGAAACAAGCGTCTTATGTGCGCGGATCCGAGGAGGAACGGTTTCATCTCATCGGAAAGTAGTGGGTTGTAATCTGGCTCAGCTCGCTTCTTGTTCAGCACTGAATATGGCTGACAAGGTGGCCCCCCACAGGAAAAGGTCCTCACCCACCCACACCCACACACACATACACCAGGGTTGGAACTGGTTGAGGGCTTGAGGGTGTCCAATTTGCAGTTTCCAAGGGGAAACAACACATATTGACTTGGTTGAAAGTACAGTCCACAGTCCACTAGCACTAGCCCAAGCAAAAAAAGAATAGGAGGGGACTTGTGAACCTTTGAGGCTAGCCACATGATGCACCCGGATCACAACACAAAGTCAGATGAGTTGGAGGTGTTTGCTGGCTTGTGAATCTCCAAGTTTGTTTCCTCACCTCCACTCCCAAATGCCAAACCCGTCAACAATATCCATAATTTATGTAGTAGTAGTAGTAGTAGTAGTAGTATGTCACATGTCATACGAATTACAAATATGTACTGTATAAACCGCTGCTATGCTATGAATGCAATGCTATGATTCTTCCCAAACATGGAACCTACAAAACAAGTCTAAACCACAAATCCAAGTCCAACCCCAAGTCCTGCTCCAGATCCGTGCTGCAAACGTGACCGTGCAAGTCACAAGGGCCACTTTCTGTGCCATAGATCATCTCTTTGAAGATATGGTCAACTTGGCTCTGGGCGGTTGTAACAACAGTACAGTATCAGTATCAGTGGCAATCAATGGAGTCAACAACAATAAACAGGGACAGGCGGGACAGGCGACGGTGGCAATATCTGAACAACAGGATGGATGAACACGAGGTGGGGTGCAACTTGCAGGATTGATTTGAGACAGCTTTCATTGCACTGTGCTAATGAGTGGTGGGTAGTGTTTAGTCTAGTAACTAACTTCAAAGCAAGCCACCCTTGGACTTGTAGTGCTGCTGCAGCCACTTCCTCTTCATCAAGGACCTCTCTGACAGAGAAGACGTTTTCCAGAAGAAACCAAAATGGTTCGAGAGATCTTGCCTTAGACGATTCAGCATTGGCATACTTGGTGCTTCAGGTAACCTACCCACCTACTGACCTGACCTAGTACTGCTCCACCTTTTGGAAATGTTGGAATGACAAAACACAAAGCAAAATACCTAACCGACTCTGCCTCTGACTGTGGAAGATGTAGCTGAGCTACATGGCATATGTGCCTGTCCCCGCACCAGCGCATGCTTCCACCATTGTATACCTCAAGCAATCTGACTGGCTACCATGGCCCATTGGCCAGTACCAGTACCACTGTCAAAGAAGTCAAAGCAAATCAAATCAAGTAGATTTCTGAGAGCCGTAGAAAAAAAGGTGCCAAGGCGAATGTGAGTGTCTTTGTCTTCTTGCCAAAGACTGAAGTATGCAAGCCGATCTTTCCCAGTTCCGATGTCAAAACCTCAGCCCAATCCAAGTAGGGCGGTTTGTCCACAGAGTCGCCAACTTCTTCTGAACGTGAAGGCCTCATGCGCACTGGGATCCCCAAGAGATAAACTCTGGCCATCAGCCATCAGTTTAGAATTTCAACTCCAAGTGGGTGGCTTCTTTCAAGGCAGTGTCAGTGTGTAGTTAGATAGGCTTGTTGGGCTGGGCATGCGGTCCTGGAATGTTCTAGGATCCTAGACTTAACAACATACAGTACAATATCTTTTTGGCAACAACTACCCAGAACACATCATCCAAGTCACACTCCAGGGTCGAGAATCTGGTCCAGAATCTCTCTTTCCTCCATATCCAGTGAAGCTGGTGAAGCCAGGTCAGAGGCCATGAGGCAAGGTCGCACTAAGAGTGGACACCCTTCAGAACCACTTCATGCAAAAAGGGCCAGGTCAGGTGAAAGAAGTTTATGATATATTAATTATAAATATTATATGTGATTGATTGCTATATGTAGTTATAGGCTGCAATGCCCCATGTGACTCATGTGTTCAACATGAACGCAGTGGTTCACTTGCTGGTGGGTGGAGAAGTGGCCGGCGAGTTAAGAGAGTCAGGAAAGGAAGCTGCTCGATTAGTGATTAGTGACCCCCATCAGTCTATCAAAAAAACATCACATCATGGGGGCAAGGTATCTTCTGTGATTCGCAATTCCAACAAATTCCCTAGCTGCCTTAAGGCCGGGTGTTTTTCCCTTCAGTGCCCACAATCACCAGGGCCACTATATGTTGGAATTGGGTTGCTAAACTTACTTGATTTGGAAGTTCCTATGGGCCTCACTAGCTGTGCTGGTAGTGTCAACTGCTGGGCTGGGTTCGCTGGGTCCTTTAGAAACCGTGTGCAGTGTGCACCTAGAGGGTGTTGAGAGCTTTCCCCCAGTGGCCCAAACAAATGAAATGAAGAGTAAACACAAGTGCCATGGGAGCACCACCTCATTCACATTATGATTATGATTGTTAAGCTACAAACAGAACATATAAGCAGGAAATAGTATAGCCTAACTAACAGTCTAGACATGCATATGCTGCATATTATGCAGGAATAGTTTGTTTGCCCATACTAAGGAATAGTTAAGGAATAGTCCTGGCATATTAAGGAATAGTCCTGACATATTAAGGAATAGCTCTGCAATTCTCACAGAAAGCAAAAACAAAGACGCTAGTGCACCCCATAATGTAGAGATGTACGTACATCAGATGTAGTTTGCGGTGCGCGGACCGTTTTTTTGTGCGGTGCTTGAATATTTAGCTTGAATTTAGTTCATCATGGTTCATCTAATTCTAATTCTTCTTGATCCACTGCCATATGTTCTGGTTCTTTCTGTAGGACCAAAAGCCCCTTGGGAGGGGGAATATATATAATAAAGATCCCATCGACGGATTTGGCTGGAGAGCACAGCTCAGGGTGGACCCGTGTCAGAAACCGGGTAATATAAACACACATTAACATCCAAAAATTATAGCTATAGCTGGTGCTCAGGAGGAAACTAAGGGGTTGGTATACATGTTCCCTTAGTAGTGAAGGAGAGCCGTTCAGAGTCGAGCTGGGAGTTCCAACTGGTCCTAGGGCCGAATTTGGACACCTGTTGTCACCAGGTCCCTGTACTTTATTGTGGGAATCAGACTCAGACCAAACGACACCGTCCCAATTATGTCCCATCGTTCGGAACAGTGAACATATCGATCTCCATAAAGTGTGGAGAGGAAAAAGCCTTCTTGGGGTAGATTGATGTACCATGTAAGATCACAAACCCTCCACCTTGAAAGGGGGCCCTTTGTATCAAAAGGGGCCGTTCCTGAGGTTTGATTCTTGGCACATGGGCTGGACACCTGCTATTCATCTTCGGACTCCTGGCCGGCGTGGGCAGCTCGGCCATTGTGGCTCTCGAAGCGATCAATCGATCCAGCTCGAGCTGATGGCTGATGCGAGACTCACGGGCAGCGCTAGCAGGTGCACGGGCGAATTTTGGAACTCACTGGACTCTCAAACATTCTCAATACCCGGAATTCCGACCGGACCGACATGATTGCATCAATTGGAGGTCCGATTCCATGATTTGCGGCGTGTTGGATGGCGTTGGGCAAGGAAAGAACATGAAAGAACCAAAGACATGCATTTTTCTGGACAGCGGGGGGGGAAGAACCAACGACAGAATGCATCGAAATGAATGCCATGATGAATCTTGGTTGAGTCATGGCTACAAAGTTGAATGACAAAAGGCGGTGGTCAACATACAACTTTGCCGCAAAATTCTGGCTTTGCTGAACTTGTATGACAATTTTTCAGACCTCATCATGAGCTGCTGCAGGAATTCTTGATTCGGTATACAAGGGAAAGTGCATGTCAACGCTACACTTCCAAGTAGATGGACTCCGGATGGCCATTCTTGATTCGGTAGCCTGGTGGGGTGGATCCTTATAAGGAGGCATGTTCGTTGCCTCCTTCAAGGCGAAGCATGTTGATTCAGCATTTTGGAAGACCAACATGGACACTCCAAACCGGTTGTAGGGGAAAATGATCCTCCACGGGCCACGGGGTCATTTTCAGGGTCCATGTCAGTTTGGGGTTGACTATATAGAAGGTTGGACGCTCATCATGTGGCGGTCTCCGCAGAAATGAAGACTCACATGTTTAATGACAATGCTTTTCTAACCCTGGACATATAAAATTTGCCTGTGCATAGTCCAAGTTTTCTTGACACTGTTGAGGGAAGAACTGCGACCGGCGGTCGTTGGTTACCTTACGTCGTAACACGCAGTGAGCGCTCACGGTTTCCTTACGGTCATGACTTCTTCCATCAACCGTACGGTTTCTTGGCTTTTGATGTGGACAAAGCTCCGAACTCATATCCGTCACCTGTCCTCGTCGGGTGCAGTTTTCGGATGGGGATACTTCACGTGGCCGGAAAAACGTGCCACCGAAGGACCCAATTCTGAGCACCGCGGAGAAAAGGTGCCAAATTTGAAGTGTCGGAGACACGAGACATGACCGGCGTCGTTTTGATGTCGATCTCATAGCGCTAAACGTGCTGAAGGATAGACACCAAAATCATCCCTGCATTAGCCTGGATCCCCCTAGAAAACAATCCCTGCTGGCAAGATTTCCAGGTCAATTGCAGGGTTTTGACATGTTTTGGCCAAAGTGCCCACCCTCTCAGAAACAAACAAGAGTCTTTTTTAAAAACTACATCGGACATGTTCAACATACAGTATATAGTTTCAGTGAAAATTATTGGACCAAAAAAGTGATCAATCTTTGGAGTCTCTTTTGGTTTTGGAGTCTCTTTCCAAACATCTTGATCGACGTATATAGACATGTTTGCCCATCCTCATTGTCACGTCACCCAAAGAGGCAGGGGGCGAATCAAGGCTGCATGCCCTTTGCGTAACATCAAGCCCGGGTTCAGTTGTTTCCTCCAGCACCACCCAGAAACTGGGTGGTTATTGAGAATACCTCTTCAGGGGGGTCTATCAACCACCCGACCTGGGTGGTGCTGGCTGGTCTCTATATATACCACTGCTGGCCATGGCCTGGCCGCTCTCGGATCGCCGGGCCCACCACGTGTGCGGGTTGTGCCGGGCAGAAGCGCCGGGAACGGCGTGGCTGAAATCACTAAGGGAGTACAAGAAGAAGAGCCAGGAGGATTATTTGATGATTCACATGGGGCTGGGATCCTCAGCTCATTCGAGAGACACAGATCATCATCCAGATGGGTGTGCATGGTGTGTATTTCAATAGGGAGACCCCTGACCCAACGGGTAGAGTGGTCTACATTCCTTCTTCCAGGGGTCGTTGCCTGGGAGGTCCCCTTTTTTAATTCACACCCAGATGTGACGTGGCTGGCATAGTCATTCTTTTGTTGCGATGGTGGTCGGAGGGTGTGCATTGGTGTGCAGGTTGATGCTTTTGAATGCTTTTGACTGTTGTTGTATGCTCTATGGACTGAGGACGAGTGGTCAGGATTGCTTGTACTTACGCAGTGTCATGTTTGTTGAAGCCCCTGGCCCATATCATTTTGCCCTACCTGAAGGCCCATGTTGTTGTGTCGACCACTCAGCGAGGCTCACGAAGGCTCAACTCAGTAAGGCACCGCGGTCTCCGCAGTCGAACCGTCGCGAGACGGCGAGACGGCGAACTCGACGGTGGCGAACTGGACGCGAGGGGAAGCGACGAGGACGTTCGGGTGAACTTTTGGGACAAGAAAATGAACCAGATACGTTCCACACTCAGTGAAAGGGATGGGAAACATCTTCAATACATCATACATATAAATACGTGTCACTCACATGGAAGTGGAGAAGTCCCTGTTTGTAGAGCAAATGCATGGTCTTCCTGAAATCTACTTTCCACTTCTAGCTGGTGCGCAGGAAGGAGATTAACTACCCTGTTGGATATGGACCACTGCTGACCATTCCTTGACATTAGCGTACATGTGCTAAATCATGCTAAATCTTTCGGGCATGCAATCTAGAATCTAGACGCTCAGCAGGTTAACAGGTTGTGCGCAACCACAGCCTTGGCAATGTTTGTTGAAGTGTGCTTTACAGTAATTCTTGTGACACAGGAAGCCTTTGAGTTGTTTCCCACATCATTTCCAAAAGAGCAGGTTGCAAGGCTAAGGGAGGTTCAAGGAGGATGTCTTTTGTGACATTTGATGAGGTCACTAGGCAAGGGGACTTTCAGATTGAACTACAAGAGGTGCTGAGAAATATTGATATTAAATTAGAGAGTGAGAGGAGTATCAAAGTGTCAAGTGTAACTGCTGTATATACCCTCCCCAACACTTAGCAGGATAAAGTGACCTTCCCCTTGGTTGCCTTAGTTGTTCCTGCATGTGCTTCTCCTCGTGCCCCAAAACAGAACCGGCGACGATCCGTTCTCGGCGCGTGATCCTTCACAGCTTCCCGGGCCGACCGCAGGCATCGGCCAAAGCAGCGGACCGCCGTCCAGGCCGGGCGGGCGCGACCCCCAGCGACGCGGCGCAGAGCGGCGCGGAGCGGCGCGGAGCAGCGGGCAACCGGGTCGCGAGAGGTTCTTCCATGTTCCTCCCCTATGGTTTCACAGGGAGCAGGGTCACTCGGAGTGACTGGAGTTCCCCAAGCCGACCGCGACGTTGGTTCACGATCTTAGCATATTGCTGTTGGGATGTACTCGAAAGATATGGTCAACTGTTCCACTTGGTTTGGTTTCAATAGCTTGTATCAGATGTTGTGTCCGATATCTCTCCGTACTTTGGTACTGAAACTCTCAAGGACTGCAACGCAATAGCAGGTGCTAAGGCAAAGGATTGCAAATGGATGCCAATGGTAAATAGTATGCATTTAGCAGCTGCCCCAAATTAAATATTTGCCGTAGCAACTAACAGCGTCAAGCACATTGCTTTGGGGACCTCAAACCTGCTTTGGGGTGCTTTGGTGGGTAGTGATAGCCTTTGCTTTTTGCTGGCTTGGGGGGGCAGCAATGTAGGTACGACCCCAAGAACCGTTCACCATCTCTCAGGTGAAGGCTGATATATATATATATATACATATATTTGTTGCAAAGGGTACCCCTACAAGTGCCAAGGAACCACAATAGGGAGGAGGTCCACAAGTAGTTACCCTCTCCCTATTGTGGCTCCTGGCTTGCTTTGGAATGTTTTGTTCGGGGGGGGTTCTCTTTTAAACACACTCTTGCGACATCAAAGCAGAATGAAGGGAAATGAAAGCAACATGAAAGCATATATGAAAACATAATGAAAGCACAATTAAAATGCAGGCAACATGAAAGCAAATGAAAGCAGAGAGATAACACATGAAAGCAGAATGAAAGCAATTGAAATCAACTGAACACAGAATGAAAGCAAAATGAGAGCACATGAAAGCATCATGAAAGCAACATGAAAGCAGAATTAGAATGAAAACATATACCATAATGAAAGCACATGACATGAATTCCATTGGATATTACATATATATATATTGACCATATGGACCCCCAGAAAAACCTTTTGAACATTAATGAGAGGTTTAAACCTCCCCGTTTTTAATACGGATGTCACATTAATGTGTGACTCTGTATTCTTTCAGCTCTCCAGTAGCCACAGCCGGCAACTCAGTCGATGCACATGCTGTTAAAACATAATCCATGATGTTTGGACAATAATTCCATGTCCGCTGCAAAATGAAGTGAACCATGGGCTTCCGCCCTGTAGACCTTCACACGTAAGGTATTGAATAGTCTGCGGGACGAATGCGGACCTCAACAGCAAACTCACGATCGCAGCGGGCACGCCCGGACCTCCACAGCAAGCGCCAGATGGTCGTGGGCACTGCCGGACTTCAAGTGCAAGCTCCAGATCTCAGTGGGCACTACCGGTTCTCAACAGCAAGCT
>CAXAMN010009002.1:236723-277350 GCA_963970005.1 Durusdinium trenchii | reverse complement strand
GCAAGCTCCAGATCTCAGTGGGCACTACCGGTTCTCAACAGCAAGCTCCAGGTCGCAGTGGGCACTACCAGTTCTCAACAGCAAGCTCCAGGTCGCAGTGGGCACTCCCGGGCCTCAACAGCAGACTCCAGATCCCAGTGCGCGCTCCCGGACCTGAACTGCAAACTCCAGATCGCAGTTGGCACTCCCAGACCCCAACTGCAAGCAGTGGGCACTCCCGGGCCTCCAATACTCTTGCTTGAAACACAAATGCGGACTGCAGACTTGATGCCAGAGCAAGCGAAAAAGCTGTGTCAGTCCGCAGGTTCACCTTTGTCAGGCTAGTCTATCAATACATGTCCCCCGCCTTCTTCCAAAGCGCTTTTTTGGGGTGTGGATCGCTCAAAGTCAGGTAATATATTTCTTTGTGTGTGTGCCACCCTCCGTTTCTAGGAGTTTAAATCTTTGTGGTTCGCACGGGGCAACAGGGTCACTGCATAGCTGTCGCCAACGAAGCTCTATGCAGATGACCAGGATGCAGGGACTGATCATCCCTGTGTACCTGCCTCAACTACTTTCCACGTTTTGTTTCATGGTTCTTTCACGATACTTCCCCAAACCTGTTTCCCTCAGCCGCTTTCAGCTGCCGCGCGTTTGCAGACAAGTGAACACTCTGTTAAACCTTCCAAGTGAGCTGACTTCACCACCTTGCGCTTCCATCGTTATTTCTCCGAGGAACAGAATTCACGAAAAAAACCATAGTCTAAGTGTGAACCCACCGTGCTTCCCAACCGCATGGTGCGTGGACTGATATTAACCTCATGTGTTACTGCAGTGAGCAGTGTGGGTCCATGTTGCCAGTTTTGAAGACACATCGATATCCTACGAAAAGTCGTGGGGTAGGGATAGTTATTGTCCTTGACGATGCGATGATCAACCTGCTTGTGAGGCGAAGAGGGTAAAACCAAAATCATTTGTGTCCTTCCTCGGCCAGGACTTTAGGGCAGGCCCTTTGGGCCTGCAAGCTGAACAAGCACTGTATTTTTGGCCCACCATCGTGGGTCCAACAACGTGGGACCAGCTGACATGTAGACTGTTGATGAATAAAGGCACCCCGTATGAAGATGTCAAACCGGAGATGGGGGGGGCTTGTTCATCAACCATCTACCGCAGACTTCCGCTGAGTCCAGGTCCCTCCAGGTCTTGAACCCGCGGATGCGGAGTCCAGTGGACTCTCCAAACCAACATGTGCGTGCGCTGGGTGCAAAAAAGGAAGAACTGCAAACTCACAGAGGTTTGGCAGATGAAGACGGACCTAGCCGAGCCACACGATTTCAATACCCTCCTGAGGACCACATAGTCCCCCAAAACCACTGGGTTGTGCCGGAGAATCGTCGAAATCAAGGGTGAATCGTCAGGGTTCGTGCTAGTTGGCGGGGTGTACTAGGTGCAACCTATGCTACCTCTACTGGATCTTGCGCTGTCGTCAGCATGATGCGCGCCAGCCAGGATTAGGCCAATCTCGTAGCAGTCCTTCACTTCTGCTAGGGCCTTAGAATCAGCCTGGGGCACGTGAATGTTCTCAAGACATGTGCTCAACCGGAAACAATACCAACAACCTGTGTGATTCACGTAGCTCGTAGTCTTATGGTGTGATGCTTGATTCAGGCACGAAATCGGTAATGATTCATGATTCGTGCACGTAGCTTGTCCATGCTTATACATATGTGTATATAGTCCAACAAACATGGAAGTGGACAACCCCTGGTTTGTAGATAAGCATGGCCTTTCCAGGGGCCAGTCTTAACTTTCATGCTTGTTTGATTCAGGGAGGGTGCCTTGTTGGTCGGACTCCACCGCCGACACTTCGAGGACCGAAGGCAATGTGGCCAAGCACGCTAAAGCGACTGGCAGCAAGGTGCCCCTTCCAAGCAGACACCCAGTGAGAGTCAGAGCAGGGATTGGGAGGTTGATTGTGTGAAGCCAATGGGATTCATAGGCGGATGGATGGATGGATGGATGGATGGATGAAGGAAGGATGGATGGATGGATGGATGGACGGAGGGGTGGATGGATGGATGGATGGATGGATGGATGGATTGGATGGATTGGATGGATTGGATGGATTGGATGGATTGGATGGATTGGATGGATTGGATGGATTGGAGGGATTGGAGGGATGGATGGATGGATGGATTGGATTGGATTGGATTGGATTGGATTGGATGAATGGTTGGATTGGATTGAATTGGATTGGATTGGATGGATTGGATGGATTGGATTGATTGGATGGATTGGATGGATTGGATGGATTGGATGGATTAAATGGATTGGATGGATTGGATGGATGGACGGACGGAGAATGATATTGATAGACCCTGGGCCGCCTGGGCCCTGTTACCCTAAGATAGATGATTGTGTTCTACGGAGATGTCATCAAATCCATTCTGGTCTTTAGTTCAAAAAACCCAGATGGCTCAGATGGCCCAACTAACTAGATCGTTGGGATCTTCGTGAGAAGACCCGCGCCAGTTGAATGAAACCCTGGCACTACTTAAAGACGCAGGTCAACCCCCTCCCATGCGGGGTGGAAGATGATTCGGTAGGTACGTGGGGTGAATTGGCCTGCCTGCAGCGAAAAGACCTCGGGGGGGACTAGTTTTGGACAACATTGGTTGGACTTATGATGATCTGACGTATAAGTCACATCCACAAAGGAAACGATTGGCAAGCACGAAGCATGTTGTTCCTGTCACAGGGACATATAATTGGCCTAAATAAGGTATGCAATGATCACAACACTTACACTGGTTTCAGGATAGGTAACGCACGCCCCAATATGTATTTTAGATGCATGGAGGTTCATATCAGGCCACCTTTTGGGGATTGTGCCATCTACTTGAAACCAATATAAATCAAAGGGTTTGGGTTAGATCCTGCGGATCACTTGGATCAACCACACATACACCCTCAGACCACAGACGGAGGGTAGATCGTGTTTGAGCCAATTTGCGCAGAGGGCGCGCCCGCCCCGTCCAGGCTCGTCGACGCGCGCCCTCGGAGGCGGTTTTGGGGCCAGCAGCGATGCGCCGTTGGAATAGATGGACGGGACAAGAAGACACGGCAGGCGGACACCCCATCGGTTCTTGGTTTTAACGATCTATAATAAAGTCTAGAATTTAAAGCATATACTGTATATATATATACACCAGCACCACCCAAATATATAGACTCCCCTGAAGCTGCATGTTCAATCTAACAACCACCCAAACTGGGGCCCTTCTGCTCGGACTTCCCCCCAGCCTTGGACCGCCATCGGTGCCCAGTCCGGATCACATGGACCCAGTGGATCACAGCACTGGGTGCTTGAGAACCGTCTCGCAAGGGTTTGACTTTGCATATATGTTCATTGATGTGCATGGTCGATGTGAAACAATGAGTTTGCAGGTGCGTCAGCTGCTCTAGGGTGTCCCCATGTGTTTCATCATGTGTTCCCCCCCACTGAAAACACAAACAGGTGGACAGTTTAGTTTGGCTCGGGAGTCCAGTCTTCTCCACAACGATCCCATGGACCGTGAGAATTCATGTGGTTTTGGGACGTTTTGGGGTCCACGTGGTCCTGGGCGGGTTTCCTTGGTTTTCCATTGGTGGGTGTGTCCCTTTTGCTGGGGCCCACCCGCGCCACGTGGCACGATTTCCATCATTTCCGCTGCTCCAAAAACACACGCACACACGCACACACACCGATCGTGTTGGGAGGTTTCGGGAGCTCAATCCTTGGCCTCGGAGGCACGTATGTGCGTGCGCGTGCGCACGTGCATGCTGTCAATTATTGTTTCGCGTTGCTTCCATGTGACACGGAATTTGGGGGTTTGTTCAGGAAAGCAGCTCGGATGTTTTGAAGAACCATGAATAGACTGAAGCAAGGCCGGCTTCAGCCGATGCCAGTTCACTGCAACTGATGCGGTACACATTATATTTATTCGAGTGGATTGCCATAGACTTGCACGGCGTCATCGGAGCCTCGGACGAGACATCGGACGTTTCTGAAGAGACAAGAGAGAGAGGGGAAGAGAGCTAGTGCTGCAGCAGTGGTTTTCAAGGCCCTACTTGCATCAATCCCAAGTGCACTAGGATTGGGACGAGAGCCATCCTTGAATCCTGTTCAAGCGGGATTTTGGAACAAGGTATGCGAGCTGAGACCCTCAGATAACCTTTCACTCTTGATTTTGACTTGTGGGATATCACCATTCCTGACAGAGCTGCAAACATGTTGCACAGGACAGCCTTTGAAAAGCTGACACGCCACAGTTGCGTAGAAATGGTCAAGAGAGATGTTGTGAACTGCAGATCTAGGGTTTGCCCCACCCCCATGACCTCTAACAGTCGGTCAGCAATTATCACATAAATATTATCACAATGTCAGAGAAAGGCACAACATTATAATGAGAAAGATCATCCATCGGGCCCTGGTCAATCATCCATTGGGCCCTGGTCATATGATATACCCAATGGAGGTCCATCCTGTGTTGACCCCCCCCACGACAAACTTGCGACAAGTGTTTCCATCCTTTGTGACGTGCGTAAAAACGCACGACAGGCCTTGCCCAAAGTGCAGCAGGACGTCCCAAGGGAGGGAGGAGTATGTTTGCTCGTTGTACCTTTTCCTTGTTGGTTCTCCAAAAGTTCCCAGTGATGACCAGGTCACTTCCGAATGAGTGGTACACCTAAGGTCCATCGATCAAACAGAATTCAATGCCGCCACAGCTCAAGAGCTGGAGAAGAAGCCCGAGCTGAGAAGGGCTACCAGGTGGAGTACCTGGTTCGAAAGATTTCTGCCAGGTACTCCCCCTGGTACTCCAGAAGACTACCAGGTAGAAGATCTACCTTTCAGAAGATCTTCCGAATCGCCTCATGGATCTGATCTGACCCTCTTAGCGGGAGTGTCCTCCTCGACGCTCCATGGGGTTTCTCCACCGATCAGGTCGGGCAAAGATGTTTTGCACCCCAAGCATCCAGGCCCTCCAATGGGAAGGTTTTGGAGGGTCTGGACCCCTGCTATGGAGGGTCTTGCCATGGAGGGCCCAAGGATTCTTGAGGAAAGAAGTTACTACAATAATTGTTTGTCAAGCCCCCCATGTATGAAGAGGTTTTGCCATCCAAAATGGGGGGGATCATTCATCAGCGTTCTACATTTGTATTTTGGGCCAACCCATGATACACATCTCCATCTCCCATCACACGCATGAGAAGCTAGTGATTGTGGACCCAGATGTTCCTGCAGGTTCCCTCCAAATGAGTGCAAATTCCCTATGAAGCCAGCGGGAGGGTATACATGACTCTGCCCATCGAATGGCCAGTTCGATTTATTCCCTAAAGGTCTGGTCTGGACATCCGCAGGATCCAGTCCTGGCAGTGATGATGAATGGGCCGCCTTTGTTTTCGCCGGCGCTTTGTACGCGAGTGCCTTGGTGTCAGAGGAATCCCCCAAAAGCATCCAGGAACTGGGGGCCCTCAAAATGGCGACTGCAGGGGCTGGGTCGCCAATGAAGATGACGTGTTTTGTGTCATCCGTTGGTGTAGCATTTTGGACGTGAAAACTGTGTGGATGAAGGACGATTTGCTTTCAAGCCCGGAGAAAGTGGCAAGAGAAGGCTGACACCAAAATAGGCAAGAAGTGCCTCGAATCGAGGCTGATAACCTGTAGAAGGGAACAGTCAGGGTCAGAAAGCCCAGAGCTGAGATGTTGTTTGATTTCTTTTTGCACCGTTTGCGCGTGTCCCATCGTGTACCTATATAGATGCTCGCAAGACAGGTCCCTGGTGGCGTCCAGAACACCAAAAGCTCAGGTCAAAAGCAGAAGACTAGGCTAGGGCACTACAGCAAAGCGGAATTCTATGCATGTCGGACAGGAGAAATTGAGGAGAAATGAATCCAGATGATCGGTGCTCCAACGGTCGCTCCTCCTCCCCGTACGACGAGCACAGTGTTCCTACTGTCCCAGACAAGCGGTGGCTTCTAGACAAGTGCTAGCGAGTGCTAGCTTTTGCTGCAGCTGTAGTCTAATCGATTTTTAGTAGCCCCAAAGCAGCTGATTGCACAAATCAAGATAAATCAAGCCTCTGAAGTCATGCGTCAACAAATGCCTCGATATGAGCCAAAACGTTATGAAAACCCTGTTGAGTAATCGTTTTCCAACACTGAGATTGCGGCCTTTGAGAATAATTTCAATCATCTACTATACATATTCAACGAATATACCGTATACTTAGTAGCCAGGTTGAGACCACAGGTTGTTGGAGTGGGGTTACCTATTGTGGTCCCGCAACTTGGAGTGGCGACGCCCCGAACGTGCCGGAGGCCTGCAACGCGTTGATGTGAAGATTTCTTCGCATGCGGAGGCCTGGCGTGACGGCGAACATTTGACACCAGCGTTTTTTCTTTAGGGCAAGAGAAGGGCATTTGTTATGTTTGTTGCGGTTCTCAACCTCTCAACACCTCTCAACCTTTTGTCAGATGAGAAGGGCGAAGATCCAACGAATCCACTGAGGCGGCTTTTGCTTCGCAGCTGGTCGAAACGTGAAGCACAAAAGTGTCCACCGCCTGGTGATCTTCCCAGTGACACTTGACCCCCCTGGTGTGAGGTCGCTGAGTTTCAAACGGATACAACGGTTTTGTGCCGTTGAGTTCCCTTTGTTTGTTACGATCGTGGAGATGTCGGATCATACCGAAGCCTCAAGGGAGCTTGGAGCATGGAAGATCACTAATTATATAGCCTAACTAGCGATCATCCATGGGACTGGAACAGTTATATACCTGCATTAAACATACCCATGGGGACAATGTAACTATTCCAGTCCGTGGATGGTTTGGGTATGTTTGAGCAGTGTTTTTTTGGATGCGTTCCTTTAATCTTCTGCAGGGCGCCTCACGCTCGAAGCCTTCATGCTGAACTCGTGAGTTGTGAATGGATTCATGGGAAATGGCGATCCTTCGCGTTTGGTGTTGATGTTTTTCTCAGATTGTTCTCAGTGCAACTCCCAGCACCACGACTACTGGGCAGTGGAAAAGAGGCTGGTTCATCAAATGGTGAGGAATGGATCTATGCCTTTTCTCACTGAGATCGGGACACCGTTTCACCCAGTTTTTTAGCATCTTTCAGTATCACGGCATATCACGGCTTTGTATGGCTCCGTGATGCTTGCCCAACATGAAAAGCACTGGTTGAAGTTGTTTGTTCAAGAGAAGGAGGGCATGTTTGTGTGAATATGATGATTTGCCATTGCCTTATGGTCTATGATCAACAAGACCCATGAAAGCATAGAAAGCTAGGAGCTGAGAAGATCGTAGAGCTACTCGCAAGTGATGCTTGTTTTGGAACTGATTTATACTAATCTTCACTTGTTGTCAAACATGTGAAGCCCACTGCACCATATTCCTTTTTTTCCAAATGGGGATTCTACAGAGGGTTGAGCCGGAAGGAGATGGCGTCGCTGAACGCACGGACTAGGTGGTCGTACATATGAAAAATCCCCAAAAGGTTGTTGATATGGAACCCATCTACAAGACATCTTGGGACTGTTTGTTGGAGTTTTTGGAGTGTTGGACGGACGTTGGACGGATGGTCGACAGATGCAGCTGGAGTCCTTCACCAACTTGACTGATGGTTAGGTGGAGAGCTCTGAAGAATGGATGTTTGACCAAGACCGATATCGCAGAACGAACTTTACTCTCTCAAACGTGGAGAAAAGAAACTGCAGAGTCTTCTTTGTACTGCCTGACCTTAATGTACCTGAACCACCGTAGAAAATACATGCTTTTCGTTTCCGACTTTGAAGTAAGCACATGTGGCAAGCAGGTGGGATATACTGTTTCTACGTTACTCAATCGTTTCGCCCAACAAGATTTACCCCGCTCCAATAATCATGGAAGTGGAAAATGGTTGGTTTCAGAGTAGATGGCACAATCCCCAAAAGGTGGTTCATATGGACCCCCATCTAAAGGACATCTTGGGGTTTGTGCCATTTACTCCGATTTACTCCGAACTCACTGCCATGTCCTCAAACAGGGGATTGTTGTTACCATGTTTAGAGGGAGGGTGGAGGTTGGAACCTTCCAAGGGGACAAGTGCAGCAAGTGCCATATCAAGGGAGACAGTGAGTTCAGAGTTGAAGACCTGACCGGTGGACGTGCTGGGCGCTTGCTGGGCGTTTGCTCCACTGCAGAATTTGCTGGGCCGTACGTAGCGACCCCCGGTGGACAGCCCAGTCTTTGCTATTTATATACGTAATACCGTAAGTTGTATAGGTATGTATAGGCTTGTATAGGTATGTATAGGAGGTCTACGGATCTGAGCTTGGATTGTCATTGACGATACTCTCCAGAGCACGGATCTCCAAAAACCACTGGGTTGACATGATCTTCCACCTCAGGTGAATTCTCGTCGGGATCGTTTGTGAGTTCGTTTGTGCACTGACGTACTGTGTCTCGCTTCTTGAACGGGACTCCCACTCCTCCGGCTCCACTTAGAAATGATCCAGGCTTGCGGCTGAGAAGGACATGGAGGGAATTCAAGTCAAAATTTTCAGGACTGTTGACGATACAGCAATTGACAACATCGCCAGCCCAGGCTTGGTATGTCTGGGGCATTCTGGGACCATCATCCTGTTTCTTCAGTCTAAATAGTTAAACATTTGTATGCTGTGGTAGAATGGTAGGCTCCTAGGGATACCATCCATAGAAAGTCCTTCGCCCACCTGAGCCCACCTCCTTTAGACGGCGCGAGCTCCCTTCAGCCGGACGGCTGATAGCCGAAGGCTCAGCCCGCCGGGTGACGCAGGATGTGCGCGCCAGAGGTGTAAAAGAGGCTATCGCCGGAGTCGGATCGGCATCGCCGGAGGCGCCATGTCCATCGCAAGGGGTGCAACACTTTGTACTTGGAATGATTCGATTTCCGCACCCATCCTCACCCCCCCATGCTGAGCATGCAAGTGGCTGTGAATCAACACTTCCCCTGGATTAACATCTCTTATCAACTCTTCAGCTCATTCAGCTGCCTTGTGAAAAAGCATGCACCCCATGGACAACAAGCTTTTGGCCAATTCAGGTGGCCCAGGTGGCCGCTTCGACGAAGGGGGCGAAAAGCCGGGTCCTTCCTTCCGACCAGTTTCCGAACACTGAAAGTGAGGAGGGTGTCGGACGAGGGGGGCAATGCCAGTGGAGCCTTGTGCCACTCCAGCCACGGGAAACTTGAACAGAATAGAATCATTCAATCCAAAGTCCCCTGCTAGAAGGAAGATAAAGGAAGGGAGGAAATAACGATCCAAATTCAAACCAACATAATCGCACATATAGTCGTCATAGTATAGTTTGTAAAATGTGCAACCGGCTGAGTCATGACCGTTTTATTATATAATCACAGGCTTAACCCACTATCATATACTCATCACATTTTAGGCTGTGTGAAGGCTGATCAATTACTGTAGGATGATTACTTCAGTCTGGAGTCAATGTAAACTGTGTTCGTCAATCCCCCGTCTCGTCGGCTTTTACACCTTCAGGCCGTTCATCCACAGTTTTTTCTCTTCGTGCATCTTGACCTGGCCGACTGGCGTCGACCGCTAGGAGATGAAAGCTGCCTGTGGTTTTGGCTATGGCCCCGATGCCTCGGCTGCTTGGCGGTAGCGAATGAAGCGGGAAGTGGGCAGGCGCAAAGCCTATGACACACAGTTTGATATGAAATCACATGAAAAACCCACTATCAACAAACTCATATTCACAATGAACATCAACATGTATTAACCTTATATTGTTAAATATAAATATGTATAGTTGCAGGGCCGGACGTCCATTCCCAGTACTCACGAACCCTTGTGTGTGTGTGTGTGTTAACTTGAGGGCTTACAAGAAGTTCAGAGTTGACATGGACGTATGCCAGTTATATAACCACCACAGTCATAATAGCTACCTTACCTAGATCTGAGAAGCTAGGCTAGCTAGGCCTCAACCATGCCCTTTTTTCAGGGAATGCACCGGTGACCAGCTGGGCTTTGCAAAAACGCAGCTATATACCTAGGAAAAAAAAAAAAACATGACAGAACGTGACACAGAAGTCTTGAGAGTTCAGTTTGGAAAGTATGCCTTTTTGGAGCGTTAGACCATGTCGACGGTTAGACCATGCGCTAGCTGTAACATGTTTGAGATTGGTTCCTTCCAGTGCACATACTCCCCGCAAGTCGATATGCCGTGCGTTCGAACGCTGCCTTGCGTTCAGATCAAACGCGGCAGACAGTTCCGAGGCGACACGAAGAAGACCATCAGCAGAGAACCTCTCACTTCTGTTCTGTTGAACACAGTTGGACACAGTTTGAGGTTGTACACAGTTGTTCAGTTTTTGTTTCCCTCCGCGATCTGTTGGACACAGTTTGATTACACCAGACAGATGCCAGGTTTTTCTCTCACCTCTCACCTTATGGCTTCTCGCTTTTGACGTCGAGGTTCTCGACGTGGAGGTGGTGAAAACCAATTTGGGAGCCGTGGACTGAGCCGACGTCTCGCTTCTCTCGGAGTTCTCTCCTGGAAGTAGTCGTAGTCTTAGTCCTAGGTGTAGTAGTAATGAATGAAGTGGTAGTGGTAGTGGTAGTAGTAGAGTAGGATTTTTACTGCACACTTACTTCACTGCACTACTTTAAGTTGCTTGGAGTTGGGGGGGTTTTCCTTCCGACACTCAGGGTGGAGTCGGACTTGAAGGAAGACAACGTGACCAAAATGCAACCAGTGTGGTTCGCATCGCTTGAGACTTCTTGCTACCCCACATGGAAACCTGGAGTTGCATTTTGTCATAAGGCTATAAGGTGTTGGTTCTACAATACGACCATACCAAAACAATGCGACAGATGATGAAGTCTCCGTTCCCTTCGTATTTACGTGTCTAAGCTCCGGTTGGTTGAGTCAGATCCGGTGGGTCGGGTCCATTCGGTGGAAGGGCCATGGAGTCCATCTGAAGGGAGGGCTTGTCTTGCTTAGAAAGTAGCTTGTGTTCACGATCTGGCCATGAGTCGAAACCGGTGACATGTCGAAATTCCTTAAAATCATCACCCCACACAGGCCCTCACACAGCAATGGGAAGGAGATGTATTTCTGTCAGTCCTTTGCTACTAGTGGCTTCTTGTTCCTAGGAATGCCTTCGTTACTAGTAGTAGACTCTACTCTAATCCTGCCATGATGTTCACTAGCAGTTCCACCGCGAGCCCAGGTGGAATCCTTCAGCAGTGACATCCGTTCCAGCGTGTGTGGGGACACCCGGACCCACCCCCCTGCCGGTCGGGCAAACTGCTTTCACGGTTGAAATGAACTTGGGGAAGTAGATTTAGTATTGACGTGATCAGTGCATGTTCATCATGGGGCCATGTTCAATACGTTTCACAAATGCATGTGTTTGTTTCATTTTGTATCATCATGTTTTGTATGGTCCATGCCATTAGGTTTGCATGGTGGTATGCTCTCACTATCCCTCACTGGGGGCCGGCTCAAGAACTTCCTCAAGGGCGAGGTGGTTGAGGGTTGTTTGGAATGAGGTGGTGCTCGATCGACAATCCAGCACAAATGCCGAATATTGCAATCTTTTGCACAACTGTGGTGTGTGTGTGTGTGCCCGTGTGTGTGTGTCAGAGATACAGCTTCAACATGGTATTTTCTAAGGTGTTAGGAACATAGGCAATCGGTTGTAGTTGACAATTCCCAGACACTCCACGGGAAGAATAAATAATGTCTATATACATTGACCCCTTTTCAACCACCCCAACTGATCAGCAAAGATGTCAGTCCCAGACAGGTCGTGTTTGGGGATGGTTCACATGACCGGTCCAATTGGCCATCCGCCCATCAAGTGGATCCAGAGTGGGTCATGCTGCCTGTCCGGTGAGCCCAGAGCAGGGTTTGTGCCATGACCCATAGCGATATGTATTACCTTGTATAAAAATGGACGGCTTTGCTTTGTAAGTTGCTAACCATTCAGCTTTTTGGGGGGGAGTTGAAGACAAATCCACTCTGACAGATCGAACAGGTGGAACCTTTGTGACCAAATCCCGTCACGTCTCAGCATCGGGACCCCTTGGTCGAAGCACGGACGGATTCGTCCGAAGGTGGGACGGTCCGCATCCCGGACGGGGTGGCAGTACACTTGGACGAACACATCAGCACCGGAAGTGGATGGCGCCCCCCCTGTTTGTAGAGGATAGCAGTCTTCCAGGGTCCCATTGTCCACTTCCATGCTAGTGAGTCAGAGTGTAGCATGCGCAGAGCGTGAGCATGGGCCTCATGTTGAGATGTACTGCGGCGAGCAGGGCGGGGAGCATCCCGACTGTCACGATCCTCAGGTGAGCAGTCCTTTTGTCGCGGTCAAATCGCCAGATGCTCAGACTGATGTTTGATTTCTTACACTTCTTTTCGCGTGAGGTGATATGACAAGAATGTGACAAGAACCCGCATCCCACCAGGGGATTTGGGGTATTGTTTATGGGTATGGACCTGGATTCGGCCGCATTTCTCAGAGTGCTAGAATTTCAGCGTATTGGTACACCAGAATGAAGAGAACCTCTAAGTCCAAGCACTTCCAAACGAAGAGCGTTTCAATCCTAACTGACTGCGAGATACAACAAGTTGCACCAAAAAAGCGGGTTTAACCGCCATGTCGATCGGCATAGGTATCAAAAAAATATTTATCGAATCAAAAAAAGCTATTTACCGAATCAACAAATAAATATTTACTGAATCAATAAAAAAATATTCATTGTGCGATGAAATCCCTTGGAATTCCCAGTCGTGTAGGTGGCCGGTCCTCTGGTCCGCTGGTCCCCTGGTTCTCTGGTCCCCTGGTCCGCTGGTCCTCTGGTCCGCTGGTCCCCTGCAGTCCGCTGGTCCACACTGGTCCGCTAGTCCCTTGGTCCTCTGGTCCTTCGTCTTTCTTTCTTTATTTCTTTCTTTCTTTCTTTTTCGCAGCTGTTCTCCTTTCTCTTTTTTGCTTTTGAATTTTGCTTTTCCTTTTGTTCGCTTTGCAGAGACGAAGCCAAACAAGGAAGCAAGCAAGCACGAGCTGCTCACCTTTGGATCTGGTGTGCTGCTGGGGGGGGGGCGCTGCGCCCCCCCCGCGCCACGAAATCTGCACTTCATCCCCGACACCCGCGCCTGCCACGAAATCAATATTTTGAGGTGAACTCCCCGGTGCAAAATTTTCTAACCAAGCAAATATGCCTCCTCTATCGACTCTATCTATCTATCTATCGATCGATCTATCTATCTATCGATCCATTTATCTTTCTATCTTTAGAACTGTCTTGCTGAGAGTAGGTGTCTTCTTGTTAGCTTTCGGGCTTCATTCATTCTCTCCTGGCTCAAACCCGTTACACGGGTGGGCCACTGGCATCGAACCGGTCCACACCTCAATCTTTGTTCACATGTCAGTCTAGCTTCTTTTTCCCTTGCTTCAGTCATTTTCAGCTTGCACTCCCACTCTTGGATGCTCTTAGCATATATGCCCAAGAGTTCGGATCAGTTTCTCCTTGGAAGATGGGACGTCACTGGGCCACATCTTAGAGTCATTTGAATTTGAGACACCTTGACCTGTGCTTCATGTGAATGTAAGTCGCCAACCGATTTTAACAGCCCCCCCTCTCTCTCAGGTGAACGCAAGGTGGATGATACGCCACAGACGTGGTGCTTTGGGATGGATCTTCTGCTTGGAGAAGCTGAACTTCCAGAGGAGATAGTGCACATGCACGAGTTGAAATGTGAAGGGGCCCTTGATGTCGTCACTGACTTCGAGAAGTTCGAGGACTTGCTGCTCCCACCGCTTAGGCTCCAAGAGCTACCATCAACCTTGAAGGCAAACCAAGAATTTAGGCACCAGTGTACGAAATACTGCGCACTTGTGGGTATCCTTTGCCACCGAAGTTGGTGCATAAGTATTTCTCACATCTGCACCTTTGGCCACTGTGCTTGATCCTGATGACAAAGAAGCACGTCTTAGAGGATCCGATGGATCACGAAGCCAAAAGGCGGCGATGTTCTCACTGACTGAAGGCCAATGCTGCCGAGCAAAATGGAAAATAATTGGCTCCAGTTTGATGCTCCCACTGATATGTTTACAGTGCCTCTCGCTTTCCTTCGTCACTGTTCTTTCTCTGCGTTCAGTTTTTCAGCTTTCATTTCATTGATCGGCTTGATGCCCAGGCCAAGATGCCCATATGGCGCTATGACGATGCGGATGCGGTCCTGGTGGATTCGGAGTCAGACGTTTCTTCAGCGGAATCTGAAGTGGAAATAAGGCAGCTTTGCCACGCATATAGTTTTCACAGGTTTTGTTTCCAGCTGGTGCATTTGCAGCATTTTGTTCCTCACCGAAGCCTTCAGCCCTGATCCGTTTCAAGGTGGCGCAAGACCATTGAGCTAGAGGAACCCCAACAACGTGCGTTGGAGTTTGGAGAGGACATGGTGGATTTCTGTTGTTTGTTGCTCAGTGTCCTTCAAGTAAAGCCGTCATTACGCAACTCACATGCTCCAAGTGACTCGTGGTTTGATGACACGTCGGGCTCAGGCTTGAAGGAAAGCCTGGCGAAGCTGGACTTTTCATTGAACGTCATGACCGACTGTCCAAAGCTTGGCACAAACGTGCGTTGACCGAGCTTTGTGAAACCGGGCCCTCAACAGTTGAGGTAGCGGTGCAGAGGCTCCAATCTTTGCTTTGCAAATGCTGCTGAAGGCAGCTGGCAAAGAGCACTGCCTGAATCACATGCCTTTTGATTGCATACAGGTTGATGAATCGATGCCTCATTGTTGATCCAATGACTCTTTGTCCAAGGTCCTCCTGTGACAAAGGGGCTGGCCCACGAGCTTTCATCAAATCCAATTTCCCGAACGTCACGCCCCACCCTCAGGATACCATTAAAAGTGGACATGTCGACATGGTTTTTTGAGATTTCTAATATTTAATGAGGCTGCACAAGGACCTCTTCAACCGATCTGTGGATCATTACAAGGATGAGGCCAGTTCCAACTTCAACTTGGAAAGCATGGCTTCCTTTCATTGTAATTGTAACTGCAATGCCTCCGTGAACTTCTATGCGTGCTCAGGTGGACATCTACGTCGCGGGATTCCCGTGCAAGGCATTCAGCAGGCTCCGACACAAGACAGAGCTGCTGCAGGACGAAGAGGCAAAACAGTTTTTTTGCAGTTCGGGATACAATCAAAGATCTACGTCCAAGAGTAGCTTGATATATCGTGGCCTGTCGTTTGATTTCAATCAGTTTGACACACACCAAATCATTGAAAATGGTTCCAATTGCCACTCAGACTCGTCATACCAAGGTAGCGCTGCTGGAAAACGTTATGGGACTGGACCGAGCGCTGCCAGATGTGCTTGATGAGCTTCAAACCATTCCTGGATATACCATTGAGTACCGCACCGTTGATCCGAAGCTTGCTCATCAATTCAGATATTTTTTACACAGGCTTGCGATTGCCATGAATCTGAAGAAACTTTATGATAGCGATGTCACCCCCAGCCTGCAGGGCTGATCTGGGTTCTTTGACCTCAAGACGGCGATTCTATTTCTTCATGATCAATGACGAGTTCAGCAAGCAAGCGTATTCTTTCGAGGGGCTGGTTGATGCCAGTTTGGCTTTGCTCCATCAAGGATTTGAGGGCAAGTACATTCCATGGTCAGCGACTCACTTGTTGATTTTTAGTGCTTGTAAAAAATGTCGGCATTGAACTCTGGAAAGCATCAGGCAGACTTTCCTTCTGCGAGACGCCGATCAGCATGTGGTGGCAAGGAAGACCAAAAACGAGGTAAGCTTACATGTCTTTGGGATGTCGTAAATGTTGCAACCGCAGAGAGTCAGGCTGGAGCGAGGAAACTTCAACGACAAGATTTCTTTGATATGCGGGCGAGGCTGCGCAATGCCTTCATGTTTTGATGCTGTTGTATCCAGTCCGCACTTAGTCCTGATCAGTTTTATGAATGTGTAAGGCCGGAAGAGGATGAACCACGATGGCGTCACCGGAATTGGGAATTCATGAAATTGAAGAAGGCTGACCTTCTGTATTGCTTTTTGCACACAAACATAGGCTGAGCAAGTGGCAGCTCTTCCTGTGGAGGTGAACAAAGACAAGGCCAACAAAATCGCCCAGGAGATGATGTCGGATCCGTCGTGTCATGTCACAAGCCAACGAGCCATCCAGGCTCGGTTTGGCACAGAACGCATGTACTCTACTGTGTTCCAAATCATACCGAATGTTAACCCAATGGACAAGTTGATCCTCGCAAGTTGTGTAGATGGGAAGCCACATGTGTGGCCTTGTGTCACTCCCATCCAAAGGCTGGGTTGGCTTGCGCCTCCGACGTTTGCATTTGTGCGCCGATATCTTTCCTACAGTCAAAACTAAGACTAAGTGCAGGGCTGTACAAAGATGAGAATAGGAATCCAAATCTGCGCTCGTAGCATCGTCACCTTGCGGACTCGGAGGCCATGGTCATAGTCATAGTTTTGCGTTCACAAGGCCAAGCAGTGCTTCAATTAGCATTGCACCTTTTACGGACATCATGGCAAGTTCAAGAATGTGGCTGCCCAAGTTGGCTGATGCCCAAGATGGCTGATACTAGATTTTGACTTGGTGCCAACAAAAAGGTGAAAACAAAGTGCTCCATGGCTCAGCAAATTGCTTGTCACAACGAACTTTCAAGCCAAGCCTTCTTTGTGTTCGACGTCGCGCCATTGGTGACCAGCGCATTGGAGTTGATCGGCTGATATGATATGGTTCTTCTGTTCTGAAGCAATGCAACCTTTTTGAATCATTGAAACAACACTATCCATGCGTAAGAAGACTTGCAAACCTAATTGGATCTGTGAACAATCGGAAAGTTCTTGGCTCTGCGTTCTGGCCCGTGGGAGTTTGGGGTCGTTTTTGAGAATGGCATCCACTTCAGATTCTGAGCCTGAAGTGATGCACATGAGTGGTGTGGCAGAGCCAGGAAGACATGTTGCTCCAGCTGGGGTCCCAATGTTTTTTCTGAACACGCCTGCTATTTGTATCATATCGAGAGAATCATCTTCCTGCGACTGCTCCCCTGACTGAAGGCGTTTCACCTACAACAGCTCATGAGGCAGGAAGTGGCCGTACCAAAGGCTGCTGCTGGAGCAGCCCAGCCGGCTCCAAGGAAAGTTGCAGTGCCAACAGATACGTACGAAGGCGAGGAACAAAGCGCATGTTTTTCAACAGGTGGCGCATTCTTGCATCAAGTCAATGTGTTTCTGAGTCTAGCTAACCCGCTTGTATTTGCAGATTTGCATCCTTCTTTGGTTTGCTGGGGTTGGAGTATTCTTTTGCCCTGGCCAGTACCACCTCCACGAGTTGGAGAGAATGAAGAAGTGGAGGCGAAGACAAAACCAGAGAAAGGAAACAAAAGGAAACCAACGGCCAGCGCTGAAGAACATGAACCCGTCAAAAGGCCAGCAAAACACACAGCAGCCAAAGCCAAAGCCAAGACAGGCCAGGCGACGTATACTATTATGATTTGTTCAGTGTCGATATCACAGTTCTATACACCCCCTGAGGGAACTGTCCCAAGCTTGATTATTGAGCCGCAGCTAAGTATATGTTGATTTCTCATTCACAAACACGGGCGAAAGTCATTTTGGCATTTCGTTGTGCTGCTGAGATGTCAAAAAGAGACCTGCAAGTTCACCAAAGGTTGAGAAAGTTACCACAGAGGCTGGCGGATCTATCTTGGCAAGAGAAAGCAAACGTTGTTTTCATGAACAGAAGCTAAGTTAGGAAATCGGTCGTCGTTCCAAGTCGTTGTATGCCAATATCAGCGCCTATTTATTTACAAACATTTCCAACTCATGTGTTTGTTATCGCTTTGTGGTCAAAATACATATCATACCAGACTACTGACTGTAAAATATTGTAAACCTACCAGCTAAGGTCTTTGGGTGTCAATCGTTAACATGTGGGGATAGTTTTAGACCTTGGAAGAAACATGTCCAGGAGAAAGAAGAGAGCAACCAGGGTACAGGTCATGTGAAGAACAACTCAAAGGACCAATCCAAGCCCGCGGATGAAATGGGGGAACCCAACCCGGAGATCGAGGATGCGCTCCCCTATGAACCGTTGACTAAGCCTGTCGAGGGTCTGAGTCCTGGAGCCCCATCATCCCAGGCGTCTACTTTGAGGCTTGGAGAAAGTCCAAAAAAGAGAGTGCTTCCCGACGGTGCAAAAGCAACTCCCAAGGCAGCTCCCAAACCAAAGATGGTTCCCAAGGCAAAAGCATCTCCAAACAACAAGAAGGCTGCAGCAAAAAAGCAAAAGGCATCACCTGCAAAGCCAAAGAAAACATCCGGAAAGCCAAAGGCATCGCCTGCAAAGGCAAAAGCTTCAAAAGAAGGAAAGCAGGTGGATCGCAATATGACCCTCAAGGAGTTGGAAAAGAAGCTTCATTCCGTTTGGCCCTCAATTCATTCACTCTATAACAAGCTGCAGTTAAGCTCTCGCAAACTCTTGAAACCAGAACAAGGTTTGGAAAACAAATAACTGATATGTAGAACAATTTCCCGAAATGTTTTTGTTTATGTTCACTGAGGCATACAGTTGTGGATGGAAGGGCAAGAAGGAACACCCGCAAGACTCGCAGAAGTGGCGTGATGGTGGAAATGAAGCACGGCAGAAGATGCTGAATGATCTAAGAAATCAGAAGGTTGCTGTGGCCAAGGAATACACCTTGGCCTAAAACACGAAGGGGCGCGGCAGAAAAGAGAGTCACTGATTGGAACATCACACATGGGGGTATCACGCATTGGACCATCACAGTGAACATGTCAATTGTGCCAGGTGGAGATGCCCCGCCTTGACAATTCGCACTTTGAAAAAAAGTGTGCTAATCTGCTTTCAAGGGAGGGTGCTTCCAAAGAATCCCAGACCTTAAATGGAAGAATCCCAGTCACAGGGAGACGCTTCTCTTTGTATCTGTCTATCTGCAGTTCAACATCCACAAAGTACTACACCTGCCACCAAATCTGCACTCCAAGGCCCACAAAGTCCTGCACCTGCCACCAACTCTACACTTCCACATCAAAAAGTCCTGCGCCTGCCACGAAATCTGCACTCCAAGGCCCACAAAGTCCTGCACCTGACCACCAACTCTGCACTTCCACATGCACAAAGTCCTGCACCTGCCACGAAATCTGCACTTCAAGGTCCACAAAGTCCTGCACCGGCCACCAACTCTGCACTTCCACATCCACAAAGTCCTGCACCTGCCACGAAATCTGCACTTCAAGGTCCACAAAGTCCTGCGCCTGCCACGAAATCTGCACTCCAAGGGCCACAAAGTCCTGCACCTGCCACGAATTCTGCACTTCAAGGTCCACAAAAAGTCCTGCGCCTGCCACTGGCCACCAACTCTGCACTTCAACGTCCACAGAGTCCTGCACCTGCCACGAAATGTGCATTGCAAGGTCCACAAAGTACTGCACCTGCCACGAAACACTGCGACGACCACTACGATACTGCTGCTATTATAGTACTGTTGCTACTTTTACTGCTAGTGCTATTTGGAATATTTTTTTTGATACGTTAAATATTTTTAAATTGGTGCGTGCAGAATATTTTTTAATGGAAACGTTAAATACTTTTTTTTGATCTCTCACCCATGTCGATCAGCGAACGTCAGCTTTTGGACTACGTAAGCTTTGTCCAAGTCCAACTGTTTAGCAGTCATTCAAGTCCTCACCGACGCGAGTTTTGCGAGTTCAGTAGAATGGATCAGTTCCTTTATCCTGTTTCGGAGACCCCTTTTTAACAAAAACGACGTCCAAAGGCGTGTTATCACTTTGGAAGAGAATGCACGGGGCCTACACTTGACAAGATCAACCCTTTTTTTGGATTTTAAATGACACCGGCTGTTTTGTATGAGGCAGATCGCTAGGGAATAATACCGTGGTTTGCGATCGTTTGGTGGTCAAAGGAAGGAAACAAACCGAAAGGATTTGTTCAGAGCTGAGCCAGGACCGGAAAACCTACAGGAAAAGCCATAGTTTGGGGTTGGAGACCATGGTTCCTGTACGTAATAGATTGTCCATTATTTTTATCCAATTCATTGCTGTTCGGAGCTGATCGCTGGGAGCGACGGCTCATGTCCGGCGATGGCACCGAAGGGGCGAACTAAAGCCGAAGCCATGCAACACTGGCCTTTCGTGGTTGTTTGCGTGGTGAGTAAGCTGTTGACTTGCTCATGACTCATTTGACCATTTTGACCCCACGTTTGTTGGCCAAAAGGCGAACGCCTGGTCGGCGACTCGGGAGCCTTGTCCCACAATCCGTGCACTGTTTCACCCTTTGTTTCGTGGGTCAAGTGGAGCTCCAACGTAGGACTCACCACCAGTATCTAAGAGCATTCACCCACATCAGGTGGTTTTCATCTCCCACGCTCCCCAGGCGCGAATGGCGCAGATCTTCCAACGGTGTCGGGAAGCCCAAGGAGTGCAAGCACTCGTCGCTCATTGATTTGACCCCTTCAGGGCCTCGGCAGGGCCTATATTCTGCATAATGACTCCGATATTATAAAGTAGCCCAAGGGTACCTGACGTCATATGCGCTGGCTGCCCTTAGGAGTGCAGCACTCCTGTTCATGAATGTTCAAGACTCAAAACACTTCCTTTTTGGAATGTCTACGCCGACGCTCCCCCTACGCCACCTGTATGTGAATGACCTGCATGTGAGGTTAGAGGTCTGACCCACCTGCTGGATCAGGTCCAGGTGAAGCTGGCGTCAAAGGAGAACGAGCACGCTTGGTGCGCCAGGGCGAGCTGTGTGTTGATTGTGTTGATTCCTAGGCGAGCGGAGCTTGTTCGGCGAGCTCCAACGAGCTGGTTTTTGCCACCACTCAAGAAGGATCCCATCGCTGCTTTCCTTCTACATATTTATAATCAATGTGGATATAGTACAACCATTTATCACTGTAACATGCTGCAGGTACTGGCCATAACCAGAGGGACAACCTTTTGAATCCACAAACTCTGCCGTGCCAGGCACGGATGCTATTGAGGACGGTGCATTCGTGCACTCGTGCGGGTGGTGCCGTCTTGAACGCCGGGGGACTCCGAGCTCCGTTCTCTGGGACGGACGAGCTCTTGGATTAATAGCTTCTTGTTACTAGTAAGGCACCTGTTACTACTAGCGTGGCACTTGTTACTAGTAGTGACAATGTCACTTTGATCATCTTGTGATGAGTTTTACCTCCTCTCTCTCCTTCGCCTCCATGAGATTTGCCGGCCTCCGGGCCAAGCCCTCGACCCGACATGTGAACTTCGGTCTGAAGGCAGGACGGGACCAGACACGGCAGGACGGCAGGTTCATGGATGGCACCTCTGAACGCCCGTTGTCAAGAAGCCAATTCGGTCGACCCCATTTACACCCCCTGCGAGAGGCCGGACCTGACCATGGACTATGGACGACTACTTTCCTTTACAACCCGGTGACTGTCAAGTTCCATGTTAATCTTCCCTGCCGTATAAATTGGAACATACATGAACATACGCCTTTGTTTGAACCGACAGTCCTGACAGATCGCTAGACTGAGCATGTCTTGCTTGGAGCCCAAAAGCACGGTCAAAACAAACATGTACTGGGTCAAGGTTGTTTTTGGTTTGACAGGGCACCCTTTAGTTGTCTCACTGCATATATATATATATACAATTATATACATATATATATATATGTACTCTAGTATTTACTATCTTTGTACTGGGAGGGGGAAATGGAACGGATAAAAACAAAGGCATCTAGGTGTGAAAGGAAGAGACAGCTGTGCCACGCCCTTCTCTAAACCATTCATACTCTCGGGCCCCTCTTCGGGTTCGGGTCACCGCGGTCGAACACGCGGTGTCGATGCGCGGACGGATATTGGGCGTTGTCAGTCCTACCCTTTGAAACTGGTGTTATAATGTTATAAAGTCTTTTCTGCGGGGAACTGGCACAACAAGAACAGGTGGACAGTTGGGTTAACCACATGGAAACCCAAAACCGCTGTTGGTTGGTGTTCGGAAAATGGTCGAAACCATGTGGTCCGTTTGCGGGGGGTAAACAGTATTTTTTCAGGGATCACACCGGCTCGGCTGGCTCGGTGTTTGTGCGGTTTTTTTCCGCGTCGCCAGTGGCGACCGAGGTTCAGGATAGCTTCGTGCTGAAAGGCGTCAACGTGTGAAAGCCTTAGTCCAGGATGGCGGCAGATGGCGCCTTTGACAGGAGAGCGTTTCCAGTTCGGCACGCAATTTAAGCATTCGGATGATTTGGATGCATTTGGTTTCTGAAGCTGAGGCTGAATCCCGGAGAACATGACGGTTTGGCAGCTGCAGCCTGGAACCCCAGCGGCATCGAACCTCAAAGCGGGGTGAATGGGATCAAATTCACCTCAAAAACAGGACATCCACATGCTTGACACGGCGGGGTCCACGTGTTAGGGACTTGTTAGGTTCATGCAGTTCCTCAAACCATCTCAGATGTGGTTATTTGATCAAGTCCTTTCCAGTCAACTTGTTTCTCCACTTTTGTTTTCAGGAATTTCAGGCTCATATTGTTGTTGTGACAGGCTTTCGGCATCCAAACAATACATCACATCACTGTCATTGCGCTTCGCTTTCTTCACATTTCTTCCATGAACACCGCTCGCGGGAACCGCGGGCACCGCGCGAACCGCGGGAACCGCGCACCGGCCGGTTGTTTTTCGCCCGTCAGGTCCAAGAGGCCTTAGCGGCACAAATGCCTTGGCCCAGAGGCTTGCATGTTTGGTTTGGCCGGGAAGCCGAGCTCGCTTTGCTTGCGGTTACAGTGGCCGTTTCATGCCGTTTCATCGGGTGGCAGAAATGCTTGGCGGATGTTGGCAGAAGGAATCATTTTAGAATTTTTGATGCATTTGTGCATTTGTTTTGGATAACGCAAGCGCGTTTGGTTTGGTTTGACTCGGGTCCATGAACCACCGGGTGTGCCTGGGTGTGTGTTTGGAGGTGAACAAGCCTATAGGCTATATTGATTGGAGTGGTGAGGTTGGCTCTCTTGGGATGCCTGGGTACGTCTTTTTCTTGTAGGGAGGCCTCCCCAAAACAGCTTTGGACGGTTGGAATTCAGCATAGCGTGAAGGTTTGGTTGCATGTTCCGGGTTTAAGCTGAGATGAACTTGGGAATGTCATCGGACATGAATTCTGGACCCCTTGAAGGCAGTGCATTTACACATCCCGAAACAATCAGGACGGTCCTTCGTCGTCTCCAACTGTGCGAATCAGATGGGAGAAACAAATTGGTGTAGTTTAGTAGTAAGACCAAAAGCTACTTCTCGTTACTAGAAGTAAGGCGCCTTGTTACTAGTAGCTTCTACCACTCTAAGTCACTTACATGGAAGTGGATGGCACCACTTGACTTGTTTGGCATTCAAAAAAAGGAGCCATGCCATCCCCGTTGATGATCGTTTCCACACAGTGTACCCTCCAACAATTTCGATAGATAATAAGAATATATATATATATTATATCAAATGCCCCCCAACCTGTGTTCACCTCAAATTCATGTTTGAATCTTTTGAATGCTAAGGACAAAATTACACAATCTCTTAAACCAACGGGTTTTGACCTCAAAAGGGCCCCCTGAAAGCGACTCCTCCCGTCACGGGAACAGACCGAAGAAGGGGCGCGTGTATGGCCCGGCAGGACGCCTGGCGCGTTCGCTGTTGGACTGGCCGGTGAATGTGGTCGCCTGGCTTGGCGGAGTGCCAGCAGCTCCTTGGGCTTTGTTATGTCCCAAATCACATGGTATTGGGGGGGGGGTTCAGTGGATATATCGTAGATCACTCCAATTTGTATGGCCCATACACTCCATGTATGGAATATATGCCTACATTGACCCCCCAAACCATCCCAATGTAGGCATATATGGCATACATGGAGTGTCTGGGTGGGATTCTTCATCCCAGGCGGCGGCGGCCAAGTCGGCGCGCTCCATGGTGACGGTGAACGTCCGGCCACGCTACCCCAGCGCCGATGTGCCTCGACGAGTCACGGTTTCTTCTTTTTGCGGAGCACGGTGGCAAGGAGGTGGGAAGTGATATACTTCATGTAGATATATGTGGGCCCATCTAGGGTATTGATTCACAGAAATCACACGCAAAGATCTGTCATATGGATTTGTTTGATGAGTCAAGAGTCTACATTCCTTAGTCGGGTGCCTACAATTCCAATGGGTCCGTTCCGAGAGATATGTTGGAAGGTTTTGCACATCCCTGGTCCATTGCCTGAGAGCTGGGTGCCGTTTCTGGCAGTGGGCGCCCTGTTGCATGCGTTCAAACTCCCAACTCAATTCGGAGGTCCAGATGCTTTGATGGGCAGGTGGTTTTCACGCCTTGGGGAGCGGCGTGTTTTTGGAGCTTCCAGGGCACCCGGAAAGCTGGGGGGATGTGGAGGCAGATGGAGGCAGCAGACTGGGAATTGAATATGAACAGATCCTTCATGAGACTGAAGACGTTTTGAAAACAGCAGGCAGCCTACATCAAGCCACGCCCATAGGCTATGCTGAGAATTGTAGCATGTTGGGCCGATTGAACATCAAGGTGCTGTGGCCCCCGTAAGTGGCAGAAACAGCAGGGCATGGCAATGCATAGCTGAGTCCAAGGTGTGAACAGGATCCGCATGTTTTTTTCTGCGCGGTCGCCGGTGGGTAAAATATGATCACTGTTGGACTGGGAGGCCTTTTTTCTAACCATCATCATCCACGGTGACTTGCACTGGGATATACAGAAATGATAAAACATGCATACACCAATGGAATTGGCGCTCTCAAACATGGCAGATCATTACTTCGGCTTGGTCCAAGTGGTTTTGCTTCGGCCGAGCTGGACGCATCGGCAGGTGTGGTCCCGCACAGCTGGCTGGTCCGACAGCACCGCGCCGGCCGGGCAGGCGAAACAGAGGGCGCTGAAGGGGGATTCATCGTTGACATGAAGTCTTCTGCTAGAACTTAAGTCTAAGTTATGTTTAAGTCTAAGCAGAAGAACTTATATAGACAGTTGTTATGTTCTTCTAGACTTGACAAGTTATGTTACGTTTAAGTCTAAGTCGTTCCTTTTTGTGTATTTTCTGGCATCCATCAGTACTTTGAGGCGTCTCTTGGTGGGTGGGCGGCATGGGAGGACTCTATGAGTGAGTCAGATCCATGTGGTATTTTCGATTTGAGGGGCAGCTTGCGAGAGAAGCACCAGCTGTTTCCATCTCTCCGTTTCCTTGACTTCGGCCGCCGTGTGCACTTTAGGATCAATTTTGGCAAACGGTTCGAGTTGTGGGTGAGGATGGTGAGGATTCATCCTTGGAACATCCTGAGTTTTTGTGTTCATCAGTTTGGTTTCCTCAAGCCAAGGCATCCACTGGCTTTACAATCCACATGGTGCTTGTATGTTTTTGGCTAAGGTGTTAGTATAGGCATAACCATGCTAAGGATGGCCATTTACATATACTTTATTTGACCGGCCTGGAATCCCAGATCAGATGGTATACGACTGGTTTTGGACGGTCCTCCAGAAAAATAGCACCCGCACTCCAGTATCTAACCCAGCAGAGAACGCTCCCCGCTAACTCCTCAGTGTTTCGCTGTGAGAACGCGACGCCGGCGCGGCGCTTGCCACTTCACCCCTCACGAAGAGATAGAACCGAAAACCCCACAAGAACAAGACATTCTAAACTGTGACTAACACGGAAGTGGAAGATGGTCTCTTGGAAGCTTGGAAGACTATTTCCTCTACCAACATGAGGTCTTTCCACTTCAGTGTGAGTGAATCAACGTAATTCACGTCTAACGTAGCATTTTGCGAATCAGGCCACCTTTGCCCGCCAGGAGGCTGTGGCCTTTGTCCCAGAGCATTTGCCTGGAGGGTTTGGATGCCCAGGAAGTCGGCCGGACCGTCAGATGGATTGGATGCAGGAAGTACAAGATGTTATATAGTGGTCAACATATAGATAGCACGGTGTCCACATTCTGAACCTGGGGATCTACTGTAGATCTCCTTTTCGATCTGTTTGGGGGTTCTATTAGATATATCATATCTACTATCTGTAAATATACTTCCACATGTTTACTGCTGTTTAGTGATGTAAATTAGATGGGAATTGCAAATACTGATACTCCTGGGTCCTTGGGAAGACCGACCGCACCATCCCACCACTAGTGGTACAGGGGCAATATGAGGACCCGAGGCTTCATATTGATAATATGCATCGATGGCAAACATCCTGCTCCTGCAACCTTGGAACTACAAGCATCATGAATCATTACGTTATGTTATGTGTATCCCTTGGCATTTTTGGAGCATCCACAATGTTGATAATCTGATAATGTTGACAGATGTCCTTCATCAATGTGCACCGTTCTGCTGCTGTACGTGGTCCTCAGGGCATGCCAGGGCTGCTCTGTGCGGAACTTGCAAGTCTTAGCCGCCCGGAGGCTGAGCTTTGGTTTATATATGTACGCAGCCCATATTCCATGGTCGAACCGGGGGTGAAAGTACTTCCGATTCGGATGGTCGAACCGGGGGTCAAAGGACATCCGATTCGGATGGACCCTTAGGGCAGTAAGAACATGGGTCCATCTCGAAACTTGGAGGCCATCTCTTCCCTGGTGAAGTGTGATGGGAGTTAGAAACGTCCACATCAGACACTACGATGCTCGATGCTGACAGTCTCACTCTCCTTCTTCTCGTTGTTGCATGAATCACCTGTCCGTAGCATAGCACCTGTTCAGGCACTAGATTAGGAAGAGATAGGAAGACAACCATACATTGGGCATTGGGACAAGGTGACAAGGCGAGATTTTCTGCTCGATTTGCTCGATCCGTGCCACTTGTCTTCGCTGCGGACCTCCAACCTGCTCGATCTGGGTCGAAACCTAGAGCCACACCATAGAATATAGCGAACGACCTCACCCGCCGGTGCGGTCAGGTATAGCCATGACCCACGGCCTTCTTCTGCGTGAGCTGTGCTAATCATTCCCAATGATTCAGAATTCACATCATTAGCTGCTCGTCATCACTCCTTGAAAGGGGTTCTGCCGCTTAATCACTCCATGAACGGGTTCATTTTGGAGCATCTCAGGTGACTTGGGCAATTCAGGTTGACGCCCTGGAAGATGAACATGGAATCTGAAAACTATTGGGTTGTAGAGGAAAATGCTGTTCCAAATCTCCATTTTCATGTTCCATGTTCATCGTCCCAGGTGAACTTCGTATGATTGCACTCAGGCCAAGAGCCAGAACAAATTGTGTGCTTGTTCTGTTTTGTTCTCATCCGGCACTGCTTAGCTGCTTATGAGAATAAAGGGATCACCTTACTCCCAATTTGTATCACCTTACTTTCAGTATTCCTGCATCTCTTCGCCCGAATGACACGCACCGTCTGGTTCGACCGGAGACGGTGCCGGGCCAGAGCCCAGGTGCACCCGGCCATTGGTGCGGAGGGCGTGGATCCTGCAGGAGCGGGGAAAAGGTCTGAGAGCGAAGTGAGAGGAATGCTTGGACTTATGACCAGTACTAGACCATACGTGCGACCTCATGGAAAAAACATAGGTGGGACTACAGTATGTGGGACTATGTCCTTCTATTGGCTTTTTGGAGTTGGTGTTCGATCATGTTGGATCCATAGACGTCCGGTACCTTTTCGGTACGATGGAAGGACCTCGGTCTGACCGGTGGGGGGGAAGCTACAATCAGCTGGTGGAGTGGGGGCACATGACCTGAAGTTTAGAAAGAATAACTTGGATTTGAATGAAAGTAAGGTAAGAGCTTTAGGAAGAGCCTCCCAAACTGATGACATTTGTGCATCTCAGCTGACGGGGCATTTGGTTCCCAGTTTTGAAGTGGGCTATTGATAGTTGAGGAGAAAACATCATAGAGTGTGTCCATAGTTTGTCCATTGTTCAGTGTTTTGCCATGGTTGCAATTTGTGAGAAGGACATATCTAGTCCCCTGGCCTCCGGCCGACGATAACACGGTGGGAAAGCCCAGGTCCCAGTGCGGCATCACACCGCCAGTGCCAGGTTCAAGATCCTTTGATCGTCAAGTTATTTTATTTGGGCGACATAGGGCTCCGGAACCAGCCGTGGACAACTTTTTGTTCACCGGTGGGTTTGGTTGTGCCCCAACAAGGATACATAAATACACAGCCCTTTCATTGATGTTGATAAATTTGCCGGTTTGTGCAACAAGGATGGAAGAGTCACAGAAGTAAAATGATGTTTGGCACGAACGCATCGCGGACGCTTGCTCAGATCAAGTAACACACATTGCACTCTTTTGTGGCAGAGTGCCACGTGTCAAACGCAGCTGGAACAGGCTCACTATTTGCTATTTGCTTGCCACATTGAAAAACGAGATACATCTTCGGGAATTCCAAAGACCTCTTGGTATGTTGTTTCTTGTTTAATAGATGTTTTGGGTGTCATTGACAGAAACATCCAGAAACTATTCAATAAATTAGATTATACATTAGGCTCAGGCGCCATGCGCCGCTGGGCGTCCTTGGGAAGACGAGCACTTCCCTTTTTTTGCTGGAGGGGTAGCAGTTTCGTTTCGCTTCTACCAGAGCAGTGTGAACGAATGCCAAGAGCCTGGGAAGAAGAGGACGTGGAAGAAGAAGCATGAAGAAGTCGACTTGGTAAAACATGTTTCAACCTTTGATGAGTGAATGGTGATCGTGGCAGTGGGCTAACATTCACTTGGTCGTCATCATCATCGTCGTCGTCGTCGTCATCATCATCATCATCATCATCATCATCATTGCATCATCATCATCATTATTTGGGAACCCTACATGTGTTGAACCTTTTGTATCCTTTTGTGCCCCAGGGTGTGCAAGAGTAAGAGAGCTGAACGCATGTCATCAGACCTGCATGAGCCTTAGGTTAGTAGATATATTCTGTCAAAGGGTCCCTGTGGGACAGCTGTGAGAGAGCCCAGCGAGAGAGAGAGAGAGAGAGAAAGAGTGAGAAAGAGAGAGAAAGAGAGAGAGAGAGAGACAGAGCGCAGGAAACTGACCGTGGCAGAAATGCTTGCTCTCAAGGTGCGGTCCTTTGCCAGAAAGAGGTGGCTTGTTTTGATACACATTGGAGAACTCGGACAGTAGCCCTTCTGGGGTGGTCTTACACGCTGTCCATGACAATGCATGGTCTAAACATGTTCATCTAAGCACATTCACTTCTCCATCTCCTTGATCTCACGAGGTATCACTCTAGAATTCTAGAAACTAGACGAAACTCCAGTCAGAAAACCCAGCAAACACAGTCGCGATGTCCGATGTTGGCATCTGTTTCGATGGACTGCCTGTGGCCGTCATTCACACCAGGGTCAGCGCCAGCTGGTCCTCACCACCGCCTTTGACGAGTGGACAGCGCGCGCCGCCGAGGAGGCGCCGCGACAGACCACGGCTGTCCGCAGACTGCGTCCATGTGCCAATGCCGAGAGATATATCGAAGCATGCAGGCGGAAGACACGAATAGAACCACGGTGCACATTCTTAAACGCCTGGAAAGAACGATGGAGAGAAAGATGAGAAAGCAGATGCGCAGATGCCTGCGATATGATGTAGTCGGCCTAAGAACACTCCCAGAACACTCCCATGAACCCCTGTGGTTTCACCTGCGATGTGAATGTTTTCCTACTGGCACCGTTGTCATCGAAACAGCAGCGTTGTTTGCGTGAAGCATCATGGGGCATCCCCACTCCTTGGGTTCTCTCTTTCAGTTTCGTACGAGCCACGGTCGTCGCGCCATGAGGTACCTCTTAAGCTAAACCCCCAAAAGACGGCCATGCAGTCGATGAATGTTAGTCCTTTTCAAAGAAAGTTTGATTGTCAATTCTAGAGTACTATAGACATCTGTAGACTCTTGATGAACAACCACCCTATTAGGATTGCAAAACCTGTTTATATATGCGATATACGGGGGTTGATCAAGAGTCTACATTAAGTTTGGCCCAACAAACGCCTCAGATGGCGTTTGTCACAGGCACAAGCTGATGCCCTTGGGAAAGTCCCTGGTTTGGCTTCCTTTCCTGTCATTTTGTGGTGCAGTGATTCTAGGATTCTAGGAGTACTATGTCACTTGCTGTCGTTCCTTGTGGATTTGTGGTACATCCCGCAGTGCAGTTCTTGAGCCTTCATCATCAACACCAGCTACTAGACCCACAAAGCATGAGAGTTGGGAGGGTTCTTCCTTCTTACACTCCGACTCACCCTCTTTGAAGTGGAGAAAAAGCCTGCGTGTAAAGGAAAGTAGGCTTCCAAGTTCCAAGGGACTATTTTCCATAAGAATTCCAGGGAGTGTATCAACTTCTCTTCCATCACCACCATGAGTATAGTGTGCCTGAACACTGATTCCTTTGAGCTCCAGAACCCTGCCAGGCTGGTGTGGACATGATCGTGGCTTGGGGCAGCTGTCAGGAGCACAGCAAGTTCGTGGTGGAGGCCGTCCGTTTCTTGGAGCTGTGGATTTTCTCACGTTGCCGGTGGAACAATGGGGATTTTTGGATGGTGACCTGGTGGAGCGAAGGCTAAGTCGGCTACGTTTCATTCATGCAAGTTCTAAGTGCAGGAATGCCTTGGAATTGGGGAGGAGAAAGCAGCAATGAACAATGACATTTTAGTCCGAGTCCTGATTTCCCATCCATTGGTAATCCAGAACTTTCCTGTCGTTCGTTTGGGAGGGTCAAGAGACATCCAAGTCGGGGCACTGAAACGCACGACTCAAAGCTAATACACCCAGGAAGAGACCCACATGAACCTTGATGGCATGGACCAGACTGGAAGAACAGGTTCCTCAACAACCCAGTAGTTTTCAGGTTCTATGTGGGTCTCTTCCAGAGCGTATCACTGTCAAGTTGGATCAACATGCTCCGACTTGGACCATCCAGCGGCCCCATGCGGCAGCCGTGGAGGGGAGGAGGCCCTTCGACCTGGTCCGGCTGGCGTGACTGTTCCTTTCCAATCCGCCACAGTTCCAACTGATTCAACAAAACTTGTGTTTTCCTTCTCCAGACTTCAACAGTTCTCAGGTTCTGTTCTGTAGGGTGGCTAGACATGGACACCGATTCCAAATGGTGCATAACATGCCAATTGGAAAACTGCACCGTGGGTGGGCACTCTTTCTATCTATTTGAGGAGCTATGAACACTGAATATCACTGAACACTGTTTGGCATCAAAACCACTGGCAGCAATCAATTTCTACCAAATAACATGGCCGTGTTTTCACTCGTTCGCTACCTCATCCTCCAACACTACCCCAGAGCCTAGTGTTTCTTTTTTTTCTGAGTCACGTGGACTGGCGCCGCGGTCGCTCGTCATTGGGCCGTCGCGTCGCGGGACTACCCGCCGTCGCGTCGCGCGGACGACCGCGTCTCAGGACGTGGGGCACCCAACACCTTGATCGGCACCGGGATCAACCCTGGCGCCTATGACACTCGACCGAATGCCCCAGCGTTTTGGGAAACACGTGGCACTGTTGGTATTGCGGGGTGGTGAAGTGGTATTCGGATCCACAGATCGGGACGAAAAGTCCAGCACCTGGATCCTCCGTACCTTGGAACATGGGACACGACAGTATAGAAAGCACTTTTGAAAATGGGACACGACCCTATGAAAGCAAAATGGGACACGACCCTATCAAAAAAATGGTACCTTGTACCGTGGTACCCATTTTCTGAGGTGCGAACTGGTGAGAAGGCGGCTGATGTTTGAGGTGCGCTGACAGCGCTGGGGTGCGCCCCTTCCATCACCACCAGATGGGGGGGCTTCATTGCAGCAGTTCTCATCCGGAAGTGACGGAATCCACAGAATACATCAGAATACAAGTTTACAATAGTTTGCAAGTATCCAAGCTCCTCGGTTTGCCACTGGGGTTGAGAACACGGATGCTTTTGAAAATGGGTGCTGCGTTTCTCTATTGGTGATTCAGTGTCCCAATGCGTAGAGGGAACTTGCAACATTGAGTAGCCACTCCGAGGACTCCGCATTTTCTGCAGCAAGCGCATCAAAAGAAGATGAAAAGAAGTATATACGTGTACATACGTGTACGTTTGCCGTGTTTTTTGTTCTGCAGGAAAGTCAAGAGAAGGCCTTGAAGCTGGCCAATGAGATGCGAGCTGCAGGAACGGACATTATCTACTGCTCCGGCCTGGTTCCAGAGAAGTTTGCCGGCTTGGCGAGGTGACTTGGCACACGGATGATTGGCAGTGATTTGCTTCAGTTTGGTCCTAAACAACATTTGTAAGTTGGACAATGAAATAACTTATATAGCACTTTTCAGGTTACTTGATATTTTTTAAATTATTAGAATCTATTATGGATTAACTGTTAAAGAACTTTTTCTGACTATATATTTATTCAAACACACGTTCTAGCTAATAGTCAGGAAACAGGAGATAGCCTAATAGTTTGAAATTTGCCTCACCAAAGCTATTGGGCAACACAGTATGTTTCCGTTTCCGCGCCAAATTCCATTTCAACCCATTTCATCTCTAAGACTTTTTGAGATAATCAACTAATTAACCATGGGGAGTTGCAAAACGCTAGATCCCTGCATGTTGATTCGTCATAGGTGGACCGTTCCTCAGGCAACACGTCCCTTGCTGTGGGCATGTTGGCTACTTGCCGGTGAACAACACCTGGTACGGCGGACCAAGAGGTGTTGGGAAGACGGCGGAGGAGGCGAAGAAGGTCTACGACGATCCTTGGATGAGAAAAGGGTAAACCAGTTTTCTGCAGGGAAACCATAGTTGCTTGGGAGTGTTTGTCGTTCCTTCTTCCTAAACCTCCATGGTCTCTCGGTCTTCCTGTTTGAAATGTGACACCCATTTGGGTGTCTCTCCCCGCGCGTGTCAGATTCGAGTTTCCGGGCACTGCTTGGGGTGGGACAAGGAGCGGAGCGTCAAGGTTGTGCTTTCGTTCCGATTCCTCTCCCTCCGACTCAACCAATGCAATCAACCGAACCCAGTTTGGTTGAGAAACTGATTCCGAGAGCCATGTGCATTGGAGGGATTTGTGGATAATGGTGGATATTTGTTCACTAATTTCCCTCCCGACCAACAATCATGCAAGCGCAAAATGGCCTTGGAAAGACAAGTTCCCTCTTGACAGAGGGGCTTGTCTGCTTTCCATGTTTGTTGGAGGGAGGGTATGCAGCTACATCCTCTTACATTCTTAGTATATATATATATATATTGTTGTCCATCTATTATCTATACAATAATATATTTTGGGTTTGTCCTATAGCCTGCAACAGTCAGTAAACAATTGTCACTATGTTTGAACAAGGCCTTTACTGACCATCATCATCCACTGTTCCTATAGTAATAGGATAGACCCAAATAGACCCCAAATACATAACATTATGTACGTTTTATGTAGTTTTCCAAAAAAGTACACTACAGGGTGAATTGCTCAGGTTATTTGACCCCAAAACACGCTGTTGCTTGCCGCAGTCGACCAGACACAAAAAGTGTGCTACCCAAGGATGTGATGGCACTGGAGGCAGCTGGTTGCATCGCGGTGGAGATGGAATGCGTGCCAGCCAAGGCCGAATTTGCGAATTTCAGCACAGTTTGTCCTATTTTGCGGACCTGGCTCCCCTGCAGAAAAGCCGCCAAGTCGCGAAGCAGGGAAGGCGGTATGGATAGCCTCCTCAAGCACTTGTCCATTCAAGCAGACCCTGCTGGTGTGAAGTGGTTCTCCAGTTGATCATGCTTGGCATTCCCACCACTGCAATTGACCATATAGCTAGAACAACTGCAGCCAAAACAAACAAACAAACTCCAACTTCTATAATGGCACTTGCAAACCTTGCAGCCTCGGCCTTTTTGTTCCACAGACACCAGTGCTCGGGCTTGCTCATCCAAACGCACCTGGCTGTCCTTTTTTTCCACCTCCGTTCGTTTCCGGACCCGTTGGAGGTGGCGGAGGAGATCACCAAGCGCACCAAATTGTTGGTCTTTTCCATGGGAAGTGGCCCCAACTGCGATGGGCAGTTCATCTTCTCTGAGGACCAATTTCGGTCAAAACAGAAGCATAAGAATCCCATTGGTGCGAGTGGCTTGCAAAAAAATCAGACCAGACAACTAAATTCCGATTGATGCGGGTAGATTTTGTTTGTGTTTAGCTGCGGGAGAAGACTTGGAGCAGTACGATCGATGAGTAATTAGATGAGCATTCTGGAGTTTCCACGGTCGTGTTCTCACCATCCACCTACTTATATAGGTCATCTACCCTCCTGATCTACCCTCCTCATCTATACCCTGCTCATGGTGAATAACATGTCTTCACATTGGTCTCACTCTGTCGCACCTAGTGGCAGTCCCACTGTGCCGACAGACTTGTCCACCTCACCAAAGCGCTCTATCTCCCCGATGTTTTGCGCAGGACTTGGAAGCACCAGGCCCTTCCAAGAGGTGTCTATAAATAGCCTCTTAGAGGTGAAGGGGTGTCCAAAAACCACCCTGTTGGAAGGTCCTGGTAGTAATGTTTAAGTGTATCATATTTAGATGCATATACATCGGGCCTGGGTTTGAGCTGCCCACGCGACCAAAACATGTCGATTAGAAGAACAAGCCGGGCACCCCGTGTTTTCTTGTGGAACCAGGACCTGATGGGAACCAACCTGGGTCGTTATCCTCGACATTCCATCACCTACGCCAACCTCTTCACTTGTGCGGTTGACGCGCTGAAGCAGTTCTGCCTGGACGTCCAAAGCGGCGCCTACCCTCAGGCAGATCTGGTGGAGCCAAAGAACAAAAATCGCCGTTTGAAACAGAAAGCGGTCCCATCAAGACTCTCAGAGGCAATGTTTGGTGCAGTGAAATGCTGAATACAGACTGCAACGGGCAGTTTGCAAGGCATCGCATAGACTCTGACATTGTGTGTGTGTGAAGGATGACATTGAATTTTGATGATAATGACAATCATGATCGCGAAGACGATACATGTCGGAGACCCTTTCTATTTAGTTTCTACAAGTTGTCTCACTTGAGTCAGATAAGAACCACAGGACCAATGTATTCAAGGATTTGTGCTCACATTCCTACCCTGCTGGTGACACTACCAAAGCATGACTTCACTATTAAGATCTGCCATTCCACCCGTACCACCCATACCACCTGCGACCCGAGCCTTGTTTGTGCATGTTGGGACCTCAGAACTTTGACCTTCGCCCACGGTCCGCACGGAGAGGCAAGACATTGCATCAAAATCAATGACCAGGAGTTTGCACGCTTTCAGCAGAGCTTGGCTTCATCGCCCACCAGACTTGACAGAGTACTCGACAGTGCTCCCAAGTCTTTGGACCAGTATGACCACTTCTGAAGCGACGCTCTTCCTGCGGATCCACGAGACAATTTGCCAGCGAAAAAGACGCCGTGAGAGCAAGTGGACGAACACGGTGAGTGTTGGACAGAGTGTGGGGTGATGTTGTTTCATACGGGTGACCAATTGACATGAAAAGGCACCTGAAATCGGGAACCTGCACCACATCACACAAGCAAACAAATTTGCTACCCAGACGCTCCAAACAGCCCTTGGCCTCCATATGAGGGTCCGACCCTTCCATATGAGAGCCCCTGAGCGTCTGGGTAGTTGCCACGGCTGTTTCTTGAAATTGGCTACAGGGCCATAATCTGAGATTCCCATGATCCATTCGACTTCCTGAAAGCGCTGCCTGACTCACGCGATAACGTGTGATACTTATTTGGCCGTGGGTCAAAACCCAGAGCCCAAATCCTGGGTGGGTTGGTTGACATCCCGAACATAGAGGAATCCGTTCATGTTCAATGTTCAGTGGTCATTCTCTTGAATACTCATTGAACAGATTGAACAAACATGTTGGGATCCGATTGGGCTGGAAATTAATGCATGTCAAAAGTTGTGTGCTCAGGCATAAATCAACAGTACTCCCCAAACTATATACCCCGAGTAGACCTTTGCTATTGCTAGATCCATCTAGATCCTATGAAGCTTTTGGACCGCTCTTCTGTTTCCCTTTGCCTTTGCGATTCCGCTTTTTGTCTACCAGGAGTTATCCGCATTTTCTTCGACAGCGTGATTGTGGTGGACAATCCGAATGCAGAGATCAGGACGGGAACCTGCAAAACAAAGAGAAGCAGTACACTGCAGTAGACACACTGGATTTGATGGAAAAAGAGAGAGAGATGCAAATCTGAAGTGCACGGCCATCGCTGATATGAAGGGATATTAAGGGTAGTCCACCGGTCCGATGGGCAGCCCTTCTCCTTCACTTTTGAGAACAGGGCCTCAGGTTGTCCGATCACGCATGTGATGGAATGGGAGACCCACCAGGACCCTTTACCCGTTTGGGTGTCCAGGCGTTTAGGGATCTCCAACATTCCCTCAGAAGGTCCAGGTAGCAATCCCAACTTACAATCTTCAACTTCTTAGGTGGAACAGACAAGCTTGAACATCCTTGTGAAGGGTGGCCGGCCAAAGACAAGAAACAGATATAAACAGATGTTGCACAAGCGGCCTTAAGATATCAAAACGTAGGTTGCAAATCGCCGTGGTGCCAGGATCTATCCTAAGGCACTGGAGAAGGTCTGTGAAGAAGCCGAGGCCTGTGGAACACGGGCAGCTTGTGACACATAGTGTGTGGATTTGTGACGCATAGTGTGTGGATAAAGTGACCATTTCTTATTATTGTTCACCTCCTCGGACATATTGACATGTGTTTATGTTGTGGTGTTTAAAGGTGGTTGGCATGGAGGGCCTTTATGTTTCGTGGTGAGACTTGGCAACTTCCTGGAAATTTTCTATTGAACTGGTGGAGTAGAACGCACAGCTCCCGGCGCTCCCACGAACAGACCGTGCACTGAGGTGAATCCATTCGTGTACTATCCATGGGACACCGGCACCGGCGAAGTGCAGGCGAGGCCGTGGAGCACGGGCTCGGAGAGCGTGTAGGTGGAGGGTGTTTGACATCGGCATAGGGAATCAAAGGGACAAACGCCTGGGTGGTTTGGCAGTAACTAATCATTACTTCCTCTGACTGTGGCCTCGTGACCTCATTGGAAGTATGATGCTCAGCTCCTCTACTGAAACCCAATACCAATACCACATCACGCAACCTTCCAAAGGAAGGGACGGCACCACCCTCCTCCAAAGCTACCCTGGATCCCATCCGAGGGATGTGAGGATGTTGTGGAATAACCAGGGCCAAGTTCCACCACTATCCCACCGTTATTTTCGAGGTCCTTTTCAGATCAGCCAAGCAGGGTCCGGCACAGTTTCAAAGTGAGAAGTTCCTGTTTTGACCACCCTGAGGGGGAGTGCAGCCAACTGGCCATGGGCTAAAGAATCGTTGCCACACACGCACCCTGACTATTGCAGAAGAACATTGGAAGAACGCGTTTTGTGGCGTCAGCCAAAAGCCATTGGGAACCGTACGCCGAGGAGACCCACATGGAACCTGAAAACCACTGGGTTGTAGAGGAACATCGTTTTCCAAAGGGCCATGCCATCAGGTTTGATGTTGCCCCTTCCCGTGTTTTAAGGACTTTTTGAGCCTGTTCTTTCGACCACTGGGCCTCAAAAAGGTCGCCAGGGGTTATATCCTGAGGATGGCAGACGGCACTAGTCACTAGCCTGTCGGAAGCGTTTTTGGGGCATTCAATGTGCAGGCATCGTAAGCAATTGCAATCAAGAATCCGGTTCACCCTGGCCAGGTGGTATATATATGTATATATAATGTATACCCAGACGCTCCAAACAGCCCTTGGTCCCTCAAAACCTAGGGATTTGAGACCCCAGACCCCTCCACATGAGGGTCCGACCCTTCCATATGAGAGCCCATGAGCGTCTGGGTATAACTATAGTCCGGTTCCGGACATCAAAAGGCCCGAACTCTGCTTGCTGGGCCAGGAGACGGCTTGGGGCCCTCTCTTTCCGTGGCCTTCGCACCGAGCCTTCGCACCGTCCCCGGTCGCCCGGAGAGACCGGCAGGTGGCGACGCAGAACCGACATGCCACCAGGACCGGACGACCGAAGCGCCGGACCGAACGACTGGGACGAGGTCGTCAACGACGGACGAGTCCCCTCGGACTGGGAGGGAGGGGTGAGAGGGACTGGTGTTTGTTCTGACCCATCATCACCTGGATGGTGCTTTCGGATAGTTTTAGTTTTCAACTGCTTGAGATGATTGAACCCACTGATTAGCATTCATCAATTCAGTTGAAACCACCAACCAGTCACCAAGAAAGGATGAACAGCTCAGGAGAGTTGTGTGCCGTGTACTTCAATATAACATGTCAGAAGTGTATGGAATTATGTGCACACGCGTTGAAACCATGACTGTACCGTAGCAACTCAGGAGGTTCGGTTTACGGTGATTTGAGTTTACTTGATGCATCTTGATGCGTTTGCTGAAAGTGCGAGATTGTATATATGCGTATGTATATATATATATTTATGCACGGTTATAATGTTATTAGCTTATACATGTTATGTTTGTTTCCCTGCTGAGAGTTCGTCATTCCACGTCCGCACCAGCTGGGCAAGTCTTCAAAATCGCTTCTCTTCGCTTTCTTAGCTTTTCGTTCGTAGAGGGAGAGAGAGAGTCAGAGAGAGAGAGAGAGAGAGAGTAAGTGAGTGAATGAGTGAGAGAGAGAGAGAAAGTAGATGAAAGCAGCATCCAAGCATGGCTAATGTGCATGTGTCTGTTTGGTGTGGATTTGCGAGTTGTTTGTGAATTATGGACCCATCACCAGGGTAGTCCTTGTTTGTTGAACATCCTGATTCTTTGGTTGCTATTGTTGTTTAATGTTACGTTGTTTGTGTGAAGGAAGACGTGGTGAGGTAAGTGTGAATGATCTTGGCCCTGGCTTGGTGAACCACACGTTGTCATTGCCAGAATTCGCTGGTTGGTACCTGATTCAACATCGGTTCATATTGATGTTGATTATTTTTCAATGGGTTACACCAATCATTAGCAGCTTACATGATGCATGTACTGTATCATTGAACATCCATCTTTGGGACTTTGCCACCTCCTTCGTGAACGCACACCTCTTCCTCCAAACCCGCGCTCCTGCGGGTTCAGGCTGGCGCCGGGAATTCCCATTCGTGCCGTGTGCCAAGTGCATCGAGTCTCGGATAGTCTGGTGCAGGCTTCGGATCGAACGGGGACCGAACGGGGATCGAACGGACAGTTCAGCGGAGGAACCCATGGCTTCAACGGGTGACACGGAGCCCCCCAAACATGTTGGTTTCCATGCTTTTGAACAGGGTCAAGTCCAGATGGCCTGGCTGTCCAGGTCCGGCTGATGAGGTGATTTCGCCTGATGGCTGGATTGCTGTTATCGTTCTTCAGCTTGCACATGCAAACGTGGTTCGACGGAAGGTGTTAGGTTCCCACAGCGACAGGCCGAAAATGAGTCAGTAGAGCTGAGTGAGGGCCATTTGATTGGCACTGGAGGGGTGTTATGGTCCTTTAAAGCTTTTCCCACGTCAACGGTCAGCTGCAGTAAAACAAAATCTTGTCCTGAGTTGTCCTGAACACTTTGTGAATACACGTGCGAGGTTGTTGTTGCTGGAGGTTGGCCAATCATGGCAGAATAGAGTAAATGGGAGTGATTTTGTTTCTGTCGGTACCATCTACCTTCCTTGCAAGTGATAAAGGGGTCCCGATGTACATGGCAAAGTGCTAGCTATATTGGCGCATCGCCAAATGAAAACGGGATTGGTGCAATGTTTTTGTCAATTGAATCGCTAGCTGGTAGCATCGAGGCAATCCCATTACCCCAGCCAATAGCCAATACCAACACAACCTGCCGGGGCAAAGTCTTGAATGTGCTATGGGGCCATGAGAGGGGCAAGATTTGATCTTAAGCTCAAGATTTGAAGCATAGTTGTTTTTTCCTTGAATTGCACACGAAGAATGAACAGACAAGGGTCCTAGAAATTGGGATGATTCAACCCTTGAAGGCACCTGGTGAGGTGGCCAATGCCATGAAGCAGCTATCCTGGGTATTCATCCAGCCTACCCATAGGGACCATAAGTATGCGGTGTGTGGTCCACTGTGTCTCCGCATGATTGAGGGGAAGGTCACCATGAAACATGCCACTGCCACTAGACTATACTAGACTAAACCGTGCCTCTCGTCAAAGTGTTGGCTCAAATGATGGCCATTCCGTGGGCAACAAGTGACCGCCAACATCAACGTAACAATGTGTGGCGGCAGCTGTATAGCCATCTACTAAACCATGTCTTAGAGTGCAACCCACATGCGACAGCGACGCAGTCGCCAACCTAATCGAGTGTTGCTTTAATCATACAGTTTGATCAAGCACACCATGCGATTTACGGAGACAAGCGCCCAACGTTAGGCGCGTCACAGGAACGTTCGAGCAGAACGTCTTGTCCGAGAAGCGCAGAACGTTTTGTCCCGGTAGCAGTCACGTTTGCGGACGCCGTGCACAAGGGTGCCCTGGTTTTGCTTATGGTAACTTTTTATTTTACCTTGAGTTTGTTCCTACTAGCTTCTTGTTACTACTAGTAAGGCACTTGTTCCTA
>CAXAMN010009002.1:168091-236713 GCA_963970005.1 Durusdinium trenchii | reverse complement strand
TCCTACTAGCTTCTTGTTACTACTAGTAAGGCACTTGTTCCTAGTAGTGTGGCACTTGTTCCTACTAGCTTCTTGTTACTATTAGTAAGCCCCCCTTTGGGGAATATGTTTCTAGGTTCCTTCAGCAAATCCAAGGTGCAGCTTGCCTTCGCGAGATCGCTCCAGCTGAAGGGATTTGTCTCAATGCCGCTTGTCATGGATATAATTAGGTTGTTTTGACACCGGATGCTTTTGTCAGACACCGGTATTAGCACATGATTCAGCACCCACATGGGTGTGTATTGAAATAATAACAGGGAGAGCCAGAGCCCCAAAGACTCCCTTCAAGAAGGAACATACACAAATCACATCTCTGATTGGGATCCCACTATATTAAAAAAAAAAACACACACGCACCCATATGGCTGTTTCATTCTTGAGGTACCATCATTCAATGAGATGATCCAACGACTTTTATTGTTACTCAAGACTCAGCCACGGGTTAAACAAGTCTTGTCTTTGACATCAGGGCCAAAGACTTGGGCTCCGCCCCTTCAAAGACTCGGCCTTACGATGGCCGATGCTAGGTTCAAACAGGACGATGGACAAACAGGACGTGCTGGTCAATGTGTTCCCCCTTTTCTGAAGGTCGTGGCCAATGATCCCAAAAGGATCCGAAAGGTGCTTTCGACACGGGAGCTTTCGAAAGAAGCCCACGAGACGGAGGTGCTGAAGACATGTTTGGGTGCTGCCAGGATCGCTAAGGCACAAGGGAAAAACAACAGTATCATTTGAGTCTGTCCGTTCTTAACTGTAGAACCGTCAGCAAACAAGAACACCACAATATTTGCACAAGACCTGCAACCTAACCATCATAACCCACTGTTACTGGTAATAGGATAGACCCACAGTATAATCCTCAAATGTCAATCCAAGCACCCGCCCTAGTCTAGACGACAGACTGTATACACTTCCGAGCAACCAGGTGGTTCCTTTCCTGTCAGTTTTCCAAGTCCCTTGTCAGACCTCGACAGAGAAATTAGAAAGGTCGATGTAAAAGACCACTAAATGGGTTTAATGTTGTTTGAGATCAACATGGAAGCCCAGTAACCTGTGGGTGAAAAGGGAGATAGCAGGAGTGGGTCTATGACCTGGGGGTCAACCTGGGAGTCACACAGGATTGACCTGGGCTGAAGAGCACAGAGGCTCCACCCCGCCTTCGCCGACCACGCGCTCTATGCGAAGCCCTTGGCACACCACGCGCCATACGTGGAGGAGATCACTCGATTCCATGTGTTTTGCCACTCGGAGATTGATGACCTTGGGTGGAAGAAGTTCAAGGGGGCATGTTCCAAGATCTATGGCAGGGTGATGCCAGCGCTGTGCGGATCCGTCCGTTTGAGCCAGTAGATCCGTGCATCCAACACCTCCAGCTTCCAATGCGGTTCCCCAATTGGTTGACCTCCCCGAAAACAGCTTATGAACATGGAAATTTGCACCCACATGTGGTTCCCCAATGGACTTTGAGATAGAAACGGTTTCCAGTTACAGTGGGACTCAGTGGGATCATTGCAGATTTACAATCTATTTGGATCTATTTGGGGTTCTTGTATCCAGTGTCCCCTTCCGAACCCTCCCCTAAGTGGATAGGGTGTGGAAGTCTCGTAGCGCCTGTAGACCCTTATAGGGTCTAGACCCTTATAAACACTTCGATCTGAGGTCGGAACAGACCGGAACGCATCGCTTGGTTTCTGATCCACCTCCGACACCTCGGGGGAACATCACCGAGGTCTCGTTCGTAGAAGCCTGCAGGTGAAGGGACTTGCATAATATGTTTTATTGGATGTGGTTTTTACATATACTTTGGGCATGACTTGGAATTTACCGTTTTTTCTTGCACTTGTTTAAGGAAGCCGCAGTTTGATTATGCGGCTTTCTTCACAAGGTGAGGGCTAGGCTAGGACCTAGGACAGCTGAATGCAGGGCTGTTGAGGTCACAATTTGGTTCGAGGTTTTGTTGGGATCTATTTGCTTCCGGTTTGAGGGATCCTCTTTCAATATTCCTGGTTGGACTTTGCTTTGTTTTACTTGCTCGGGGGCTTACTTGGGAGGTCTAGGGCCTAGGGTGGCGTGGCCTTTGTTGGCTGCTGGGAACCAAGCCAAGGAGCTAGCAGCTAGCAGGACAAGTGCCACCCCTCAGGTCCCAGGCCACAGGCTTGGGTATGCTGGTGCGCCCTTCGTCTCACCCCATAGGGCCTGAAAAAAAATAACAAACACATAAACAAATCCATATAGTTGGAGAAGGGTGCAAATAAGTGAGCACGTGTTTAATGGTTTGGGCCAGAGTGGAAGTTTTATGTGTCTTTACCCAAAAATACGGGGGGCTCAGAGCTCCAGGTTTTGTATATGGGGAAGAGTATGATTATGACAGAGCTCCCAGGTTTTGTTTATATGGGTGTATGATTAGGGCCTGGTGACTGACACAATTTACCAGCCACACAATTTTGCCATACAATGTAGCTGAGAAACCATCCAAGGGGATGTTGGAAATATTTGAGCAGCCATAAGCCCAAAGCTTGGAGTTGTTGTAGAATGGGTTGTCAGTTTCATTGTCAAGAAACATACCTACATGGGAGTTTCTAGCTTGCCCCCAACAACACATTCTGCATATAGCAGCCCTGGAGTGCCTATCGAATAAGCCTATTTAGCAATGTTCAAGCCATTAAAGACATTTGTGTTTCATAAATTATTGTTTAGCCTTTTCCTCAACAACAAACACACACATAAATTCAACCTGGAAAAAAAAACAAACAAACTTAAACAATACAACAACAAACATAACACATATTTCTGGAATCTCGCCCTGTGCAGAGTTGATGAACTCTTAACCCGAATCGCCTAGGCGATGGGATCTACGCCGACTCCCAGGACGAGGGTTCGAAAGGTTTCAGACGACATGTCACGAAAGGTAGCTTGAGGCTACTTGAGTTCTTCTTGCTTTAGCAAACATGTATTACCCCTAGGGCTCCTGGCCCATATCCTCACAAGATGGTTAGACCCCCCTGGCACCCACCCCAACCATCTTCTCAGGAGGTGGTTGGAGCCCTAGGGTACAATCAGGAGTTGGGATTGTGCATTGAGTTTGGTCCTGTAAGAGATGATTCTGTTCATTGGGGGGGGGGCCTGCGCCGGTTCACGCCGTCATGGACTTCTACCAGGGTTACTTGTGATTGCCTGCTACCTTTCGTTCACCCCCTCCTCGCTCAAGTGGTGATGTGATAGGGTGATAGGTCCGAAAAAAGTGTTGGAAAAGGGGATTATCTCTAAGTTCTAGTCTAAGAGATGTGTTTAGTTTTGTATTTTGTAGGGTTATTTTTATATGTGGTATGCCTTCAAGACACTTCCAAGAACTCTCGGAACATGTAAGGACTCCATTGAAAGTCTCTTGAAGGCGTGGAAGAAAGATGTCGATGTCATCAAAGAAGTCAATCCTCTCCTTTTGAGGAGTTCTTTGCTGAAGATCCCCACCCGCGGGGAATTTGATCGCTTGCTTTTGTGGGACAGTGTACGTGTTGAAATCCCTACCCTATTACTATATACCGAGTACCTATTAGGAAGCACGAATTAAATATACAAAAAAGCAATACATCATCACCCTGCATGTCTTATATCCCAGACACTCCATGTCTGTCATATATGTCTATAATTAGGTTGACCCCTCAAACCACCCCAATGTAGGTAGGCCCACGGAGTGTTTTGGGGTATACTGTAGTTCTTAGCTAATGTGTTACAAGACAATTCCAAGACTTGGTGAAGCATGACCTATGAGGGAGGCAATATGAGGCTTCTTTCCTGGACCCACGTGAGCGCTTTCCGTCTCAATCTGTTTCGGACGGCTTTGCCTCCCGGATCTCATAGGTTTCAGGGTGGTTGTTACATATGCTTCGCAGTGGAAATCATGGTGTCAAGCAGCTTTAGGAACCCTTCGTGGTCAATGTTTGCAGGGTTCATCCACCGGCCGACATACCATCTGACCGACGATGTCAAAGGTTAGCCAAGTTTGGATATACCAACATTTCTGAACTTGAACTTTCCCATCATTCATGATCTAAGTATGACGTCAATCTGCTTTCTTGTTTCGATGGTGCTCCCATGGTGTATTACACGCATATATACGTTTATTACATGCTCCTTCGGGTGGTGGCAGTGACCGATGGCACGTGTCTATCGGGGTTATCAGGGTGGCGGTTCCCTCCTTCAAAAAAACACCCCCTTCAGGTCACGGAACAGGTCACCAGTGGCCCTGCTGCCTTCCATCCGATCCCTATGGCCCTCACAACGCTATTAGCTTGCAATTGAAGCCCATCGCTGGGTGAAGCCTGCATCGCGCGGTGCCCAGGAGAAGCCCTCGGCCGCCCGCGCCCGCCGCGAGCGCCGTCGCCGCCGGGGCTTGGAGACGGTGACTCCGCCGGACTTCGAGGAGACCGGGATGAACGACGAGCGTTGACGAGCGTTGGAGCTTTAATGGATTGGTATGAATCATACATTACCAGCACCTGACTCTGCAGGTCTCCGAAATGACTGAAAAGTCGCAGGTGGTGACCTGTTGGAGGGTCCTGGTATAGATAGATGGATAGATAGATAGATAGACTATATACTGTATATTAAATCTAACGGTCGGTGCTGTGTTTTTTTGCCTTGCTTGGTGGGTTGAGTTGTGTTGTTTTCTTGCGCGGGGGTGGATGTTTCCTTGTGCGTTTCTTGGATTCATGGACGAGCTATTATATATATATATATGCATTAATATAATTATTGATTGTCTGTCCGTACGGCGTGTGTTAGAGCTACTTGCACAAGCAGTCTCCCCAACACCTGCGTAAAGAATGCAAGGGACTTTTGTATGAGTGATAAGGAGGGCCTTCCCCATAATGTTCTGACATTGAATTTCTCATACGGACGTTCTACAACTTATCAGAATCTCAGAATCATGCTTAAACCAAAGGGTCTTGGGGGGGGTGAGTGTGGGGTCAATGGATTTGGAAAGTCTGTGCATGTTTCTTCTCACAGGGGAAGCTTCAAGTGGAAGGTTGCCACTGCTTTGGTGCACTTGTGGATTTTGTTGTTTCAAGCTTAGAAGTGGACACTTAATTTTCAATAGTTACTACTAAGTGAATGCAGCAGCTGCAAGTTCGGCTTACTCACTAGGCCACTAGGTGGTGAGGGACTGTGATTCATTGTCATCCTGCATTGAGTTAGACAATATTTGCCTGCTTTTGCGGGATGCTGGCTAGTGTCTACTAGATTCCTGATGGAAAGAACCCCTTTCCGGTGGATTTTTGCTCCCATTGTAACAAGTTGTTGAAACAAAGTGGTCCAACAAGATGCAAAGTATTGCAAAACGGCCTGGTGCTCAGATAGGGTCTCGATAGGGTCCGATCGGCTCGCACACCAAACGAGTTCTTCCCCATCTCGGAGCTGGCGGTTCCACCCCGAGGAGGAAGTGGATTTGACCGGACGCTGCGAACTCTTGCGTTTGCAACTCGAGAGTGTCGCTGGTGACGTTGGTTTTCCCACCGAAGCCGTGGGCCGCTTGGCGGAGACCGAGCGTAAGGAGTCTGGAGCAGTTTTCTTCATTCCGCAGGTTGAGATCTCAGCTTGATTCAAGCGGACTTTTTCAGTCTCAGTTCTCCAGTTCCTATCTGAAGCCGCTTTGAAGTCATGCATTATAAATTCAGCATTTTTCGGGGAACGCCTTGGGCAGCTCAGGCCACTGGTTCCAGCTGAGCTGAGCGATGTTTTGTCCAGTCATGGTGAGGTTTCACGGTGGATCTTCTTGAAACCATGACGAGGCCCTGGCGTGCAAGGCAGACTCGGGTAGACATACCTTCTCGGACGACCAACTCCGACCTGAGGTATGGTTTGGCCTTTGTCCCGTCATCCAGTGGGTTGTCGCCTGGTACAGCGTGCCTTAGAGCTTCTTGGAGCACCGATGGTCTCGACGTGGGAAACGGTGGGTTTTTGGGGCAACCGAGGAGAGCTGGACATCGTCGTTTCTCCGGATTCGGCCAGCGAGAAATGGACGCCCTTCACCGAGAAGGGATGACAACGTGATCGAGGGGTTCCTGAGTGGGGAAAGCTATATATCCGTTGCTATTGGTCGACTTCAAAACACCAAGACGAAGGAAGGATCAACATGTTAATATGTAGCTGGTGGTTTGAAGGCGGCTTGAGAGCTAGCTAGCGCGCTCGAGTTCTTCAAGTGGGGACATTGCTAGTTACACTTTCCCATGTTGAGAATGGTCAAGCTGGTGCTAGCTCGCAGCTCCAGATGACTCGATGGAAAAGCTGCAAGCTGACAAAGCAAGAATATATAGGCATCACAAGGGTCGCAAAGTGGAGCGGCTCATTTGGTGAAGTGATGGTGCTGAACTGATTGGAGAGCCATAAGAGAAGTGCTACAGGAATATCAACAAGCACTTTGCCCCACCAGGATGCAAACCATACTTGAAAGTACTATACTATAGTGTGCTTTACCCCCTTTGCCTGTAGGTCCGCTATACCATTTAGACCACCACATGCATGAACTGCACCTGCGCTCCACTCCACTGCCGGTCACGCCACTCCACCGAGGGTGACGCCCTCCCCCTTCGCCGAGCGCTTGGCGCATGAGCTCGCGGGACACGTGAAGGAAGCGGCGGCCTCGCCCCACGCGAACTACGTCCTGCAAAAGGCCAGACCGACCGAGCACCGGACTCCGGTGAGGTGTGAGGTGATGGTCAGAAATCTGCCCGGTGAACCAAACCGGTACGGTAATGGTACGGTAGTGCTACGTAATAGACGTTGGAGGATGATCACGTGGGTGCACGGTGCACGCCAGAAATGCCTTCCCTCCTGGCTTGTAGGGCAGGCTGCTTGTATTGGCGATCTGGCCAAAAGTCAATGAGTAGATCGACCCTGAGGGTAAGCCAGGCAGATGCAGCCGCCTTCAGGTTGTGTATAAGTGTAGTTAAGGCTCTTTTTCTTCACTCTTGACACCGAGCCGCTCGTGTTGTTCGGAGCCGCTCGTGCCGAATATCCGGAGCCCTTCCCGTTTGCTCAGTTCGGCGCAGGAACTCCCCACCAAGTGAGAGCGAAACCAGAAAAGATCAAACGATTAGAGTCTAGAGGACCAATCAATGCCTTATCCATCCTTATCCAACATCCAGCGACCTGTCCGAAATGAATGCCTCGAACTAGCTGGCGACCTGTCTTCGACCTCGGACCGAAAGCGATCGGCGACTTCCGAGGTCATCACCCAACTCCGCCCCGGCGCGTCGACCTTCATCGCCGAGGAACTCTTGGAGAACGGCGCCAGGTGGAGAAACGGTTCACCCGGAAGCCGGGGGAAATCGAATGCTATGCTCGGTGGAGGCCATCGCGCTAGGTTGGAGGCCATCGCTACTAGTAACAAGAAGCTATAATTACACAAGGGAATAAAGATCGAGATGATGGCTCCAAAAACGAGGCTTCCAGTAGCCGTTTGGGACTCGACTCGGGCTGCAGTGCTCGACTAAGCAAAACCTAGTAGCATCTTTGCTCCGTTCGTAGCGATGCCCCTGGGTTAGGATGACAGCAAATGTTGGATGTGAGAGGTCATTGGCTTCAACGGCAGGGCCCACCTACCATGCTTGGAAATGCTTGGAAGACACATGATGTGTGTGCCGCAGGTGGTGGCTCAGAACATCATTATAAGAAGACAGTGGTTACCTAGCGAACCCTCCCTAAACAACAAAGCGCTGCAACTCCCAGACCTCATCATATTTTTTTGGTGAAGATGTCGGTACCCTCGGGCTCAACTAACACGGAAAGTGGAACACCACCTGTTCATAGAGGAACATCGTCTTCCCAGTGGCAAGTTCTATCTACTTCTATGTTACGAGTCGGAGTTGAACACCTTGACTCATTGACCGACCTGCCCATGAACAGGTGTTTAAGCAGGCATGCCTTGGCATCGATCACTACTGGTAGCTTGTCCAATAGCATGCCAAGAATGTCCTTGGTTCCTGGCTCTTCCCGTATCTTTGACATATGACCTTCGTGTGCTACCTGCTGTGGTTGCCATGTGTCACTGTCACGGCGGACGCTCCTTTCGGAGGGTGGTGTCCTCCGGCGGTGCCTTCGGATTCATGCAGCAGTGCCAATGCGTCAGAGGAAGCTCTAGAGTTTCACAACCGGATGCACTCGAGCTTTACGGAGCATTTAGTGCTGTTATATAGACACCCAGGGCCCAGGGTCTGTAAAAGATGATCACTATTTTGATCTATTTTGAGAAAGGCCTTTGCTAACCATCATCACCCACTGTTACTGGTAATGGGATATGCCCAATTATAGACACCCAAAAAAAGCTAGAAAAGTAGATCCCCACGTAGAAGATCTATTGGAAACCGTTCCAACTATAAATCTATTTGGGGATTTGTGTTGAATTGCCAGTTCTAGATCAACTGCAGCAATGAAGCCTTGCTGCACATGTGTTCTTGGAAGTGCTCTTCCAGGCCTCGCTCAAAAGAACAGGTATAGTAAAACTATAGTAATATAGTGGTTGTCATGTCACTCCTGCTCAACAGCTACTCCTGAATTCCCAAGAAATGCTCAAACAGCTGCTTTGGTAATTCCAACTAACAATCATTGTCTCCTGTTGAACACCCAATTGAAAGACATGAGAATCCCTGGAGGAGTTCACGGCATCGTTGCTCAACTGGGATGCCTTCAAGGCACTAATTTGGCCACTCAGCTGAACTGTGAACAAGCAGTTTCCCAGCGTTTGGCTCCCCTTAAATTGAAACCAAGATTTCCATGTCCTTTGTTGTTTGGGAAGAAGCATTTTTCACGAAAACACCGTCTGTGATACCATAGAGTATAGGCTTTGACAAGAGAGTCGCACCTTGAGAGCATTCGTCTACTTGGAGATTTTCTGGCGGAAGAAATCCTGCACCACCTGGCTTGGTGAAAACTATGGACAGACCGGTGGTGGCCAGGCTCCACAACGTCCATTGTGTCGATAGCTCTTGGCGTGATTGGCACACAATTATTTGCATGGTGGAGAAAACCAAAAACACCGTTGGACCATGCCACCTACTGTACAAAACACCTCAGAGAAACTATTTGATACATCATGCAACCCCCAGGGGTTGTTTTACATGTTTGTGTAGACACTGTGTAGATACCATTTGAACCAACTTGTTAGCCTGCAAGGCCAACGTCGATCTCAGCCTTCTTTTTGCCACTGGCAGATACGCTGCGGCAGATGGAGTGCACCTCCATCTACTGGAAGCATTGTGACAGCTCTGCTGCGATGAAGGTTGGGCACATGCCAGGCATGTATATGTGACATGTGGACAGACACCGCTGATGATGTGGACAGGCACCGCTGATGATGTGGACAGGCACCGCTGTTGCCCCGGATTGGATTCCGTGGATTGTGCCAGGTTTGTGCAGTAGAATTAGAATCTAGCTAGCTGGGCGAGCTGAGACTGTCCCCTTTTTTGCAGACTGTTCTTGTATATACTTGTTCTGTTGGTGGAGTGTCCACGCTGCTCCCCACCCAAAAGCCCCAGGTGCATCCTTTTTGTTTTGCAGATTTTTATTCAGCGATTTGAGCTTCAAGAACGGTTGTCGACAGTTGAAACTAAGCGTTCCAAGATAGCTGCTTCAAAGGGCGCCAGTGTAAGAATGAATCCAACGATTGTTTAAATGGGTACAACTAGGGGTGTTACTGTATGTCCCGTTATGTATACCTGCTGCTCCTCCAGCAGGCTGATTAGCATTCCAAGAGGATTTTGAACAATTTGGCCACCAGCATGCTGATTAGTATCCATCACGTTAAAAACCGTTCGGGCTTGATTTGGTGCTTTATGGAGGTACCAGTCCATACCCCAAACAGCAGCTATTTGTGATATGTTTATCATTATTGGAGTTGGAAACACAAGCGATTTCTGATCTTTTGAGGATCCTTGGGTGGTGGTACCCATTGTCCCCTATCCATGGTCGACACCTCCCCATCCACGGTTGACACTTCCTTTCTCCAGCCACAGGATCAGCCCTGCCACATCTTGTCATTCTCAGCGACGTCAGGTCGCAAACAAAGGCCCAAAAGTGGCCAGGAAACGCATGTTGAGACTGATCCCTGCACGATGGATTAGTCCATTAATCATTGATTGCTATGGTCGGTTGATCACATGTGTTTTTGCTTGTTTTCTTGTTTCAATTCAGTGGACCTACACGGCCCGATCAAACCTGACTATTTACGCCAACTCCAACAAAGATTCTTGGCAAGTTCAGGTTGACAAACGGACCAGTTCAGGTTGGTTGCTCCCTCATTCATGTTTGTTCTGTGAACTCACACTTGTTTCCAGCGATGCTGATCGGCTATGGTTTTGACTAGAAGCTGCATGCTGCCCAAGCAGTTCTGGTGGACCGCGCCACTGACTCGTTTATAGCATTTTGCATGGATCAGGGAACCTGGGATCAGTCTGTGTGCATGGTGCTTCCATGCCAGTGAAACAGCAGAGCTCTTTCAAAGCTATATGGCAAGCGTTTTTTTGGAGACACTATACTATAGCCACTCAATATAATAGGCAAATCTAGTCAAGGTCCTCTTCAAACATGGAAACATGTTGAACTTTGTTCATTGTCATGGAGTGGAATACCCTGAAAGAGTTTGAATGTGACATCTGTTGCAGTGATGCCTTTGCCCCACTCAGCTTGTTGGTCCTGCGCAGCAACCATTTGGGCTGTGAGTGACTGTGTTGGCATTAGTGTGATCATGACAAGAAGGTCGGCGGCAAAATCCAGACCTTCAAAATCTTCAAAGGGAAGCGAAAAGGCATCCTCTTCTGGCTGCAATTCCCCAGCTTCTACCCCTCGAGGTGGATCCCCTGAGCGTGTTGGGAAATATGACCTGTCCCAACTGGCCAAATTGTGGGATGACCAAGAATCCGTGCGTGGTAGACTTCGTGAAGACCATCAATTGCTTCTGCACTTCGACCAGGAGACAAAGACAGCAATCGATGCACACGTTGAGGGTAATGTGGCAAATGTGAAGGCGAACTTGGCCGTGTTGCTACCTCTAGCTACCTTGATGGCCAAGAACTCGCTTTTGATGCCTTGCATTGATGGCCTTATCCAGTCTGTAGACCAAGTGTACAAGATTGCCAAACTTCCTCGCAACCTGGAGCATTGCTACCAAATGGGCTGGGCAATCAGGCGCCTCCTAGTTGCAGGCAAGAATTACTGCTACAAGCCCTCTCCGCCGGAAGCACCTAGGATACATAATAACTTTTGCGGTGTGTCTCCCTGTGCCCGTGCAAGATTGAGAGGGTAAGTGTTTTGCTTTCACTTTCATATATAGGTACAAGAACAAACCATAACAAATGTGTTTGCAAATGGCTGATTTGATACTATTTGATACCCATCCAAACCCCATCTCTGCCACACTGTCCTGCAATCAGCGACTCAGGATGATGATCTTCGTTTCCTCCTGCAACATTGGGGCTTCGATATGGAGGCTGCCTGGGTTTGGGACAATGGTCAGGCCTGAAGGTCTTTATAGATGTGTCCAATGATTTTTGTGTGCGTGCTGTCCATGAGTTCAAGACATGACATATACAAGGACCACACCAAACATCAAGCGGAGTCCTGCATTTGAGAAAACAGATTGATTGAAAGGGGTGTCCAAAAAACAGAGGCAACATGCACTTCTTGTTATAAAGTTCTAAAGGGCCACAAGCGATCAATCTTTGAGGCCCCATTACATCAACGAAGGCTGAAACAACTTTCACCTGAGGGCCTCACCCAGTGACAGTGGTCTATAGATTGATACCCTTTATTCTATTGTTGAACACTTCTACAGGACTGGGTGCCACTCAACAAGAAGGAGAAGGTCCCGTCACCAGCTGCACTGACTGACCCAGTTCTTGCGCCTGTGGCTGTGGCTGTAGAAGAGTCTCAGCAAGAAGACTCTCAGTCTCAGCAAGTCCTGGCGGATCATCAAGGGGGTGAGCCACCGATTCTTTCTCAAATCCTGGACATCGATGGGGATCTGGAGAGAGCTTTAGAGCCTGTGCTTGCTCAGAGTGCACCGAACGATGCTGCAGAGCAGAAGGCGCCAGATCCCGTGCACACTGGTTCAGTGGTACCAGTGCCAAGCATGGATGACCCGATCCTAGGGCCCTCTGAGCCAGTCGGTGCAAACCCTTCAGAGGAGGAGCTGCTTCCATTCAACAAAGCCACCTGTGTATTCATTCAACCATGTAGTCAAAATACATCAAAATACAAATTCAGGGCACGAGCCCGTGTAGTGATCAAACATGTCACAGTGATGTATTGCTGCTTAGATTTGCCTATGGACATCAAACTGACTGGGTCATGAAGGTTGAAATTTCAAACCTTGATCCAGTCAGTTGATTTGTCAGGAGGTGAGCCATGAAGATGTTTGCTGCATTTCCTCAGATGAAGAATGCGGTGAAGGTAAAGGCTTAGATCCTGAAGCTCTGATAGATGTTTTGCGCCAACTTCAACAGATACTGGGCAATAGTTCAGAATTTTTTCAACTTACCTGTGTAGAAGCCCTGAATCATAACTGCGCATAGGGTGCACCAATATCTCATGTCATGTGTCCCTCAAGCTGTCAAGGAAGGAAGCTGAGATGACCAAACCTCCAGGCATTGATGATTCCAGGGAGCCCGCACCTCTACCACCACCACCACCACCTGCTCCTACTCCGGTGGTAGAGCAAAGCTTGCCCAAGTGCTGTCCTCCGTCGTCAAACGCTGCATCAGCAGAACCTGGCGCAACAGGTGTGTGGATGGTTTTGTGGATGTTTTGGAAAGCCATGGGCAGTCCTGTTTTTACAACGGCAGTTTTGAAGGGGAAAGTATTGCAGCGATTGCTTGATTGATGTTGTTCGTTGCCCTTCTAGGTCCTATGATGGTGCTGGAGTCTCTGCCTTTGGCTGGTGATTGTGACCAGACCTTTGTCCCACACAGCCCCGCTACCATGATGAACACGGATGTCGTACTCCAAACCCTTGCAGATGTTGACGCCCATGAAAAAAATCCACCAAAGTCGCCAAAGGCTGAGAACGCTGCCACTGAAGCCAGCAAGGTGTGGGTTTGGCATGGCAAACCTTTCATAGGTTTCCTAAACTAAGACTATATAATTTGTATATTCAATGATCACTATATTCTTTGCACCACTTTAGTCCAAGTCTATGTACACTGCACACCCCCTGTTTAGGGCTTAAACATCTCGATGGCTGTCACCCCCCTTCAGGCGGATCCTACGGAGCCCGGCCGTGGCGACCATGCATTGGAGCAACAGTTGTCGGACGATGTAGTCACACGTAGGATGCAGTTCAGGTTGAAAAAAAACAAGAAGGCAGAGAGACAGGCAAAGAAGGCGAACAAAGAAGTCGAGAAGGCTGAGAAAAAGAAGGCTAAGGAGGAGAAGAAAAGACAACAAGAGCAGAAAAGAAAAGACAAAGCAGCTGAAAAGGATGCCAAACAGCGTAACAAAGCTGCAAAGAAATCTGACGCAGCTAGACAGAAGGAGCAGAACAAGTCCAAGAAGGGGAAGAAACGGACTGCCGCAGACATGGATGATCGGGAGGTGGAAGGTGAGCAGGCGGAGGTCCAGGATTCGACAGTTTCTGGCAAACCAGCAAAGAAGGAGGATGGGGAATCCGAAATTGCTGATTTTGCTCACCCTGATTGCCCTGAGCCTACTGCCCCAGCTTCCGAGCAAGCAGATTCCGATCGCCAGCCAGCCAAAAAGTGCACCAAGAAGAAGAAAAAGTTGCACCGTAGCAAGCTTTGCAAGTTGCGCCGCTTGGGATCTAAGGTTGATCAGCCGCACAGAGAGCTTGCACCTGAGGAAGCCCCAACCAAAAGGAAAAGGTCTCCGAAGTCTTCTGTGCTTAGCCACTCTGCAGGGTCTGCTGAACACAAAGCCAAGGGCAAGAGTCAAACTGTGAAAGCACAGAAGAGCAAGAAAGATCAGAAGAGTCAGAGGACAGCACCGAAGAGGAGCAGGAGCAAGAAGACAGTACCCCCACCATGTCCAAAGATCACTGACCTTGTCACACAGACCTTGAGTCAATGTGTCAACAGTGACTGCACGCATCCGAAGTGGAAACTGTCAAAAATGGATCAGGAGATGTTTCAAATCAGTGTCTACTGGTCGAGGCGTGCAGTAGGTGTGAAGGTGGCAAACACATGCCTCCCAAAGGTTGGCAAGGTTGGTAAGAAAGGCAAGGGCAAAGGCAAGAGAGGCGCTGCCAAATGGTCTCAAGTTGCCTACTTTGGTGGCAAGACTCCCTGCGTCTACACCAACATGGTGGTTGCAGAAGAGTTTGCCACTCTCACGCAGTTAATGTTCCAATAACTCTACATACTAGAAAAGCTTGTGTCAATGAAAGTCTTATAGTTGGGAACATGTATAAGCACACTTTTGTTGAGCCCACAAGTGAACGATGGGACCTAGACCTGTGGGAACCTTTGGGGAAACACCCTGCCCCATACAACCCTGTGCGCATGCTGCTTGGAGCAGTTACAAGCGGTATTCCTGTACAGTAAGAGCACCATCAAAACATATAATGAACACTTTACACAAATAAGGAGTCAGGAACACGAGGCCCATGTCATGAGTTGGGTGCTGAGTCCACCAAGCCTGGCTACACTCCCAGGTGAACGCCTTGAGCAAGCAGGAGAGCATTGCCCCCAACAGCGATGAGATGGTGAAGTACAAGCTCTTGCTGCAGTCCTCGCATGATCACGCAGTGGCTTCGCACAATGCCGCAATGTCAGCTAGCAAGTGACCGCATTCTTTTAAAAACCCGCTGGCCGAAGGCCAATGGATGGCAAGCTCACCTTGAAACGGATTCTGTCTTATAGCATTCAAAGGTCACATCAGGAATTGATTTGCGCAATGCTCATCAATCACTCGGAGCCATGTGGACAGTCTATATATACAAGGGTTCACTTGTCATGGTACCCATTAGTTTGGTCAACTGACCTTGGAGTGGAGCTTGCTTGTTTGCAAACGTAGGACCCCCCCGCAGCGAAGTTCTCAAGTTTTGAGCCCGGTTGGTGCACTCTGGTGATTTGTAGTGTTTTGATTTGTCGCACTTGTTTTTGATTTGTCGCACTTGTTGAACAAATACAGTCACAGTATTGGTACTTGACAAGGTCTTCATCAGTAAAGCCACTGTGGGGAGGAATTAGATCGATCAAATTGACTTGCAATTAGAAGCCAAATGTGTGACCAACTACCCACATTTTGGCAAGGGGTGTAGCAAGTGTTCTGGGCAAAGCGCCACAGTCTTCGGCTAGATTCACTTGAGCTTGCCTGATGGCACGTGGTATGCCCACGCATTTGACCAAAAAAGTCTTTCAACTGAGCGCTGCCTCAATTATCTGGGGGTCTTTCGATCTGCACATCCCAAATTCTGGCAACCACTGTATGCAGCAATGTTGCTGACATTTGTTGGAGGTGACAGCGGTCGTATGGTGTTCTTTTTTTTCGATTGTCTTTCAAAACAAAACAAACAATGAAGATATACTTCTATATGCTTCTATATACTTCCCAGTGCCCCTTGGCATCCCACTTTATCCCCGGGTTGCCCCGCAGTCAGTCTCCGGATGTGCAATCTTGCCAGGTGCAACCTTCATGGGAAAGCGGCGCTTTCGGGGCGGTGCTCAGTGTGGCGTCCATAAAAGGCTGAAAGAACGTAAGCCCGGCTTGATTCTCTGCACTTTGGGGTTGGTGACCGGCGCTTGAAATCTAGGCTGGGCCCAAAGGTTGGCAAGTTTGGGGTTCAATAGATGAGCCATGCATGACCAGTGTTTGCATTCATGGTCTTGACTGCTTTTGACACAAGGGGAAAACATTCAAGCGGAGTCATGCCAAACAGGTTTGATGCACTGCAGGGTGCACACCTTGTCAATCTAGGATTGGACATGTATGGAATCGATTTTAGGACCTTTTTGCATTGGATCAATGAAAGCAGTAGCATCTCGCATTGCTCTGCCCACCTGTGGCCTTTGTTTCTGGCCATGCCTGGCTGGGTCCCTGACATGGACAAGCTGATCATGAACTTGATCACCTTGGGGGCTCCGAAAGTTACTGGGCGCAACCCTTGGAAATAGGCCATGAGGTGCAACTACATCCAGGTAGGTCAGCGTATAGATCAACCAAACACAGAACCAAATGGCCAAGCCAGCATTGAGGCATTGAGTTTAATGGCACGGCTCTCAACAAACATGGAAACAGCAAAAAAACCAGGTGCACAGTAGAAGTCATGATGCGTTTCAATCTCATGCATGCAGCAGTGGATGTTCACATCATGTGTTTATGGACATGTAAACAATGCAATCATTCAACCACTGCATGGTTGCCTCCCTCCAGTATACACAAACACACAGACACACAAGTTGTCCAACTGGAAAGGACCTCCTTTTCAGGAATGGTGCTTTGCATTCGTGACTGTTTGCGCGCCAAACTGTCCTAGGCTTTTGTGTGGATAGTCATAATGACTGCATACGCGGGCATGCCTTGTTTCGAGGAGGACTGGGCAGGGATGGGCCATGCAAGTCTATTCGCTTCAAGTCTCATTGGGTGATTGAAGTGTTTGACCATGTGCATGCAAAATAGGTTGACAGGATGTCAAAGAACGAAAGGTGAAATAAGGATCCTTATTGCACCTTTCGTTCTTGTGTCCTGTCAACCTCTCTTGGGAAAGGAAGGAGTCAAGAGAGTTAAAGTAGAGAGTTAATGTGCGCTTCATCCTGGTGACCAAGAAATCCTTCCATGCCAATCCACTCAATAGTTTCCACCAGGATGTGCGAAACAACATCAAATGTGATAGGTCTTTGGTGGCAGATCGTTTATATTTCTATACCTGGTATGTTTTTTGTTGCAACGACTTGGCTGAAGCAAGGCCCATGTATAGAATTGAATGTTGTTTCGACCCTTTGAGAATGGAGATAAACGAAGAAATCAGGTGGCAATGTTGTCAGGATTCCATGATTGAGATGGTTGCCTATATATATATATGTGCATGCAAGCACAACTGTTGGCCTAGCCTAGTCCCCAACATGTCCTGACCATCCTGAGTCTTGGAACCCTTGGCGCCCGAACAAGTGCCCACTGCCTGCAAGGACCTGACATATATAGAATTCTTCGCTGGACAGGGTGAAGTTTTCAGGGCAATCCGCGCAGATCACCACCCGGCAGTCGCAGTTGATATCACTTATATGCAGGGAACTGGGCACGCTATGGACATCAACTCTGACAGTGGCCTAGCGTTTCTTGGTTGTGTTGGCTGGTTACATGCACTCATCATACAGTTCCACTCGGTTCAAAAAAAACATGATTTGACTATATCGGTGAACATTCGAAACCTTTACCAACAAAACACGTTTCCTCACTTAAGGGATGAGGCTTTTCAGGGCATGGGCCTGCTGCAGTTGTGATGTTCAGAAGCAAAAGCCAAGGCTGGCAATCTGGCTAATTCTGAATGCCCGTGAGGGTGAATTTTTCTGCCTCTTTGCAACTTGCTGCTCATCGTGGGTGCATGTAAACAGTGGAACCAGCAAACGCAGTTTCTTGTTACCAGAAGGAGCCACTAACTTGGAATACGTCGACAACAGCAACTGCATGGTTTCTCGGAAATCTGACTGCACTGGTGGTATGTGAGGGAACAAAACGTCTAGAACTGTGCAAGGCCAGTGTACTAAGCTTCAGATTTAGCGGTGTTGTACTGTGCCTCTTGTGGCCTAAACATACCCGATGTCCCACTTTTACCCAACTGCACATCTGAGAACGGTTCTTCTCTTTCTCCTCATCATAGCGCGTGGGGGAACATGGTTCCTAGAGCAGCCAGCTTCATCAATGATGCGGCATTTCTTTCGGATGGACTCAATGACCCGTACCGTCCGAGCACCTTGCCTACAAGGTTGTGCATGTAGTGTTGGATGTGGTTCCCAGCTGTGTGTTCACAGGGCCTCACTATAAAATATTTGCCGATCAGTGAGACTCCAGGTGTGACTTTTCATCACTGTTCAGTGGATGCTGATGCCATTAAATGTTGTGTATATATATAAATATATATGAATGCAGTCGCTTTGTGTTTACAATACCCTTCACAGACCCCAACCATGGCTCCACTCAGGTCTATACATGGGGATGGTGGATGGGCCAGTACGGAGCCCTATCACCAAAAAGGCATCGAGGCTATTCCAACAACCCCTGGTGTTCCCTTCTAGACCTGGGTGTCTACAAGAAAGCTCTCCAAGCACAAAAGACTCTGAAGACGGTGCATCGTTATGTGAGCAAGAGTGGTAAGACTGGCTATGTTGGCACGAAGAACTTGAAGGGAACACAGCCCATGCCTCAACCACTCTGTGTAATAACTTGAAGTATCAGCAAGTAAGTATATATATGCACCATATATGTTTGGCAGTGTGGACTTGGATGATATCAATGGCTCCATCCCCCCCATTCCCAGGGTATACCCTCGTGCCTTTGCAGAACGAATCCGTCGCCTCTTCGACAAGTTCGTGAAGGGAGGTGAGGGGCAACCTCAGCAAAAGTGCTCAGCAATCTTTGGTGGACCGGATGCATTCTCCAAGTGCCCTTGGAGTGATTGGAAGGAAGCTCGGCTGTTCGGGTCGATGCGTTACCTAAGAGGTAACAAACACTTGGATGTACCCATTCGCTGGAAGGAGGTGTTCCCGCAACCTTTTGAAATGCTGCATAGGGTTGAACAAAGGCAGCCCATGCAGAATCCAGCCTCCCAACAGTGTGGCTGAAGTTGGGGACTCCTCTTTGGGTGTGAGCATGAGGGACCCTTTCAGGACATGACCTCGAGTAATTGTATATATAGGACATGAATCTTGTTCATGTTTTCCCACAAAAGTCTACAGGAGATGTGGTCCAAGGTCTCGAGTGTGAGGAGTTCCCACATTTAGACTTCTAATTCGCGGAATTCCCATCCCAATTGTCACAAATGTGGAAAATTAGCTGTTTGAGAAAGAACCGTTCAGGACCGTTCAATACCGTTATATAGTCATAGTTTTTACATACGAAACCGTTTGCGCCCGTTCAGGCCGTTCGAATTACGTTCAGATTACGTTCAATTACGTTCAATTACGTTCAATTGCGTTCGATTTTATGGAAATATTATGGAAATATTATGTAATTTTTAAAGGTTCTGGAAGGTACATTTTTCAGTTCATCAAGGAGTTCAATAAATGATCACCAACACGAGGAATCCACTGCAACTCTGACGTTGGATTTGGGGTTTTCCACTGGACACCTGGCCAAAACTAGTGTGTTCAGCCTTGGAATCTGTTGGACCATACAGTCCAAAGAACAAAAGAGTCCTTTATCTTGATGTGACCATGTGTTCAAAGGTTGCGTGGTCACTTTTTGCAGGCAAGCACTCCTTCAACAGCATGCTTGTGAGCATGTAGTGCATCGGTTGGGGCAAAGAGTCATTTGTCTCCATATGTAGTGTTTATCTGACTGCCAGGCTTTTGATCAGGGACTGATTGGGGCTGTATCGAATCCTCTTAGCAACTTGGGGTGCGTAGCCATGTCTGGGAGTGAGTTGGCTACTTTTCCCAGCCGTGCTTGGAGCTGCGGGACACTAGCAGAGGGGGTGTCAGCCTGTGCTAAATTGGCTGGTGTCACCTTAGCACCTGGCCAGGACCCGATGAAGGCCAGGCCAACTTCTACTTCCATCCTTGGTTGTGGGAGGAAGCATGCATGGGATAAATGGTAACATGGGAACAGGGCCAGGTTTTACAATTCTATTGAATTATATTATATATAGATTGATCGACGCACCAAATAATTTCTATCTGCAACGGGTAGTGTGAGGAGAGCACAAGGTATATAAAAACACATTGGTTGGGCACATGTGGTCAGGCAGCTGAGTCCTTGATCCAGCAGATCCAGGAAAACAACCGGTCTCGTCGAGCATCTGGTTTGCATGTTGTTTGACAAGTCAGCCACAAACTCTATATAGTGTCACATGTTGGAACAATGGAGCCGAACATGAGCCCATGCATGGAAAATTACAAAGCACTTCATACATGGTGCACATACTTGCGAAGTCCTGTCGCAGCATTTGCTTAGGTTCCAGCGTTGGGCCACCCGATGGTGAAGCAAGAGACACCTTCGCCCAGGAAGTCTGTGGGCACTGCTTCTTGGAGGCATCATGACCAGGTATGCAGAGAAAACACTGGTCATCATTTGTCACCCAAACTGAACTACCACTGTATATTTATGTGTGTTTCAATCTTGTTTTGCACGCACGACTTTTCCAATGTCAAACTTTGATCAAGATTTGTCATGGGGGGCTCCTTGCAACTAAGCCTTTGAATGCACCTGGTGTTCTTCTACCTGGTCCTTCAGCACCAACGTCGCCAGCACCAACAATACCAGCAGCTACTTGGTAGGGAAGCGTGTGCCGCATGCATTGGTGTATGCACTTGGACGCAATGCTCATGAGAATCTGACCACAATCAAAATCATGTCAATGAGCACCAGCAAACTACTTGATAAACAGTTTGCCCTATAGTGATAGCTCGCCCTAGTGCATGCACTTATTCACCCTGTGAACTCTTCCAAGGACTCCCAGCAGCTGGCTGCTGCACGTGCGCCTCCACCGCCGCCATCGCCTTTGGTGTCTTCGCCTTCGATGGACAGCATGCAGCAAATGATCGATGCAGCTTCTTGTCATACACTTTGGGATAGGGAAGAACGAACATCTAGAACATATAAGGTTGAGTCAGCTCAACCAAATGTGCATGTAGGGTGTGCGTACATGTGCAATTGATTGATCAGTCTTGGTTTATGATGGCTCAGTGTGTGTTACCATGTGTTACCTATGCAGGCTTTGGCAAAGCAAAGGGAGGAGGACCAGAAGCGAATGGATGCTATGGTGAGTATGCTTGAGGCAAAACTGCAAGACAAGAGACAGATGGAGAGCAAGCAGAACGTAACCATGGAATCCAACCTAGCAGAGGCATTGGAGCAGGTCAAAGCTTTGCAGGCAGAAAACTTGAACCGAGAAAAGAAAGAACAGTCGTTGCGTTTGGAACTGGAAGCAATGAAGAACAAAGAGGCCCAACAAGTGGTGCCTGCAAAGAAGAAGGATAAGAAGGACAAAAAACGCAAAAACGAGAGTTCGGAACAATCCTGTTCATACAGCAGTGAAGAGTCAGAAGATGACCCAAGCAAATTTGTGAGCACTGCTGATGGCAAAACAGCCCCTCAGCAACAATCTACTGGTAGCTGACAGTCTAAGTTTATAATTGTTCTCTATAGGAGAGACTCGCTTCTAATGCAGGATGTTCCTATTTGTCTACAAATCGAGACCTGTCCTGTCCTATCATATATACACTGAGGTTCCCATCACACACGATGCCTTGAGGATGAGGGCCCGTCGGTTGTGTGAGAAGAAGGGTTCAGGGAAGTGTGCAGTTCCTGACGCCATTCACGACGATTATGTGTCTGGAGGGGAAGCCCGTGAGATTTTAGAGATGGCACTATTGCAATCCCTAGCCATGCACGGTTGTGACCGTAAGCACTACAAAAAAAATCAGAGTAGTTTGGCTGCACAAGGTTCATGCTGGGGTCGATTTGTTCTTGTATGTTTTGCATTTTGTGCCATCGCCAAGCCAACCGCAACACACATGAAGAGATTCGTTGTCTAGATATTATTTTGAAGTTGAAACAGGTGTACTGTGCACCTTCCATATATGTTTTGATCTCAACCCCTGACCCAACGATACCTTCAGCTGCCTCAATCCTCATCCCAGGGAGAATTTATTCGGAAGGTCACAGTGCTGAAGGAGAGACTGCAGTCTCGCGAGCAGGAGGTGCATGGCCGTTGGATGACGGCTGAACGTATGCGAAAGTGTGGTGAATGGTCGGCTTCTGCGATCAAAAGCATGATCGCCTATTGTGAACGCTTCCCAGAGACTCTAGTGAGGATCCGGGGAAGGGGTCACATATATTCATCGATTATGTTTGTTTGCGTCCATCTTCCAAGCTTTCAATGATCACATTTATTTGGTGCATATATGTATTTTCCAACATTACATCTTGCCTGATAAAACCAAGTTTCTTGTTTTCGCGGCAAGGAGTTGGAAGTACAACAGCGCTATCAATGAGTACTACATCGAAACCGATGAGAAGACAACCAGGAGGTTGGCTGAGATTGAGAAGACCCTAGAAGCTACTGAGCATAGTGTCCCCAGGTTGCATGACATGGATAGCTTTCAGCAATGTCTTCAAAAACGGAAGTGTGCTCAAAAGCCTTTCCATGTAAAAAGGTCAGCACTGCATGATAATGATTGCATGCGCCTTATAACGAACAATATTGTTCAACAACCTTTTCGATCTTGATCACTTAGGAGGAGAAGGTGAAGCCGCAGGATGCTGATCCAGTTCTGCCAAAGGACTTGGTCAAAATTCCTGAGGAGAAACCAAAACCGGAGGCTCTCGGAGACAAGGCCAGGTTCCTTTTTGGGGGGGACTTGACCAGTTCAATCACCAACTCAACCCACTCATGCCTTCAGTGTGCTCGATCCTCCCTGGCCAGCCCATTCCGGACCTGGAGCGATACATGGAGAGTATCACAACCCGGGTGTCCAAGATTGATGGCTTTGTGGAAGCGATCCAGAAGAAGGTCCCAAAGTCTGACAAGTCTGAGGGGTGAAAGTCTTAGCTGTTTGTGGAATTTGAGGTTAGCATGTATACCCCCTCACCCACGTGATCTTCATTATATATATATACACTGGAATTCTGTCAGGGTGTTCCCTTCCTGAGGCTGTGTGAGAAGTTCCAAGAGGTGAAGACCGGATTGGGGGAGTCCTACAACCAGCTGGCGGGACATGTGACTGAGATGAAGATGGATCATGGCGATGGTCTCCGGGCCAGCGATCGCCTCACTGAGCGCCTTGACAACAACGTTTAGATGAAGTTGTTTAGATGGACATGGAAGCTGCGTAATCAATTCGTGCACATTAGAATGTCAAGACTGAAGTGAGTCGTTGTTGCGTGACACAACCATGCAGCCACGTGTTTCTGTGTAGGGTTTGAGATTCTTCCTCTTCCTGCTGATACAGGGTTTGTTTGCAGCCAATGAGCCATGGTGGCAACTGATGATGACAGCACCTTGTGGCTTCAAGAGCTTATCGAGTACAATCGTGAGGCCATGTCGTTTCGATCAAGTTTGCAAGAATGCATGCGCTGTCGAGACTCAAAGTCATTCCAAGGGCACTCTGCATGGACATCATGTGCATTCATGTGCCCACATGGTCCTGGTCTAGGCGAAGGCTGATATACCAAAACAGCTGGTCCACTCAGGCGGGGGACTTGATGTCGGTGTGAAGTTGAATGTTGAATCGAACCACTATTGCGATGGTGTGTGGGGGGGGACCCCGATCCCGTTGCATCGACGCGTTCATTGTATACTTTATTCATCAAACATGCCAACATCAGGATTGGTTTTCCCCGCCTTGCAGGTCCACCTTGCTCATCATTCCCATCCCGGCCTTCGTCTTCAAGATCAAAGCTGCACTGGAAAGACGCCTTGGGTTCAAATGTGTTGTCACTGCCACGGACTGTGGATGTCTTTACCAAAATAGAGTTGGATGAGAAGCTGTCATATCACTTGCCCCCCAAAACATGCATTGCCTGGACGAGTGGTCAAAGACTGTGTGGACTATGTCGCGCATATGATCAACAAACACAAGCCTTTGATCTACAAGATTGGCTATTGTCATGATGCTCATACCCGTTTCTACAACCGTAAATTTGGGTATGCCCTGGACCCTGAACGGTGGGAGCACTTGGTGACCCTGTACGCAGCTGATGAAATCATTTCACCTGGATTTCTGGAAGCAGCTCTCATTCAGCAGTTCAAAGGTACCCTGGATGGCTCATAAAGAAAGTATTTTCATGTTGTTCAAGGGAACCTCTTGCGTTAACAGGCACGTGTTTCTATTCTCGGATGTGAAGAGTTTCCCCATCTAAGGTGAACCTGGTTGCAAGAACATCAGGGACGGTGGTGACACCATCGCACAGTCGGGATCTGGTCCGTATCTAGTGTACATGGTGTATAGGTCTTTCCAGAAGCCCAGCAATGCACATTTGATGTTGCGTTGAGAATGCCAATGCAACTCTGTTTGTGGCTAAACTGCGTCATAGATGCAGTGTCGAAATATGACAAGCATTATAATTAAGGATGGTTGCCCTGCAGATTCTGGACACTCCAGCCCGTGAAAACTAGGTGCATTCTGCCGTTCTGTGCCATGTGAAGGCCCAACAAAAACACATCATCAGTCCGACATTGATCGCCCACAATCCCAGGTTGAAGGAAACGATTGGCGCTGAGAAGAACAAGGTCAGGGATTTGAAGCTTGGCAATTGGTATTCCACAGCTTGTGTCACTCACACCACTGTGTGATGACTCCATCCCAAGACCTTTCCCCACGCAACTCCACGCCCAGCCCAATGTCATCCTAGGTGTGCGAAGCTTTTGGGCCTTGAGAGCCAACAAAAGCCACTGGCCCAAACCAGTTGAATGCGCAGGGTCATCAATGTAGTTGAATGCTTTTGGTATTCAGTTTCAAAACCATATTATAGGTACGCGAGCCGCTTGGCACTTCTCAGGCAAATGCTCAAGGATGCCCCTAAGACTAAGACCAGATCAAAGGCGGACAAGAAGACGAAGTCGAACAAGGCCCAGGACAAGAATGACAAGAAGGGCAAGAAGAACAAGAAGAACAAAAAGAGTGAGGGTGGTCGCAAACCATCCAAGAGGACCAGGGGTAAGCAGGCCGAAGAGGCTGAGGTTCCTGACACTTCTGGTCGTCGAAAGACGAAGAAGTGAGCCTGAGCACCCACATAGCGTCCATGCAACTTTGATACCAATGCCGTGCATGCGCAACTGATTTTGTAAACACTTTGGGATGGTTTGGTCTTGTGCAAATCGAAGAATTGGATCAGTGGGTGACAGCATGGGGGTTTTTGGTTCGTGTGGAAAACCACATGTTCAGTGCACTTAACTGCACAGTTGATCCATTTAGGGGTGAGTTCGGTGCTGCAGTCTTCACTGCAGGGCTGCCCAAATCACATGCTTGTTGCGATGTTGGATGTGAGAGAAAAGTCCCACAGCATTTGGCTGCAATTCTGGGTGCACTATCTCAACTGAGACTGGCATTACCCCCCCAAAGTGCTTAATGATCTCTGTGTTGGACCCATCCTTTTAGTTGAGGATATCTCCATGCGAGTTTCATGGCTCGGCGCAGGCGTCATGCATGGAACTGTGTTTGCCCACCACCCGTTGCACAGCCAGGTCCCTCGCATAAAGCTCGCCAACTTGCATGGCGCTATGGCTGCGGCGACACTTTGGCCAAAACAAGGGGACCTGCTGGTTACCATCTGTATCCAGTCCTTTGTGATTTCCACTACCTTTTGAACATTTTTGTGCACATGAGGCCATGTTCATGGGTCTTGTCATCGTGTGCCTTCTTTCATATATGATTTTATCTTCGCATCCTCATTAACTTCAGGGTAGATGAACACTCTTGAAATGGATGAGTCTGCATTGAGTGTGTATATCATGATTTACATGAAGACTGTGGATGCCTCAACATAAAACTTGACGCGCTACAGAACCTGCCGTCTGCACGCATGGATTCAGCCATTGTTTAATTGAGGAACGATCGACTGAGATCCTGAAGTTTGCCAAAGCTGATTGCCGGGATGACATTGAGGATGGCCGAACCCATTCCCGGTGCCCTGTGCTCTCCTCGCTCTGGAAAGCAAACCCTAAGAAATCTGATGCCCAGCTTTGCTTTACTCGCGAATCATTTTTGAATAGTAGCCTTTTGATCTTCCAAATTTCCTCAAAAATATACCATTTTAGACTTCGATGCCAACAAATATTTATAGGTTGGATTAGGTGGGCAGCGTTTCCCAAACAAATTGGAAACAACTTAGGAGGCTGAAGTACAACGAGTTTTCAAGGAGAACCACTTCTACTATCCAGTGGCCATCACTGAGGAGGTGGACCCACCATTGGAAAAGTTTTCTTGGCTAAGGCCCAGTGATTTCATCCAAACGATGGCTATGTACAACGACCTGGGCAACATTTTGGGAGGGTTCTCAACCATTGCTCAGGCAGCAGAGTTGTTGGAGGTGTTTTGGCAACGGTATAGATTGGTCTTTCCAGAGTTCCAGCTGTTTCCACGTGTGGATGCAGGGTTGTGCACATACAAGCAGTGCATACCTCTATACCTTCATGGTGACGAAGGTATTTGCTATAAAAAAGGCGGGGTACTGATTATCAGCTTTCAATCTCCGCTTGGCTTCGGAACATCGAAACGGCCACAAGAAATGAGCATCAACCTTGAAAACATGGGAGAAGCAGGGCTTTCTTTGAACTTTGTCAAATGTGGTATGCTCACTCGTATGGTCAGTGTGATTTGCCCCAAGGACTGGACTTGCTTTTGTGCTTGTAAAATATTCTCCCAAGTGTGTTCAAACAAATATACAATCTAGGCCTCTCAAAGTCTTCAAGTTTGTGGTGCACTTGGAAGGACATGTACAAAGATGACCCACGCGTTTGGAATGCTTTGTTCTCCAAAGTTGCCACCGATTTTGCCTCAATGGAGCAAAATGGGGTCCAGCTGGATGGTCAGGGAACCGTTTTTCCAATCATTCTGGGCAACAAGGGTGATTGGTCCTACCTTGTGCCCTGAAGTTCAGATCAGATGTACTTGTTTTCTATGTGTCTGTGGGAGTGCATACATGCACGTGTACAGCATGTTCAGCATGACACGGCACTGTGGCTTCAGGTATCTTCTGGCAACCTTGAAAGATCTTACCGCAGGGCCCCAAAGGGATCCAGAGATCCTGCAGATGGTGCTGCCAATGACTTGGGGGTGGCAGGTGCTGGGATATGCCACCTGTGCATGTGCGGACAGGGCACCGATTGGGAAAACCTGTGTCTTGGTGACAAGCTGTTCTTTTCGGGCCCACGGTGGTTTCCAAAACATCCTTGACCTCCATGTGTGAATAAGTCCAGCTGCTAGGCACTTACTTCTGTCAAGTGTTGTTTGGCTATATATCTCTCAGCTGAGGCAAGCAGCTGAACATGCCATGAGAAGTTCACACCGGGTGCAACTTCCACCACCGTGGGTGCAAGAAGCGGTTCTGACGAAGAAGTTGTTCCATGACGGATCCATCAATGGAAAGGCCCGTTTCTACAAGTACGATCTCTGGCACTCATTTCATTTGGGTGCTGGAAAGCTTTGGCTGGGTTCTGGGTTGATGCTCCTGCAACTGAAGATTCCAGCCCCAAATGTGGGTGAACGGTTTGCAATCCTCAATGCCGCCTATGCAGAGTTTTGTCGGCGAGAAAAGCTCTCACGAATAATTGGGAAGCTGGACCAGCACATGTGTGGGGTCACTCTGCCTGAACCGCAGGGTACCTGGAGCAAGGCTGCAGTGACCTCCAACCTCTGCTTGTTTGTGGAAGACTACCTTGGGCACCACCCAGAGTTGATTGCAGGAGACGAGCGGCTTCAATACTTTGCAGCTCAACTTGAGCTGAGCTTTAGATTTTGTTTGTCACATATAGTGTGGCACCTGTCCTAAACGTGCGTATCGTCTATATATACATATATGGCAAGGGTGGAAGTTTCAAAGTAGACTAGACAACTATAGGAAGTTTTGGTCTTATAAACAACACTCGTTCTTGGGGTCTGCTGCAAACATCAGCCATGTAAGGAGTATGGGACCAGGAAGATGAACCACTTCTTCCGTTCTTTGTATGCTGGAGACCTTTGGTTGGATAAACCTACTGCTCAGAACTTGGCGCAAGCATTGCTTCAATTCATTCGCGTATATCTTTTGCTGGCTCGCAAGTCGTATGACCTTGGAGAGAAAAAGTTTGGACTGATACCCAAAATACACGCGCTGCATGAAGTGCACCATGAAATGGTGCGACAAGGTGAGCTGAGTCATTGGGTTCTGAACCCAATTGCTGAAACATGTTCTATCGATGAAGATGTGATTGGAAGGGTGGCCATTTTATCAAGATCAGTATCGCCTCGAGCGATTGCACGACGGGCGTTGGCCCGGTACTTGGCACAGATCAACATCATTTGGGCGCGTGGTTGAAAAGGATGATGGGCCATGGGGGCTGGGTGCCCAGGAGCTTCTGGAGGGCTCCAGTTTAAGGGTCGGAGGGCAGGATGCTATTTGATCCGTCTTGGTATGTTCCTGATTGTGTGGAACCAGATGAAAAAACAACTTTCCAAGCTCAATTTGCCATCAAAGCGAAGATACGTTAAAAACCGTTCGATCACGTTAATTTCCGTAGTGTGTGTTAATAACCGTTCGAGACACATGTTTTGAACAAATCAATGACTATAAGGCTGATCAGTCTTTCAGGGTGCACCAGGTATAACTATGTGTTGATCCTTGAATCCACAAACACTTCGCCCTGATTCTGCGTTTCTCCAGAATCACTACGTTTGATCATATATTTGATCGTCCAATGCTAGGAGCTGTGCTCGCTCTATGAACAGATCTTGTTAGCCGCACCACGCGTCCTTCAGTTGGACCTGTCGCTCCTGTTCAGCTGCTGGGCATTCGCACGAAAACGCGCGGCGAACACGTGGCGAACACGCGCGCAAGAAAAGGGGGTTTGGTGATCATACACAGTGAGAGTTGATGAATCATAATCAACGAGTTTCTGACTTTCTCCAAGTGAAGAGGATGTGACTGACTTTCTTCTTCTTGCCAAGGGCCAGTTCAAGACTCCGGCTTGACCTCCAGGTCGCTGCGGTGGGAAGCACCAGGATGCATTGGGCACTTTGCTGGCGGCTTGTGAGACATCCACATGGTCCAGCGTGATTTGGTGGAGCCTGCGGAACCTGGCGCCTCGGAGCCGTCCAGCAGCCCTTGACATATGTTGACCCGCTGCCGTTGGGGGAGAACTGTACCACGCACAAGTCATTTGACTTCAATCATGGTGTACTTTTGAGTGTAGTGTAGTGCTGTATGTCATCAGAACCCAGCATAATTTTGATGTGCTGCTCCTGAAATCCATCCAGGCAGGACAGAGGTGAAATCCATTCATTTCAGGTGAGGTTCTTGATTGCGATAGGATGTGACGCAGGAGCTTCCTGAAGTTGCTGCGGATGTTGAGATTTTACCTGTCCAAAGTTGCCAAGTGTCCACTGTGTTTGTGCTTCATGTTTGGATGATCTTGCGGCTTTCCATGTGCACCAGGCTTGGACATGTGCTGTTTGCAAAATAGGGAGCAGGATGGAGCAGGTAAAAATAGACACATCCTCACACGTGTGCTTTCTGCCAATTCTGCAAATTAAAGAAGCGCGCCGCACACTGGCGCCCAAAAGGACCGTGGTCAAAATTTGTTTTGGGCGCCCGCGGGTCAGCCTGTGAGGGCCCCCACCTTGCAGAGGTTAAGGCCTTGGACATGGACTCAGGAGGGAGCGGAGGATCAAGGCCCAGGCCTAATCCTGGGCAATACTTTTCCCGGGACGAATATCTTGACGGTCTGAAAGGAGCAACCCAGTTTTGGGTGGTTATTAATGCGTCTTCCGGTCTATAAACCACCCTTTGGGTGGTGCTGGCACCAAGGGAGACATGACATCCTTCCAGCACTCATCGTACTCCCTGTCAGGAACACGCCCCGTTCCGCTCACGCTCACGTTCATCGTCCTTGACCGGTGGGGGGGGATGTTGATGAAGTTGAATCATTATGATGTACATTAAAGCTAGGTCTGATGACACAGCAAAAACGGCATAGACAAATGCAAAACCAATGCTGCAAAGAACGCACAAAGAAAGCAGACACCAATCACCAAAGGAACTTACCAATGCAAAACAAAGAGAAGACGAAGAAGAACAACAACAACAAAGCACGCACGCGGCTAGATTGCCCACTCAAAAGACAATAGAAAAAAGCAAAGCAGCACGCAAAAAATACCATCAACATCCTCCGCCGAATATCCTCTATTGAATCTGGGAGCTTGAGCTCAAAATGACCCTCACATTGTATAAACAATTTTCTTATAGAACCAAATATCTATACCTATCTGAAAACCCACCAATTTTTAAAATTGGGGTCCAAAAAAAAACAGTTTGTTCTCTCAAAATGGGTGCCGACGCCGACATTTGATTCTATAGAGAGGGCACACCATGTCACCCGATTTTATAGATAGAGGTCCTAACATTTGATTCTATAGAAAGCATCTGGAGTAGTAGTAGGTTGAGAATGCATTTTAGAGTGGATGGTGTGTTGTGAGGTCAGGTAGGTTGATTTTCAAGCTGTTACATATGTCAAGTTCAACCTTCATACTGTAGATATTTCCAAAATCAATTTCAACCTTCATATGTCCTCACAATTCCCCACACCTTCTATCAAAGCCAACCTTGGCTATACATCATTGATTTTCCAATGTTTTTGCTATCAGTTGTTCATGATGATGAACACCCATACCCTGAGGGGCTTGATTCTATAGAGTATGTTTCCAGCACTGCAGGAGGTTGATACTTGATTCTATAGTGGGGCAAACTGCCCTCACAGCCTGGTTTTTTCGTTTTATCACTCTAAATTCAAGTCTCAAGGCACACCGGTAATTCCACAGGGGATCAAACAACAATAAGAACTAAGCCATCAAACAACAACAATAACTAAGAACACCAACAACACAAGCAAAGCAAAAGGCAGGTCACAGGTTTTTCATGGTGTTTGTCTTTTTTGTGCATTTCCCTGGAAGAAATAAACCAAAACAAGTGCAAAAAGGACAACTCAACAAAGCGCGCACACACAGCGAGAAAAACGACACAAAAACGTCACAAAAAAAGTCGGCTTGAGACATTTTTGTGCATGGTCATGTTTGTTTTTGCGGTTGCTTTGCTGTTTTAAATTGTTGTTTTGTGTTTTGTTTGTGAATTTTTGTGGGGTCCTTTTGCAAGTGTTGTGTTTTCTTGATATGCACTCTTTTGGACCAGCTGCCTTTCTGTTTGTCCTTTTTCATGTTCAATATGTGCCTTTCTTTTTCAACTTCCTGGTCATCATTTGTGAGTTGGGCTTTGCTTTGTGTTTTTTAAACGGAATCCTTGAGTGTCCAGAGTTAGGCTGCAGCGCACATCACAATTTGAATCATATCATCTAGCTGTTGGGCAATTTGGTGCTTTTGTTGGCTCTCCATGATCAGGTTCACTGCTTGGCTTCAAGTGTGAAGACTGGGGAGGAGCAAGAAACCATGCTCGGTGTTTCGTTTGCAGTGGAAATCCTTGCGTTAGAACTCTGGGTTCATTCATCCTGCAAATGGTGTGGGCACACCTCCATCTAAATTCATCCAAATCATAATCTCAAGCACCACTTCGGATTTGAGCCAAGAGTCTTGAGGTCAGCATAAAACCTTTACATGGAACCACTTTTCACTAAATGAGGGCTGGGGGTCATGTGCGAGTAGTGCTTGGGAAAAAATCGAAGAAGGACGCGCTTGGGCTCACAAGTGAGGTATGGCAATGCACTACTGGCATAGCCCCAGTCAGGTGTGTTTCCGCGATGATCTCATTTGGTGGCATGAAGAGCCTCCGGAGCTGTTGGAGATCATTCCCGATGATGCCTGGGTGACTGACCTGGGATACATCCGTTTTCTTGTCAAACCACATCCTTTGTTATCAACTAACAGGCCAGGACAGTCATCCTCAAGGGGGAAAACTATGGGACAATGGAGCAACAGAAGGCCTGTTTACAGGGTTGTTGTGAAGACTGTTGAACTTGGAGGCGTGGATCCTGGATTGTTGGAATCATGTCATGTCCATTGTTTGGTCTACTGCACCACTTCACGCATTAGACCTGCTGTGCAGCTTGGGCAGTGCCCCACCTTCAGCAGCGATGTCGAAGTCGATGCGAGTTAACTCTCCAAAACATCGCGAGAACTGTCGAACGTTTTCAACCACCGTGGGCCCATTTCGGCCCGATTCTTCTTGAAGCAGAAGCCTGAATATTTGGCACCGTTCTGGAAATAAACGACCTCAGCCATAGAGTTTCCAGAGCACAAGATGTCAAAAGCAAAGAAATTGCCCAAGTGAGGTTATTGAACCCACCAGCAGTCCAAGGTGATCAACTTGGGAGCTTCCAATGGGGGCTGTCGACGACTGCTGCAGTCGCCTGGTCCGCCAACACGCTCGTGACTTGGACGTTTGCTGCAGTAGCTGAAGGTACGTAGATAGGGATTTTTTGAGCGATTTCGGAGCCGGGCCCTTGTTGTTGGAGATCAGGTTGCGGGTGTGGAGTATCGCAGTATCCATCACCATTTTTTGACTGTGAGCATGTCATGTTTGTTTGTTTTTTTGCATTCCTCATATCCAAGAACCCCTTGTGATTCAAGTTCTGGTGTTCTGATATTTTTGGATTTCCAGATGTTATTCCTTACGCCCCAGTGGGGTTGTCCTTGAAATCCATATCCTATCGTGTCCAATTTGCTGTGCTGTTGTTAAAAGTTACCCCGTGATTCCTGTTACAAGTTCTGTGTCTCCTCTAAACCAGATTAAACCAGAGTGTTTTGCACTGTCAGACAGCTCAGACGTCCAAGGAACCTTTTTGAGACACAGGATCCTGCGAACTGCCTGTTGAATCGCAGCCATCGAGCCAGTGGCATTTTCTTCGAAGGCGCCCGGGCGAAGCCGTGGTCCCTGGATGGGTGAAGCCGAGGACGCACCGAAACCACCCATACCATACCATTAAACTTGGTAGAGGCGGGTCCATACTCAACATCACTCATGGCTGGGTGTGTGGGTGCCAAAACGGATCCGGAGGCAACAAGAAAGACTACATGGAACTGGAGAAGGCTCTTGGAAACCGCTCTGACTTGAAGCTGGCCGAGAAAACTGACCCCGGACACTTCAAGACACTGGTGAGAAACTATGTGGCTCAGCAGGCGATCCGGGCCGATCGACCTGGTTTGGCGGATCGACCGAGTGGAGTTCTTTCCCCCGGTCAATCCCTTAGTAGTGGGCATTCGCCATGAGGCGGTTCCTTTTAAGCAAATCCTCCTGGATGTACCCCCACCAGGCCACAGCGCTAATTGATGCTAATTGATGATAGTTCAATAACGTTATATAACATATCCGTTTAGAGGGTGTGCACGAGACTACTATAATCACGAAAGCTAGCGAAGCTAGCTGGAGTTACTCTTGCGATAGCAAGGTTTCTTTCGACCGGGTGCAAATCCTAACCCCTGATTTTTCAGGTCGAAGACCCCCCCCCCCCCCCCCCCCCCCCCTCCCCTCTCCCCTCTCCCCTCTCCCCACCCCACCTCCCCTCTCCTCCTCCTTGTCTTCCTCCCACCTTCCCTCCCTCCCTCCCTCCTCCCTCTTCGCAAGTTCGACTCCGTCCTGTCGTCGCTCTTTGGCATGCGGTTAGCGTTGCGTATCTTGCGGCCGCACTCGCTCACTCTCACTGTCTCACTGTCTCACTGTCTCTCTCTCTCTCTCATCTCTCTCATCTCTCTCATCTCTCTCATCTCTTTCTCATCTCTCTCTCCTCTCTCTCTCTCTCTCTCTCCTCTCTGTCTCTCGTCTTTCCGTCTCTCTTCTCTCGCAGGAGGATCCGGGCAAAGAGCCACATATAAAGGACTCTTCACCCCTGCCTCCAAAAAGAGCGCCGTGTTTTTTCCTACCTCGCTGCCCTCCACTTTCCCATTCTGGAGCGCCAGCTTTCGCCCCCCCCCTTGGCCTCAAGTATATAAATATAACTAGATTTAGAAGTTATGTTTGAACCTGATTGGTGACCGCTTCAGGATGCCAGGGGAGTGGCTGGCTTGGAGCGTCGTGCAAAAGATCCTCTCCTACTGAAGGTGGATGTGGACAATTGCGACTGTTGCTTCCTGGAAGTGCTTTTGAATGATCCACCAGAGGCGCAAGCTCGGGGCAAGTAGGACTCCTTAGTGTCGACATGATTTGCACGACTCCCCGGCAAGAGAGGATGCGCAAGGACTCCAGTGATAAGTGTGTACGAAGAGGAGCGTGGTGTTTCTTCGTCTTTGACTTGCCTCAATCCTTAGACCGGAGAATTGATTTTCAGATCACGCCATCAGAGCGGCTGGCTCTTGGGGATTGGTTCTAAAATGTCCTAGAACTAACCTGGAAGCGGATGGCATCGCCTTGAAGAGGACCATTTCGGAATCCAACATCCCCAAACAGAGGGTGTTCCACTTCCATGTCAGTTCCAGGGAGTAATACTCCGCTCACCTGAAGCTCATGAAATCATGACCACCTTAAGATCCTTTGGCCCTCCATGGCAGGGGTCGGACCCTCAAAACCTTATGTGTTTGAAGGCCCGGATTCTCCAGCACATCCACTTTTTCAGGGTCTCCGCTTGCGGCCCGCCGTCATTCATGTTGAAGTCCACCCATTGGTCCCACCTCCGATTGTGCCTTGGGTGCAGCCTGTCGTTTGCAGTTCAAAAACCGGTGATCCGGTGCATGCGGCGCAGGTTCCCTATGCAACAGATGTGCCCTTTTTTCAAACCTCTTAGCACCTAATGTTTCACCGTGCTTCATCTCAACCTTTCGTTTAAACAAAAGCAAAGAAACCGAGGCCTATAGGCCTTTGCGCTACAGCTTTGGTGTGGGTGATTCGCTCTTAGAGATAGGTCCCGAGCATGGAAGAAGAGGACATTTTCTGCATTGCTCACTGACAGCCTTCATGGAGCTGCTTCTACCACTGGGAAGCCTGACATGGTCAGTGGCCTGTTGTTTCGGAGGAAACGATCTTGTGATGGGGAGCCGATACTCTTTTGGGCTGCTGGTGTGACTAGGTTTCTGGGAGGGATAGGACCTGAAAGTCCGAAGAATGACTGCTCTCACACCGAGTCAGTTGCATCGGCCCAAGGCCAACACACTGGTACCGGGTGTTCTGCAGAGTGGGGACCATTCCAGGAATGGGCGCTGAGTCCAAGGCTGTCAGAAGCCTGAAAGAAGGCAGGGAAGTGATTGGGGTATCGTTACCAGAAGGCCTGGGCAAAAAGACACAACTAGAATCCTGCAAGCTATTTTCAGGCTCGGACTGATCTACTGAATCCACACCCAACTTCCTACATTCTTCCTCGGAAATGTTAAGGATATCACCTGGCGCACTTGCTCTTCAATGATGCCATCTTCATCCGCGAGCCCATGCCGTCCACGTCCGGAAAAAGCCTCATGGAGAGGCTGAAGAGTGCAAACTTGGCGGAGCGGCTTTGGTGTCCTGGTTTTTGCTTTGGACTTTTGGTGTTTTTTTGGTTTTCCCTAGTAAGGGTGAATCTCCGTAGTTTTTCCGGTTCCTCAAGCACATCCAAGGTATGGTTCCTTTTTCTGTCATCCCTTACGGCCCAGCCCCATCGAAGTGTCTCAGCTAGCATGGAAAGAACTCTTTTGGGGTAGGGCCAAGCACTTTTTTAAAACATCTTCATAGCAGTTGGCCTTTCTTGGGTCTTCCGTTGAGGTGCACTACATGATAGAGTTTCAGTATGACTATCGAGTTTGGAATGATGTATCCATTCCTCCCAAAGATCGTATTGAGCTGATTCGAAGCTATCTCGACGCTTGGCGGGTGCCAAGGGCTTTCTACACCTTGTATGAAAGCATCGCCTGAGACTCATGACGAAAAAGGAGCGACGGTTCAACCAGACTCAGGGCATTCTATGTGCGAAGCTCCCTGGAGGAAGGGGGATGATGAGAAGAACCAGACACATTTAGACACTCAATCGGATGAACCATCATAGACTCATAGACTGGAACACCTGTTTTGGAGGAAGACGCGTTGATTCACATATATATATATATATATGAGATTATTGTAAGAGTGATTATAATATATTACAAATATGATTGTGCAATATAATATAACGTATAGTGGCGCATCTATTCCACCTTGATCCTGAAGAAGCAATGCACAAAAAAGAAGGTGCGATCAAGAATCTGACGAAGTTCATCTTCAGTAACCTCACTATTTGTCATGCGTTGGCTCGAAGCCACCAAAATACTATCACAAACATATTCCAAGTCATACAGCATCAAAAAACCGACCCTGTCTTTAAAACAGTCAGATGTTTCCACCTGTCTTGTGTGGCACGTCCACCTGTCCACCTGTTTTTTCTCGCCAGGTTCGCACGGCACCGCTTTGGATGTCGCATTTTGTGTCGTCTTTTGGAGCATTGCACGACTGAAGCATCCACCCAGAGGCGCCGCTATCCATCGTCGTTTCAGGGCGGGGGCTTTCGGTCATGGAAGGTCCCCCCAACAAAACGTGCCCGTGTGCCAGCTTGGCTCGCTTTTGGCACTAGGTGGTTTAATTCATTATCCTATCATCATCATCATCATCACCGCCACCATCATAATCATATACTACATTTAAAAAATAATAAATAATCAGCAACAACAACAACAACATGACAGTGAGCATTAACGTCATCATCGTCAAGATCACGTGTATCATAACCGTCGTCAGTGCCACCAAAATCATCATGAATTGAACACCGATATCAACATCATCACGACATATCACGACTATCAAGGCCGACTTACATCATCGTCATCATCATCATCATCATCATCATCAACATCGTGTGCACGGTGTGCCCGGTGTTTCGTCAGCGCACCAGTCTTGATCACCTCCAGGGCAGATGCAAGGTGAAAAAGCATCAACAAAAGAAAACATGAGCGTGAAGGAGCCCAAAAGGGGCACCGAAGTCCAACAAAAAGGGATGAACTGGGGTGATGTTTTTTTTTGGTGTAAATTGTTGGGGAAGCAAGCCCGTGGTGTGCGTACAGTATTTCTGTTGCGCAACGTTTGGCTACTGCATGTTGCTTTTTTTTGTGCACGTTTTGTTAGTGTTGCTTTGTGAGTTATTGTGGCCCAGCTACCTGGCAGATGGGTGTTTTTTTAATAGGAGAAGGCAAAACCCATAGACCAGCATAGACCAGCGCCATGAGGTCATGGGATATGACGCACATGGCCCCATGGAAAACTAACATGGACCCTGAAATTCATGGGTTTGTAGAGGACAACACTCTGAACCCTGCCATTCTACCCACAGGGCCATGTCAAACACATCGGGAGTGGTTTACATCCGATTTCTGAAGCTGCTCAGGAAGGCGATCGGGTATTTTGCAGCTACTTGTTTGTTCATGCCATGAGGGAACGGACCAAGATCCGCCCGCTGGACACCGCCGATGACCAAGTTATGGAGACGCTCAAGGAGCATGAGGTGAATGGAAACGCAGACGAATTCCAGCCGCTATGGCGTCTCCCTATTTCCAATACATAGCCTTTTTTGTGAAGCTGTGGCTTGAGCAAGAGAAATCCAATGTACACGTTTTGGTCAAGTTGTTTGAGTAGAAAGAACGCATTATTATGACCAACCTGGGAGGAGTTGTTTGCATGAATACCGGGACGCGCCAAACATGGATTTCCCTAGCCCTAGCCCTAGCTACCGGCCTCTAATGAGCTGCAGGAAAACCGAAAAAAGAACCATCGGTGCATTGCTTGGCATGTCCACCGTGTATACCAAAACGTAGTGGTTGCCCCCAATGTATTGGTGTAATGGCTTGAGAAGAGGTACCTTTGCAGAACCACCGGACCGTGCGAACACCGCGAGAGGTTTAGCGGCCAAAATGTTCCGGTCAGTAGTCGGACTTCTTCGGGCACTTCGGATCCGCCTTGTGGACAGGTTGATTTCCAACATCCTGGAGGATCCCGCCGAAGCCTTGGAGCTGTGCCGCCACAACTTTGGACACCACGTGGTGCAGCTGGTCCTGGAGCGTGGACACCCCAGGCCGGGGAGGAGGTGACCGGCCGGTGGTGCAGCACCAACGGTGGTGCCGTTCCCCTTGTTTGTGTGTGTGTGTTTGGATCGAGTGAGGTGGGTGTTGACCAGTTGATGAATCCATGTTCCCCGGTCACTTACGGAGATGTTTGATCTATCTATTTATTGATCCTGTTACAAGGATGACGGAAAGAGTTATATTGAACCACATAGGGTTTGTCGCATTACCTGTGACAGTCAGTATACAATTATCATGACTTTTGGACAAGGCCCCTACTAACCATCATCATCCACTGTTACAGGTAATAGGATAGACCCAAGAACCACATGAACAGTCAACGTTGCAGCTGGTTGGGGGAACCGAGTCGGGCCTTGTTCTTCGTGTCTCCCTTCTGCGCGGAAAATCAAACGGAGTCCAAAGGACTGATTTGCACATGCGCTTGACTCTTGATTAATCAACGCCCCCCATATGAAGAGGTGTAGAACACTTCCGGAGGGGGCCCCATTCATCAGTCATTGGAGAATGGGCGCGGGTCATGTTCGTCTCGGTCACCCCCCCCGGCAGTTCCGGAGCGTCACGTCCGGTCAGGTCCGGTCGGGTGAAGCTTTGCTGAGGAAGCTTTGTGCATCTCGCTGTTGATCTCATTTTCCTCCAAGCTTCTACTACTCTTCACTTCTCCTTCCGATGGTCGCCCCGATCGGCGTGGTCCACGAGTTTGTGAGCAGGGGAGACCAGTAGAGTTTCAACTGGAAGGATTCGCACGACAATGTCATGTCATGTTTGACAAACATGGTCTTGTAGAGCTTGAAATCCAACAGAAACTTAGAGACACACAATGACACACATCTAGCCAGGCGGGGTGATATGATGTGATATGCCTAGCCTATACATCTTGCTTGGCCATTTTGGAGCACCCACCAACCATCCATCAAAAAAATCAACACTCCCCAACACTCATAGCCCAACATATATAGGTCCAACCGTCCCCTACCGGCGGTGGGTGGCAAAATTCGCTTCCGTCACTCGCCCATCGCCCGGTGCGGTCAGGCACAAGGAGTTGGTTTTGCAGGTGCTGCGCAGGGACCTGGCCACGAACGCCGCCCACCGGCGCGCCAGCTACGTGGTCGAAGCGGCCTTGAACAACTGCGCTCCGAAGGAGAGACCAAGCGGCGATCGGACCCGCGCGATCGTCCGGGACTTTGTGGGCCGGTGTGGCCGGACATCTTCGGCCAGTGTTTGAAGGATGTTGGAGGGCCGAGGGCCCGGATTCTTCGGGTGGATGATCATGATGATCTTTTGAAAAAAGCTCGACTCTGAACGACCCACTGGTGCGAGAGAGGTAGACTCCGTAGTTGCCAGGTAGACTCCGTAGTCCAGTTTTCAGGGGGTATCATCATGTATCATCCATACATATCCATACAAAACACACACGGATCTCCATGTTTGGTACATCTGCCTGATCCCTCAAAGCCCCCCCCCCAATGTACGTTTAAATGTTCCATGCATACGTGGAGTGTTTGGGATATGGCTATGGCGTGTCTTATTCGTAAAGAATTGACATGATTAATGTGGACTGTTGGAGAAAAGTCTGGAGATGCATTGACCATTCTGGAGAAGGGGGATTGGAGGAATCAACCGTCAACATTAGGATTTCCAGGGTCTCCCAGACTAACTACGATTCATCTAAATCGAAGCTTATGATTCTTAAAAATACACGTCCCAAGCCAGAAGTATGGTGGGGTGCTGTGCTGTGTTTCTTTTGGGGGAGCTTTCCGATGCATTTGGCTTCAAACGGGAGAGGTGTTTCGAACAAAAACCGCGTGGCGGGTCCCGGGTCCCACGACCGTCCCGATTCCTCCGTGTGCATCGTGTGCGAAAAGAGCATCGAGAAGAACGTTCAGCACGGTTCGGTGAGAAATCCTTGAAATGCTCAAAATCATCGGTCGCAAAACCCATTGATCCGGAGGGGTGTTTTTTTTCTTCTCGGCCTGCACCCAAAACTCCTGCAGCAGGTGGAGAGTCCTCATATCATCTATAATCTATAGATCCAGTCTTCACCAGGTGTGAGTGGTACCCAACTTGTCATACCCAGAGAGAGAGGGCCCAGACAGGGCTCTCGGCGAGGTTTTTGGCGGACAGGTCGGGTGCGTCCCGAAAGCAAGCTCAACGCGACAAAAAGCACGCTGGGCGCATTTACTGTGCCCTTTCAAGGCACCCCCCCACAAGAAAGAAAAACGAAGGTATGCCCATTGGAACCCGAACACCACTGGTTTTTGGAGGAAGCGAATCTTCCTGTTTGGTCCATGCCCATCAGGTTCCATGTGGGCCTCTTCCTGGGTAGACACTGTTCGGTCGCAGGATCAGTATGCCCTCTTGCAGCATCTCTTGGACCCCTCGGTCTTGCAAGAACTGGCGCAGGACAGGGGCATTCCACGGCCAACATTGGGCATCGGAACTGGTTGCCATGGTTATATAAGTATTGCATCAGATATTTCAAGCTTGAGATTTATAACATTTTAGAACTATACTATATGCTACATGATATGTTTATTCAACATACCATCCATGTACCATGTTAAGATGGAACACACGGTGGGTGCCTTTGGCTGATTTGACTGTGACGGTGGCCACTGGTTGGACCGTGGCCACCGGTGGACCGACCGCCTCCAAACGAATAGCAACTCGTTTCAGGAAGTAGATGGCACAAATCCACAAGTTCGGTGGTTGATGGCACTTAAACCCCAAGTTACAAGATTAAAGAAGACATCCCGTATATCCCGTAACTATGTTGGGGGGGTGGGCTGGTCTAGGCAGGTTTAGCTCCCGTGGGGTGTGAAGATGAACATGTCATTCTGGGGCTCATCACTTCCAACTTGGTTGATTTCCGGTTTGACCACCGCCACATCCACACTCATGGCAACAAGATTTTGCCTGTGTTTTCAGGCAATTCCCTTTCTAACTTCCGTGGCATCTTTAAATATGGCTCAGCTCTGGGAACCATGATGAATCACAAACACACGCAGCGCATGGACGGAGGCGAGTTCCTTGAGTTACTTACTCTTCGGCAGAGAGAGTTGGGCAGTTCTGAAACATCTCCCAGCGCCTCCAGAGGTGAAAAGGACCGGAAAAGGACACCTTTTCCAACTCCAGTCGTACCTCCTGAGGTTCGGTATGACTTGACCCTGGCACCCACCCCCAGTCCCACCTTCGAAGCGAAGGTATGACTGGAGCCCTAGGGATTCAACTGTTCACATAACCAATCATCCACACACCGGAAGAGACCCACGTTCGAACCTGATAGGCATGGACCAGACTGGAAGACCAGCTTCCTCCACAAACCCTTTTGTTCAGGTTCCATGTGGGTCTCTTCCAGGGTGTGCTAAGCTAGCTGTTTGTGCACATTTACTCAATTGCTCGCCCAGGTTGTAGAAGTCCCAGTGGTACCTTTTTCCCTATACACCCTAGCCTGACCAGCCTAAAGCGCATTGCCCTAAGTCATAGGGATGGCTTATATTGTGACCATACGATGATCCATAGTACTTGTTCTTGATTCTTGATCCCTTCAGCAACTCACATTAATATCTCCTTCCATCTTTTACCCCTCCACTGAACTCTCTCCTCTCATCCATTCCGAGCCCCCCCCCCCAAAACCCACAAGTTCGCTCACAAAAGGGTGCCCGAAAACTACTTCGAACACACTCCACCCCTGACAAAACTCAGCCTCCCACAAACCCACCGTGTCGACCCCCCACACTGCTCCGGCGGACACGGCGGAAACAGGCTCGCTACGGCCTCTACGTGGTGAAGACCCTGCTGCGGCGCCCCGAAGTCGATGTGCCGCGCATGGCCAAGGCCATCCCAGCGGTGGCCGCTTGGAGGTGCTGGGAGCGACCCGGTGACCGGTGACCGAAGACCGGGGTTTCCATGGGGGAGGGCGGTTTCGGGGACTGTGGGGAGCCCTTGATGTGGTGGGTTGGAAAAGAAGGATTTGCTGCAAGGAGAAGTAGTACAAGTGGGGGGGGTGAAAGGCGAACCAACGAAATGATAACATGTAACAACCACAAGGTGGGATGTGGGGGTGTTGATGCAGGGGTGTTGTGTTGGTCTTCCATGAATTGGGTACTTGGTTGATGCAGTGCACATCACTGCACGAGTGTCACCATGAATCCCTTCGCCGTTAGCCAACACCATGCCAGGGACTTCGGATGATAGGACATAGAGATTCAAGAGCATGTAGAAGATTCACAGACTATGGGAATAGGGGAAATGGTGGATCATGGTGGATCCCTTCCCTAAAAAAATGTCATCAAGTGTTCGCCATGACCGCGATAGACGATGTCTATTTCTCACATTGGGCCATGCCGCCAAGCGATGCGCTTCGCGAACCTCGCAGATGAGGCGGAGATTATGAGGAAGATCGCGATGTCAGGGCAGGTCGATGAGCGGATGGGTTGAGGTCGAAATCCTGAGGTTGACGGGCGTGAGGTCGAAGCAAAGAAGCTCAAGCTCAAATAAGCTAGCCGTGTAACGGTCATCATACGGTCATAAAAGATATAAAAGACCCAAGGCCATTGTCAAATAAAGCCCTTTGTTTTGCAAAACCAACGGCATCAGGTGCCCAAATCCCAGGATTTCTTTGGGGCGGAGGGCGTCCCGCCTGCGATGGCCGCAGAGCCTGAAGAAGAAAAAAACAGTAGCGCCATCGGCGGCGGTTTTTATTAACGTATGGCCTTAGGAAAGGCCCGATGTTTCCAACTACTCTTCATCCGACAACTCATCATCCCGGCCCACCAAGCTCCTGGCCCCTGCAAGCACCATAAAAGCGATTTAAACAATAAACACATGCAGCAACGAGCTGCGAGACATCGATAGATGCGATCGACGTCACGTCCATCCTTGATCCACTCAGATCCAAACATCCAGACATCGGTGACATCGGGCCATGGCCAATTTCAATCTTAAAAACTCACCATGCTGCAGCCGGAGCACCGGAGATCTGGTGTTGTTCAGGGTGGCCGGCCACGGGCTGATTCCTGTCCGGGCGATGCCAAGGTTGTCCTGTTCAGATCCAAGGAGTGTCAAGCCACCCAAACGGCCAAGGATGCCCATTCAGGACCTGACACCCTGAGAGACCTCCACAAACATCACCAAGTCGGAGAGGGAAATGCTTCTGATCCCATTTGGCAATGCAAGTTGGGTCAGTTGCACAGAATGAGTCTTACATCTATGTATACCAGTATCTACTGCAGCATGATATCAGCCCCTTCCGCGTGCATGACATCCGGCCGGGTCCGGCCGCAGCATGGTGGCGACCTGCCCTCTTATGAACCTGGGAGCAGAACGGCGATGTATTGGGAGCAGGGAAACATGTGGGGCGAGAGTGGCGAGAGCTGAGATTTGCATGTTTATTTGCGTGTTTTTTTAAATATTTTTTTGGGTTGGCTTTTCAGAAGCAGCATGTGGGAAGATGGTCTCAATAAGTTTAGAGGTTTCTCAAAGGCATATCTCCAACTCTTCAATTAGAGTGTCCTTGAACCATAGACCTCACGACTGCCACTACTCAGAGGTCAACACACAACAGAATGCCTGAATGATACACAAAGGTGGTCTAATCAGTGCCTGTCATATTGCACTCAATATGGGTCCAAGAGCCACTGGAAGGTGTTCCGTTTTGTGTGGAAGCTGCATGTTTCTCCAGCTTTCCAAGTTGGCACTGCGCGCGTTTCGCTCAGTTTCGGGAGCCTCCAGTGCCTCTACTGTGGCCGTGGACGTGCCGTTGTTAGATCCGCTGTTTTTCAGACCAACGGAGTCACCACTGGAGGGTCCTGGTCGGAGAAGTTTTTGATGCTCCGAAGCTGGCGGCACCGTGGCCCCGGCCGCCCCGCTCGCATGGCCAGCGCCGCGTGAGCTGGGCGTCGGTGACGGGAATTCAGAGAAGGGGTGCAAGGAGGGAAGGTCCTGTGGTGGAGTTTTCTAGACCTCCTGCAAGGGGTAATGGGATATACTTGAACTAAGGTCCATTTTTTGGGGGATCAGAATCAAGCGGGCGGTCAGGGAAGAGTTATATACATATCAAAGCCGAAACTCCAGGAGAGTTACTATCAAAGCCCAAAACTCCAGGAATAACTGGCTTTGATTAAGGTGATTGTTATTTTCTTTGTGGGTGAATCTCCAGTAGGTTTCTATTTTCCTGGTTCCTTAAGCAAATCCAAGAACAGCATATGATTTTCTCAATTGGTATGCCCTCAAAAATGAGCGGAGCAAACATGGCGTGGGTTACGCCATAATTTATTCAGGGTTTATGTTAGTCAAGTAAATATTACTAACTCTTAGTTGCCACAAACTCCATTAGGCTTGTGAGGAGGACGATGCCATCCAAGTTTTGTCAATTGTAGATTGGGTTGGAGGCCTTTTTTTGTGTCACCCTGGAGTGCCACGAATGTTTCATCCTGGTACCTAGGGGTGTTGCCCCAAAAACATCTAGTGAAGTGTCCCGAAGAAATTCTACGGCTTCCCCAGTTGATGTGTGCGCACTCACCTGCTCGTTGTTCTTCCCACGGTTTTTTCAGAGCAACATTGAGGCCTGTTGGGGGACCTTCCTGGATCTTTAACGCTTAGCAACAAACATGCGGAGAAAGAACGCAGAGGTGGAAAAACGTGTTTGACCGGCAATAGGATTCCTCCGTTTTCGGCAGCTGCCCAATAGGCGAGTCAACTCGGCTGCCCAAAAGAAAGTCATTTTGGCCTAGGCATGCCTATGTAGGCTACGTCCTGCGGTGTAAGCATAAGTTGGGTCTATTCGGGTTTGTTTATTGAAATATGCACTCCCCCACAAACTAGCATAGAACCTGAAATTGATCCGTGGCAGACTATTTTCCTCTACAACCCAGTAGTTTGGGGGTTCCATGTTAATTTGTAGAGCAGTAAATTTATTATGAATTAATGATGTGCAATGACTGGCGAGTACCTGGAACCCAGATATGACCCTTTTTTGCATAGGACAAGGTCATGGCTACAGTCCATCACTCACCTTGAGTCAAACATTTTGTGTCATGGTTAAACCAGTTCTGCTTTTCGTGTATGTAATATTTTAGGCCTTTAGGCCCCAATTTGCAAAACAAACCTCGTTTTGGGTTTAAGTCCCATTAATAGTGGGTGAAGGAAGTTGCACATGTTTGACGTCCGCTGTCCTTTTTGAGGTCTATACAGTGGGCCAGAGGTGAGAAATGGCGCACCCCTACATGTCTTGTTCGGGGGGGATCCACATAAACCTCCGACTACTTGGGGGCCACTGCGCCAGGTGAGACATGGTGAGACGACAGGGGGTCGACCGTCGATCCGATCGGTCATGAAAAAGAACGAAAGAAGGGGACAGGTGTTGTTGATTGAAGGAGAAGATCTGCGAGAATCCAGATGAAACCCGTATACTAGATTTTACTATAGTACGTATGTACTCTATAGTATATGTTGTTTAGTTGGTAATGTTTATTATTTGTCATTATATATGTTGAAGGCTGATTGGAGCAGCTTTCACCCTCCGGCCTATGCATCACCAAAATACGTTGAGTGGTCGCGAGACGCCTTCACGTCGTCACTTACATTTCGGTCACGTCTTCCTTTGTCCCTCGTGTTTAGATGTGGATTCTTGGATGAATCAAAGCCCGCCCTGCTTGGATCAAAACAGCAGACTCGTAGACTCAAGAGTCTATACTAACTTGCTCTGCCAAGAGAGGTTGAGAGACCTTGTAGGACCCTGTAGTGGTACATATGGGATGCGCGAAACGGGGCTGTTCAACCTCTCTACGTGTGGCCAGCCGGCTCGCAGGACAGCAGGACAGCCGAGCGCACCGGGCGCACGAGCCTTCGGATCCTTCTGTCCCCGTCAGGTGGGCGACGAGGTCCTTCAGATCACCCCGCGCCATCCCTTGATGAGACGCTGGGTGAACACATGCGGTGTCGGGGCGCGACGCGGGTGTGCCCCGCAATAAACATACCAACCGTTGGGATGGGTTCGTTTGTACAGAGAAGGACCTGAAAGGAAGACGTGTGGATTTGAGATGATTACATATGCTTTGAGCAAGTGTTCAGTCTGGTCCAGCATGGGTTGCACCAATCGTTTCTTTGTTGTTGAGTCCAAGAGGCCAAGGGTTTCACCGGCCATGTTGGCGATGTCGGTCTATGTTGCGTGTTCCAAAAACCGGCGGAATCCGCGCAGCGTAGACGCAAACACAAGGAGTCTCAATCCGTCCTACTCGGTCATTCCAGGTCCTTTGAACTTGTTCGGTCCCCCCGCTGCCTGCGCCGGTTCCTCCCGATTTGGAGTTGGTCTTCCCCTTTATTAAAGTAGGGAGAAGGGAGACCTCCCAAAGACATCCAAAGACCCCCCCAGCAAGAAGGGAAATAGACCACAGCCATTTGATTGTGGTCCTGCTTTTGAAACACTCACACCCATCAGACCCATATCGCTGTGGACACTCTACTGCGCCCCCCCAAAATGTGAGAATCTCCATGGTACGCCCCTTCCTTGGATGAAGAAGGTTGTTGACTTTGGCGAATCGGAAGGGCGACAATCAAACCTGGACATCCCAAGAAACCACCACATTGCTGAGCCAAGAGTCCTGTTCGTGGATTGCAAGCTGTGTGTTTGTTGATTTTTGTTTGTGTGTTTGTTTAATTTTGTTTATTTTTCTGTGTGTCTTTACCATTTACAGTAGTTAGTCAGTCGGTTTGTGTGGCCAACCCCTGACAGCATCCCACCTTGACTTGGCAGTCGCCCCAGTCGTCCCAGTTCCCCCCCCTCCCGGCCTCAGGAAACGCGGAGATCGCCAGGGAGCTCAGGAAGACGAAAGCGCAACGCAGGAAATGGGGGTCGTCGTTTGCGAAACGCCATTTTTGCGGTGACTGGCGCGGCTTGGCGCTTGGCGGTGATGAAAGGATGTGCCCTGGCGGTGTTTTCGTTGTTTGGGATTGGTGTTGATGTAAAATATCAAAACTGGAGATCCAGTTTTATACATAGATATGGACCATATGAGCACCGTCAAAAACCTCCATGTGAGGGTTTTATCATGGTGTTGTCCTCCAAAACCTTCGCGAAAGGCAAAAGCTGGGGCGCGAAAGGTCTGAGAAAGGTTCGCGAAAGTTGCGCTTTATATGGAGTTTGCGAAAGGGCTCGCGAAAGGTTCTGATTGAATGGGTCATGTTAGCGTTTAGCTGTCTTTTTGCGTGTGTTTCAGGCTAAACTCCAAAGGTTCAACTAGATGTCGCAACCTCCCTTGCCTTCCACATGTGGTGTTCGCAGCTGCTGTGGGGACGTAAAGCTGACGCAGGTGAATGGATACAGCCAACTCGGCGAAACAACTAAACAACCAAGGCCAGCAACACTAAACAAGAACGAACAAAAAAAAACCAAGCAAACTCGGCGAAATCCGCGAAAGGCTCGCGAAAGGTTCGCGAATGCGGCGCGAAAGGCGAACTGCTCAAATCTGCCCCTTGGTCCACAGGTTCGACTTGGAAAGCCCGAACGTCAAGGATGTCCAATAAGGCAATCTGCTAAAAAAGGTGGTGCAGGCACTAGAGAACCAGTTTAGAGGGGAAAGGCCAACCACTTTGTTTCTGTGCACAGTCCCCAAACAGAGAGCTAAGCATATCACATCAATTTTCTTCCATCGCCTACCGCTTACCAGAGTCCCTCAACAGGAACACGCCGGCCCCACTCCGCCCATGCTCACGTTCATCGGCCTAGACCGCGGTCAGCGGATTTTCATATCATGTATACTGTATACTATACAACTATTATGCATATTGACTTTCTAAGTTCCAAGCGTTGTTTCGCGAAAGCCTCCGCGAAAGCAGTTATGTTGGAGAGGGCCCGCGCGAAAGGGAAAATTGCAACCGCGAAAGGCACGCGAAGGCTTTCGCGAAAGGGTTGTAGGAATACAAAGCTGTTTCCAACAGGTTTTCGCCACTGCTCATATGTGATTTTCGTTGTTTCGTTATATGGAGATACATTTTGAGTGATCCAGCTTTTACTTGTCCCAACTGGTTGCAGGAAGATCACAGTCAGGTCCTGTGGACTTTTAGGAAGACTCAGCACAAGGCCTGCCCCACGGTTGGAACTGACGGATAAGTTCAGCAACTCTAGATCTTGTGGAAGATGATCTGGAGGGAAGATTTCTGGGTATAGGGCAAAGATGATCCCTTTCTTCCCAGGCTTGGTGGTCTCTCCGAGATCGCTGGTCCAGCCAGGTGGTCCAGATCGCTCCGTGGGCCGTCCGTGCCGCCAATCTGCGGGACGAGGCGCGGTGCCGGGTGGATGCGCTGGCTGGGAGTTGTGCATTTGCTGCTTTTGGATCATCCAGGCAGCTTTTTGGAAGACCTAAGGCTTGCAGCACATGAACTTAGACTTGCAACACCTGTTCTGTGGCAGGAACGGTATCCAGCTCGATGGACTGGTTGGATGAAGCAGAAGGAGCAATCACGTATGGGCCCTTGGCGTCCACACGTGGTTCGCGTGGCTGGATGCGATGTATATATGGTGTCGGCCCCAACCATGTTCATGTGTCCTTTGGCTCGTTTGTAGCCCCAGCTGATTTGTTTTGCTAATATGACGATATTGAAGCGTGGAAGTGATAACTCTATACTGTACATAATTGTACATATATTGAATTGTTTTAGTAGCATACATATATATATATAGTTATATGTATATAGTTAAAATTGCATCATACCAGTTTTGACCCTGGTTTGGGGAGCCCCTAGTCTCCCACAGAGTTGTTGAAGTCCACATGCAACGTGGCAGGCTGCAATTGAAGGTTGGAGGGCCGTTGCATAGGTCTGTCTCAACACTCTCAACACGTACTGGGTTTCTGAGTTGTTTGGGGAACAAGGAAGCGAGTCATGCACAAGACATGATTATTATACAGATATCAAGTACACAACAATGTAAACTGTTGATGACTGTTGGTTAAACACATGGATGTTCTAAAGTTATTATGGTAGCTGCTTATGGATCAACAGCCTACCTTTGCTTTCCAAAAAACATCACTTGTCGCGGGGTCACTGCACTTTTGACCAATATCCTTTGGCCATTGGTTGCCCCCCACCAAAACACACAGGCCGAGCTTTTTGTGACGAAAAACTTGTGATCCCAAAAGCTCTCACAGGTCCCAGGCTCTAATAGAATGAGCCTGTCCTTTCCGGGGTTCTTTGCTTTTTGGGCCCCCCAGAGAGGAGGCTCTCGGATTCGGATTGAGTGATCTCACGGAAACCATGGGAGACCAGTCGACCACGACCATCCATGACAGCCCAGTCGACCACGACCGGCCACGACCGCGCGCCACAGCTGCCCGAGTTCACGCACGGACCGTTTTTTTTCCCCTGTAGTACAGGGGTGAGAGCAGTGCCGATCGCTTTGCAGAAGAGCACCGTTGCTTCATTTTTCCTGAAGTGTCCGTACACCAGAAGCGACCGCCGCGCCATGTGCCACTCGGGAATGCAAAGCAGATTCAATCGAGCATGGCCGTGGCCCAAAGAGACAGAGACCTCATCGAAATTACAAAAGGTAGCCTAGCAAGGGCTACCTTGAGCTTGCTTTGTAAATCAGATTTTAAAGGGGTAGCTATTAAACTATTTGGGACCAGTGATTGAAGTATCAATGACATTCCCTCCCTCCTTTTGATATCGACTTCCTTCAGAGACCGCACCTGCAAAGTCATTTACAAGGCAGTTCTGACACTCCACGGGTTGTCACACGACGCACTCGACTCTCACACCCCACTTCATCACCACGGGCTTTGTAGACAGGGAAAACCTGGGCCGCGCATACAGACTGCCAGACTGCACCACTGTGTAATGTGAAAAAAAACGGAACGCAAACAGATAGAACACCGGGCCACTGCCACTGCCGGTGCCATCCCATCCCCACTCCCTTTGTGACTCTTCTGGTCTCCGAAGCCCGGTCTGGGTCCGATCGGCCGTTGGTCCGGTCCGGTCTGCTTCGTTCAGAACCGGTCCAAAGGCAGCAGAAAACGAGTCAACGCCCTGGAAAGTCCTCGGTTTGCCTCGTAGTGAGTCATGTAGTTGAGCTCAAGTATCCAGTCCAGACCACACAGACGGAAAAACTGCGGCAACTAGCAACAAGTTCTGGAATGGAAGATCCAGACAGTTTTGGGGTTAAGAAGATCCAGGATTGGAACCTCCGAGGTGACCTTCCGCGTGACCGGGACGCCGACGCCGCCAAGATCCGTGAACACCCGGAGTCCTGTCGCCCGTGCAGGCGGGCATCAGGGTGCGCCCGTGGGAACACCTGTGGAAAGCCGCAGATTTGCGGGGTTGGTCGGTCAACGTGCTTCAAACATGTGAAAACCCTAGGCTTCAGGCTTTCATCGACTATTAATTCAATAGCCTTCCGGAAAGCGTGTTTTTTTTTTGCACAACAAGGACTATGATTTTCTTGCTTGCTCTTCCTTGCCTCTGACCCAGCTCAAGAACCGTAGACAAACCGTAGAGGGAACATTTTTTGGCGTAGAACGTCCGTGTTTCTTTCTCAGTGGAAGAGGCATGGAACCTGGCCTCGCAAAGCATATAACCCGATCACGGGTCAATCGAGAGGAAGGGGATTTCACACAAAAAGAAAACCGCTTTTCCGCAAAGAAAGCCACTCTTGCCACAACGCACGTGTTAAAAACAGTTACTGTACCATTTTAAGTATTAAGCATTGAAGTTCCGGATCTGAGAAGCCGGTTCCGGAACCTCAAAGCTGGAACAACACCAGTGAAGCAAGGAAGTGGGTTGATATTAATCCAAACCGGCACGGCTGCACCCATGTGAGAAGCAACAGGTTGGCTGCGGAGCGGACACGACAGAAGAGAAACAGGGTGAATGCTTCCCTCAAAAGGAGCTTTTGTTACCAGTTTGCATTGCACGTAGCTGTCCAGAGTGCTGCGTTTGCTCACGCTGGTGGCAGGCAGTTCAAGCCGGAGCTGCCCGAGTCCTGTCATCACGGCGCCAAGTGTGAGTATTGTGTCCTGGACTTTGGCAAATTCTCAAGAAAGTCCTCCAAAAAGTCCCCAACAGTCTGCGGAAATGCCGGGTTTTGTCAGTCATGAACAAGTTGGGTCTTCACGTTTGAGTCGGGTATGTGGACGAGTGTGGAGCCCGCACATTCAAGGTCACCATCCAGATCACAAAAAACCAAAGCATCGAAGCCAGAGGGGCCGCCACAACTTGCAGAAGAAGGACGGGGTGGATTTCGGCCTCTGAAATCCCAGTTGAACACTCCAAACCAACCCTGCTGGACCGATTTGACATCAAGTTAGGGCCTGATACTAATAGGGGGCTTCGCTCTGTTTTTGCGTGGGCTTGGGTTGCCTCGGGAGCAGCGTGGCAGGAATTCCAAGAGAAGCGTGGCAGCATGCCGCTGAAGCTCACAGAGGTGATCGACCGAATCTACAAGGTGATTAATGACGAGCAACAAAAGGTCAAGAAGCTCCTCAAGGACATCGACTCCATCGACAAGCCCTTTCGCGAGCGAGTGGAAACAGCCTTGCTGAATGCCATCAACGACATCGGTCAGAAGGCTCAGCACTTGAGGCCGGACCAAGCTCGTCTCAAAAGCTGTGCACCGATAGACCCAGTCCGCGACGGAGGGTCCGAGCAGTCGCAGCGGGTGGAGGTGGCCCATCGCTTCAAATGGCTCAGTGGCACCTTACATTTGGTGGTGCGGAAGTGCTGGTCAGAGGATCGAAGTGAAGACGCCAAAATGGAGATCATCGTACAGCATGTACCTTGGCGATACCCGGTCTCCTGGGCCGGAGACCAAAGCCATTGTGAGTGGTTTGGTCACCTGATCCAGCAAACGTGAACGGACGTGTGAAGCTATTTTTTGGAAGGAAGGCCATTGCAAAGGGAAGCAAGTTCCCCAGCTCCAAATATAAACCAAGACACTCCATGTATGCCAATGTATGCCATATTTGACGATCAGTTAACCCCTGGCACCACCCCGATGTAGGCCGGCAGTCCACAGGTCGTGTTTGGGAAACAGGGGATCATTTGGGTGGATCGATCATTTTGGTAGTCCTTTATTTTGGTCTTCACCATTGGTCTTTTTAGTGGGGTTTATTTGCAAGGCGTCCGTGAATGATGGTGCCCAGGAAAATCGATAAATAGACCTTTGGATGCTGCAGATGAATCGGGGCAGCGCAATCGCCGGGTGTTTTTGTGGATGCCGGTCGGTGATCAAGTGGCCACCCAAAGTCCGTGGAACGTCAGCATTTGGAGCACCAAACCTTGTACGGTCCCAATAGATAATCTCATGGAAGTGGAAAAAACACCGGTTTGGTCGTAGGAACATGGTCATCTGAAATCGTGGCCATGCATCCACTTCCGTGATAGATTGGCGAGTATGTGTATGTACAATTATGCATAGTGCATATTAATTGCACCCAAACAAACACTACCTTTTGGACAATTTCACGGTTGGGGATGATAATCTATCAGCTAATTCAAAGGGTATATATATATAGACATGTATAAATGTACTTGTGTCATGTCTAATTGCATGATAACTGTTGAGATGTTGACTGCACGTCATTGGTTTCAGGAAAGTACGCGTACAAACGCATTTGTACGCGTACAGTGGTCAAACCAAGAACCAAGAACCAAGATTGCACATACCTATGAAAAAGAATCTTGGTTTGGGGGTGTGTCCTTTGAGACCCAGGAGGTCATCCACATTGGCTGCATCAAACCAAGATTCCTGACAAGAGTTGTGTGCAATCTTGGTTCTTGGTTTGAGCAATGTACGCATGCAAATTCGTATAGTACATGCACTGGCAATGGAAAAATCCCCGAACATGACAGTTGTTTGTCTTGAGTGCGGCCCCTGAAATGTAGCCATTTACTCAAGAGTTTACTCACAACTTTTGGAGAATCTTAGGTCTTAGAACCTGAGAGGTCCTAGAGGTCCTTTCCTAAAACCAAGTCTTTCCCAAGCCCGCCATTTCGCAGTCAAACATAGAAAGTTTTCTTTTAGATAGAAGTAATCTCAAAATGGCAGTTATAGAGAAAACAATTCAATATGTGAATTAGATAGGGTGAATTTGATAGAGGTAATCTCAATATGCCAGTCAGTGCGAAAATAACTCAATGTGTGAATTAGATAGGTCAAAGTACTAGTTAGTGAGATTGCAACTCTCTTCTCTTCTTCTCTCCTCCTCCCTTCTCTTCTCTGCTGTTCTTTGAGAAGAGAATGGGAGGGAAAGGGGGTGAAAGAGAAGTGAAGAGGAAGAAATGCTACTGAGATGTCATGCACACCAGTGAGCCTGTCAATTGTCAAGTTATTGTGTGGTTGCCACAGTTGTAAAACATTCAGTTCCTAAATGAGTTGCATTCATGAACTTTCACATTTTACAAGTGCATTAAATACAACTAGCCGTGTGAGTTGCAGCAATTATATTATTGTAAGTTGTCATAAAAGCAAGTGATTGTAATGTCGAATAGCCAATTCACATATTGAATTTTTCAACTTGAATGTGAGAGTTGCTTTCATCAATTCCCATCCTTACACCTGCGTTAGATACAACTGAAGGTATGAGAAGGCTAACAATGTACATTATCAATTGTTGCGATCAAATCTCATATGCACATGTGCATTGTAAACACTTGACAACCTTGACAATATGAGTTGCTATCGCATCATATGATATTATCAGTTGTCATGCACACAAATAGTTCTGTGAATTTATGTGTTACCCTGTGATATTCGAACTTTTAAAGCATGCAGGTCAATGTTCTAGTTGTGCAAACCCAATGTTACAGTGTGAATTCATAAGGCTTACAATTCACATCGTCAGTTATATGCATCAAATGTCATATGTGCAAACAATGCGAGTTGCAGTGTTTTTGTTTGTTATCTCCACAATTGATTTGTAGAATGATACTTGTTTGTGTGACTGATTGTGACTGTCACACATGTATAACTTTAAATTCCTAGTTCGAGTTGTTTAAATGTAATGTCACAGTGTAAAAAGACAAACTAACAACTCATAAAATCTCAGTTGTACTCAAGTTGTACTCATCAATGATCATTGCACTGGGTACAGCTGACGGTATGAATCGGAGTGCTCATGTCATGTTGTTCATTGTCATGTACACGATTAATTATGTAAATTGTTTTGTCTTTGTGTGTGTGTTTTTTTGGGGGGTCTTCGCACTTGTACACGATGAAATTCACGATTTATAATTTTGAAATTCACTTGATCAGTTATATCCATCAGTCCATCAGTTCTTGTATTTGCAATTGCATTCGGTACTTTCTGATTATGGTTGACATCTGCGCATGTTGTTCCTCAGGAGCCTCAGATGTCACCACAAGCACGTACAAAGACCACAAGCACGGTCAACATGTTCAATATGTCCTCTGGAAATCTCACCTGTTCTCATTGCACATACCGGTGAGATGGTCTAAAAGGATCCTCCTGCCAGCTGTCCACTGTCCACTACTTCCTTGGGTGGCCACTGGTGGCCACGACAAAACAGAAAAAAAACCGTGGCACTTTGGTAGAAATGGACCGTTTGGATGTCCATCGCATTTTGACATGTGAGATGCTTTGCACCCCAGAACTCCAGAACATGTTGTAGAGGGATGGTGGTCGTTTTTAGGGCTCGACTCTGAACCTCAGGCAATTCATTTTGTAGAGAGCCACTGAGCATTTTTGGTGCTTGCTGAGGGACATGCTTGAGGTTGTGCAGTACATGTTGTAGTAGCTCCAAATCCTATGTGATTTTTCATACACAAAGGTTTAGTGCACCATATATCCATAGGTCATTTTTAGTACTGTGTTTTTGCATGGTTCCTTGCATTTTGTAGCAAATGGGGTTGCACAAACCGTTCTGTACTACAAAGTGTATTGTCCAAGGCCACCTGTCAATCTGCAAAGAAGATCTAGAAGGTAGGTTCTTTTGGGGTGGGTGCTATTTATATATACCTGGTACAGATATGTAATCTTATTTAGTTATGCCAGTCCTACAAAGTGCCCAGACCGCCGACAGCTCAGATGGATGTCTTCCTCGGTGAGCTCGAGAAGGAAACGGCGCTGCTTCACCGCAGGGTGCAGCAGCTCGATCTGCTCCTGGCGGATGTGTTCCTGGCGATGTGCCAGCCGGACGACTTGCAAGGCGTGGGCATGGCGACGGCGAAGGGTGGAGATCTGGTTGCGCGTGGTGTTTGAGACCCACATTGGAGCCTGATAGGATCTGGAGGTGATAGGCATGGACCAGACTGGAAGACGACATGCTGTCCTCGTGATGAGTCGATCCCTGAACCGTTGTCGCGGGGAGATATCGAATGGATGACCGACACTGGGCCGAGAGTGTCAGGACTAGCCCAACAGGTTGCCCAGATACTCCATTGTACTCCATGTATGGAACATATTATGTAATATATGACCGGATTGGACCCTTAAGGCAAATATGGCAGCCTCGTGGAGTGTTGGGATTTGATATCCTTTTAAGATTGTTTAAGTTGAGAAATCTCAGTCCTACTTCCTTGGTGTTACCCCTCTCAGAGCAACATAAATCATTTGTGAAGACGAGGTTTCCCTCGGTCTCGCTCTACCCCGACCCTTCTCCAAATCCGGCATGCAGTTGACCTATGAACACCTCCAAACAAAGGGTGACAGTGGGGAGACGGAGACCACAACCATCCAGTTCTGTTCAGGATTCTCTTTCCCAGGCCAATGCGAACCTTTTCAGGCGGCTGCCTTCCCAGAACTTCCAATGACTCATTTTTCCCTCCACCTGGTCGTCATAGGTCACCAATCTACCGCTGGAAGAGGCCCGGGCAGTTCATGAGTCTGACCGATCAATTTTCCATCTAAGAACCCCAAGAGTGGTGCTGGTTTCGAACCCCAAGTCGACTATCCCAGTGACGGGTTTGCTAGTGCATCCGGTAACGGTCAGTGCATCCGGTCACCATCTCCTTGGTGCTTGGGGTCCGGTCCTCAAAGGCCGAATCCAGGAGGTCGCGCGCGAGGACATCCTCACCAACCGCTTCGACCAGGAGACCCTGAAAGAACTGTGCCTGGATGCCGGGCGCTTGCTGTGGCTCGCGGTCAATTCAAAGACAAGTTTTTGGATTTGTGTTTTTCCCGAAAGGATGGACGTCTTTGTTTGTTGTTTTAAGTTGTGTTGATTGTTTTTTGTTTTGAAATGGACCTGTTTTAAGTTTCTAGAGTAATGTCGACTTCAGATTTGTAAATATCCCTTGAATAAAGCTAAGCAAATCCAGAACAGATTTATAAATTACCCCCAAATAAAGCTAAATGTTTTCACCCCTGGCCCTAGGTATCCCAAATCCAGCCTCGATGCAGTTCCTTTCCTTTATAGATTCTTATACTAAAGGAAAAATCTCTACCAATACTAAACAGTTGAAAACAGTCTTTATATCTATTCGAGGTGTTTCAGGGGGGGGGGGCCCCCCCCCTTACAAATCAGAGGTGGACATTATATATATTATATAAAGATAGAAAATTGTTTCTAGATGGATGGAAAGAAACGATCTCCATCACATTTCTCATGGGAACCTTACGGTTCTACATTGAACATCGATTGTATTGGTGGCTTCGCGTGGTTCGCTACCGGATGAATGCTGCTCGGCTCGGAGGGTTGGACCTCCCGGACAGGTGGCAGAAAGTGGACCGTGAGAACAAGGAGCAAATGCAGACGGCCACTAACCTCAAGGACTTGCTGCAGCTGGTGCAGAAGGACTTGGAGCAACAAAGCAAGGATCTCCTTTCAGATGAAGAGTAACACAGCCCAGAGTGGCCCCAGATGTTCAAAGTAGATTATCACACCAAGTATAGGTAAATTTAGTTTGTGCCTGTACCATCCTGTACCCTTTTGTAAGCAGTGTTTGGGGACCACTCTGAGTCAGTGGTTTTTGAGTGGCGCGAATTTGTGGCCGCTCAAGAGGTACAGACACTCTTCATCACCGTTCATTTTTGGGCAGACTAAGTGAGTCATTGTTCCTGCCCGGAGTTCAAGCTGGTAGCTTGGAGAAACGGCAACTCCGAACAACTCCTCTTAGTATATACATTTGTTGACTGTTGATGGCCAAAAACATGCTATATCTAGAACCGTCTAAAACGAGATGATATGACCATCCAGATGGTATCTGAATTTGATCCAGTCAGAGAGATTCTCCCAGCAGTTTGACCTACTGATCCGGCAGTCTGCTGCGAAGCCCGAGCTGCCCGAGCTCAGAAGCCGAGTTTCGGGCGAGACGGAGTCGTTGGCGCAGCGGCTGGAGTTGCGGTGGGTGTCTCAGCGGACGAAGCATTCGAACAGCAAAACATGCGTCGCGGCCAGTCCCACGGCCATGGGGCTCCGGCTGGGTCCCACGTTGGAAGGGGCAATCCCGTGAGAGATTCTCCCTGCCAGGTCCATAAGTAGATTGTGTCCCTCCACTTTCGCAGATGCTGCCGCCAAAGTGTTTTGCCTATTCCTATGGCAAGACACTGTCAAAAGCGCCTTTGGAAGAGGCCTATTTGAGGGAGCATGGTGGACTCCTTACTTGGCCAACCCCCAGAACTTCCAATGACTCCTGAAATCTCGTTAACTTCTATCACCTCCCGAGGTGAACCAATTGCGACTCAAAGACATTATTGCAGTATATTAGTCGTTTTCCTCCCCATGAGTCTCTGAGTTGTTAGTTCCTCATGTTCCCTCCACGGACTCCGGCGCAGGCAGCTAATTGTAAGGGATGGGAAGCTCCGTGTTCGAGAGATGGAATGGAGTTATCATGGCAAGTATATATAACTATTATACTATAGCTATATATATATATTAATATGTGCAACTCTGCCTGTATTTACAAACAAAACACACACCCGTATAATTATATATGTATAATTTATGTGTGTATATAATATTAGTATATATATATACAAACCATCACGAATCTAGTATTTGGGTCCTGTCCACGCACACCCAAGAAGCATGGTGATGGCGTTGCAGCTGGGGTCTGGATGGCCATGGCCTCCCAGGCGAGCTCCTGACCTTCAAGACCGGCTCCCCGCAACGGGGCTCAGCCGCACCGGGCACGAAGTCCGAATGCACCGGGGGTGAAGAAGAGATGGAACCCACGGATGCAACATGTACGCGATGATTCCATCCATCCACCAGACGGCCAGACAGGGGTGGGCCGTCCGCCATGGCTCCAGTCAATTGGTGGACTCCAAAGAAAAGGCTTCTGAGCAAGATCGACTCTTGGGGGGAAAAGCCTAAAGCACCGGGCAAAACGCTGCGGACGACGCGCGAAACGCTGCGGCATGCGTGGGGACGCACGGAACCCGGGCGTGCGACACCGGCGTCACCCGCGGGTGAAGACCTGCGGGGTATGGCACCGTCGACTTGGCGCCCGCAGGAAATGGCTCAACTTAAGAGAAGACAGCAGCTATTAGCTGCAGATTGGCCCAACTGAGAGGTGCCACATGTGCGACATGTGGGACATGGTGATGTGCCTATGGCCAATGATTTTTCAATGAGTCAACATGTGAGCCCATACTTCTGCATGCCCTCTGAGTGTGCCCCCTTTGCTCTAGCGGCTGCTGGATGTGTAGCGAAAATGCGGAGAGCAATCCAATTGGATAAAACTGAAATTGCATTGGGGCGAATGACAAGAGCATTCCAACTTTGGGGGAACCTTGAAATCAGGAACCTGAGAAAACGACGGCGAGAAAGTCTAAGTGCTGCCCTAAACGCTGACCCCGTGCACAGCTTGCCATGAGCGATTGCTGGTTCGGCCTGGTCCAGAGCTTGAGGAGATGGGCACTTGAGGAGCGGAGCTCACGTTCACCTCACGGGTCTGCGCCACCCAGACCATTGATGGTTGCGACCTTTCGATCGGGGTAAGCGGATCCTTGACTGATTTGGCATGGTTAATGGATGTTAATGGTGCTCAGGATCGGGGGAGCAGTGTTCTTCAGGGTTTCACTCCAGAGATTTAGCGGCTTCTGTTGTCAGAAGTGCTTTCTTTTGGGGGGGGCTGTGCACCTCCTAGAGCAGAAAGTTACAGTAATAATACTCTATTTAATTACTGTGTGAATGGTTGCACCCATGGGTGGAAATCACCACCGGATCACACCAATGATAAAACCCTGGAGTAGAGCCACGCAGATGGCGAAATGAACACGAAGTCACTGGCCTGGGTACATGACTTCAGATGGCTCCAAAGTAGGAAGCTGAACAATCCAAACATATCCACACCACAAGCTGGACCGTACATGACCCTACTGATGGAGAAGCTCCTGTCACCTGGCCAAAAGACTAGAGTCAAAAATTATAACGTCAAACCTCAAGTGATGCAGGAATTCTTCTGTCCAAGTGCTCCCAGGTTGTCCCCCTTGCGACAATTGCCCTCGACAGGACCTCGCACCACCGCCCAGAAAGCCACGCTGTGCGACAGACCCCCGACACTTGGAAGAAGAGGAATTGCCCAGACGCCGACTCTCCTCGGGCGGGGTCCGGACAGGAACTCCCCCGAATCCTCGGGGATTCGGGGTCCGGACGGTTTTCTCAGCAATCCCTAGGGCCCTTGATCGACCAAGGGCTGTGAACGGAGTCAGGATGTTGCATTTGCCAGAGTCCGAAGCAACAGAAAAGGTTTGATTCGTGTCCAGATCCCTACTGTGGAGGGTGCGTTCCCGGCTTCTGAGCGCAGAGATTCGTTTGGGGTAAGCCATGCTATCGATGTCCATAAGCATCCATAAGCCAAGCTATCCAGACTGATGCAGACCCAAATGAGGTCCCAGAAACATGGTGTCCAAACCAGTGGTCGAAGGGACTCAACACCTTTTCGTTCCCAGCTTTGAAAGAGATAACTCGCGAGGCGCAGAATCTATTTATATAAGAAGCTTAAAGTGGTCCCCAAATAGATAGTGGCACGGTGTCACATACATTTTTAGAGGGGATTTGCATGGATTTGCCAACCTCTATCTATTTGGGGTCTATATAACAGATAAAACGGACGTTTCATGGTATGTGTGCGTGACAGGTATGATAAAAACATGCAGAGCGCACTCTTAGACATCCTTGACAAGTTGACTTCATTCAAACCAGCGATAATACCGTGTCCTTATGGGGACAACTTCTGAGGGACCAATGGACCATCACAAAATATCACAAACAATTCCAACCGTTGCGCAATGACTGGGTCCTGCAACCAGCAAGAGTCGAGCATTTAACAGCCTGGTGCAACTAACCAGAAGATCACAGGATTTTGTTGGGCACTCAGCTCCTGGGTTTTGGCGCTCCACTGACTAAGCATGGCCAGACCTGCAGACCTTTTGGCTCACAGAGCCAGGCCGCTGGCCGCTCGTCGTGGTTCGGTTCAGCAGCTTGGCTGGTGAGTGATCCTCATCCATCGGATTCTTTCTTGACAATTCTTGCTTTATAGAACGCCCAGTCCAAACCACTGGTCCAAGACCAAGCTTTTGACCGTTCGGACCGCTTCTTTGCCTCGAAGCTTGTTGTTTCATCCCAGTCACTTGGTGAAATCGGCCGGATACCGGTGGAAGTGTGCTGGTCGTCGTGGCAAGCATGACATGGCCCTGGCCCATTTGGACAGATGTTCAAGCCCAATTGGCGATTTGGCCGTGAGCAGCAGCCTTCAGAATGACCTAAGTTCCAGCATTCATCACTGATGAGTCCCTCTTAGGGAAAAAAGTCTAGTCTAATTGTGGCTGATTCCTATTGAATATCAAATCCAATGACAAGCGATGGTGGGGAAGAATGGCTTGAGAACCGACTCACCTTTTGCCGCCGCAGGAAGAAGAGTGGCGGAAGCGCCTCCCCCTTTTAGAGGAAAGAAGGAACAGATTAGAACAAAACCGTATACAGGTCAAAGCCCTCATTTTGCTGGAGTTGGTCATAATAAACAACAATTAGGTTTTCATCACCAAATTGGGACCTGCGTCAGGCTGGACCTGTAACCAAACGATCGGAGCATGTCTTCAGGGAACTCCTTACTGCGCCGACCAAGGGCGGATGTAGGGAGTACCTTTGACGGCTTCTCTCTTCAGCCCAGGTTGCAAGAGAAAATCCATCGAAGCCCAGGGCCGTGTGGCATGTGTTCCTGGTCATCCTTCTCCACCCCGGAGGGGTGAAGCACCACGATGGGATTGCATACAGTTGTTGTGTTCCTGGACCCTCCAACAGGTGTTTGACCATGGTGACCATAATCAAACAAGTCCGGGGCCTTGCAACCGTCCTGGTTGCCACACTCTCAGAAGCGCAGAAGTTGTGTGTCCCTTTCGGCGCATCATGTCTGCCCCTGGCGAAGCACAGAAGTTGTAACTTGTTTGTGGCGAATCTCGCCGGGGATGCAGCTAGGCTTACTGTCCACGCTGGGCTTACTGGCCTGTTGTGCTGGATGTATTCGATGGGCTGTTGCAGGTCATGGTTTTTCTGGGCTTCATCGCCGCTTCCTTGGCCATCAACATTGTGGTTTTAGCAGCTTGGAAGGAAGTGCACCTCCCATGCTTGCAGAAGCATGCAGAAGCAGACCGTAGCATACCTTTCTTTCTTCAGGTTTAGAGGGGGCTGTTCCATCATCATTCGGTGTGCATGTGAATAAAGTCTCTCAGTGTATGGCTGTACCAAACGCGGGGCTGCCAATGCTGTAAGCCAGAGAGGATGCTGGCGTTTGTGGAGCCCAAAGGCCTTGAGATCAGGTGTCCATAGCTGGTGGATCAGATTGGCACACCAACCTCATTGTTCATAGGAAACATCAGAGTCATGCAACACCTGCTGCAAGGATTTAATTTAGGGAAGTGTGTGTTATCTTGATGGCCTCAGGTCAGAATATGTCAAGGCCAAGGCTTTTAAAGCCACTTCAGTGCAGGTGTGTTTGTCGCCCAGGTACCTGTTTGCTTTGGCCTTTACAGTGATGGAGATCGGATGAAAGACGTTTATGGTGCTGAAACCCCGGCGAGGGGAATCTTAAAAGCAATCTACACGTCGCTTGGAAGGTTTGGATCCTGGCTGCGAAATTGGGAGAACCATTATTACTGTATTTATTGAACAGTTCGGACACAATTTCAGCCCATCTCACCCAAAGTCAGTTCAGACAGAATCCTGCCCGTCCATTGCTTCCACAGTTTTCGGGAGATGTCCATAGAGCATTGGATCCACTGATTTGCTGACGTTGACTGTTGCATCAACTGAGTATGGCGATGGATAGTACTTTTGGGGTTGGCTTTGTCCTATTACTTGTAACAGACAGTAAACAAGAACACTATGATTGAACAAGGCCTCCAACCAGGCCTCATCATCCACAGGGCCCTGGTAATGGGATAGACATGGATAGACTCAGCTTTTGATGTTTTTCCTTCACAATCATCACTCGTGTGCCCCACCTGTTATACACCAGTTGGAGTGGTTTCGTGTGTCAGGGGCGGCTGTATAGATGGGAACGGCGGCATGTCCGCTCCATGTTTTTGTTGTTTGGTGTGTTTCTTGTTTGTGTGGCGACAAGCGCTTGCTAGCCACTATAGCCATAGATCTATGGACATGGGGCCATCGGGGAAGATCGGGTTTACGAGGACGTCGAAAATAGATCATCCACTGGCGGGTGGAACTCGTTCCGGCCGCCGAGAACGATGTCGATCAGTGGGATTCAGTGCGAGAGTGACTGCGACTCTTCGGATACTCCACATCTTCATGAGGCCGCGAGTTCCACACCTTCCATAAGTGGCCGACTTTCCAAGTTTTGAGGGACTAATGGGGCCGGGTTTTTCCATGTTTCTCCCAACTGAGGGCCATCCTCTTAGTGTCCTCTGGCCTTTTCCCCTGCATCTTCATGGCGAAAGTCGGTGCCTTGCCTGAGAGAAAGTCCGCCGGTTGAAGAAGAACGAGATGGCCCGACCTGGAATCAGCGCAATGCTTGTTGAAGCGAAATCAGTAGTGCATCAAACATCAAATCATACATTGTGTTTGCCAATGTGTGGATCCTCCAGTGGGATGCAGGAGGATTTACAATTCGCCACGGCAGTTTGTTGTGAACACAAAATTTAAAGGTATTTTAAGGTATTGTAGTGTTACTGCACTGTGTAAGTATTATACATATCATATCACATATATATATATAATTTATGTATATGTATGTATGTATGTATGTCCTTCCATTTCTGGCATTATGTTTGTGTTACAGTCTTGCAAGTAGCTGGTTTTCAATGATTCATACAGGGAATTCATACAGCTTCCCTGTGGCCTGCTTTGCGCTTCCCCCGATCCAACAGCAGGTACCGGCGCACAATTTATGGCCGTCGGCTTGTTCGTGGTGCAGAACCTAGCAGCAATTGCAGCTTAAGTGCTTTGTTTTGTTCCTTTACTTCTTTGGTCGGTTTCTACATGCGTTTTTATCTCTCCCGTGTCAAAACCAAATCCAAGGATCATCTACAAGTTCTTGACATTGGCTACTCAGTGAGCAAGTTCGAGGATTTTGTGCTTCACTCGCTGGTGGGCGCACAGTGCAACTAAACAAATGTGCTCTTGCAGTACCATCATCCAGAAGCGAAAGGCAGAAGCAGCACTTGGCACGGTTTGTGAAAGAGATGAAACAACTTGTCCCTTGAGATCGCAATATCGCAATGGCAGATGCATTGCACGCTATGCTGTGGGAGAAGTGTTTGTGTTTGCACACTCTTCCGGTGATCGGGCTCTTCCCTGGGTCAACGGTCACCAGTTTGCCGAACGCGTGGGTTGTGCGACCGACCAACAACGAGGTCACCACGAAAGGTGGAGTTCCACCTGGCCTGCCATTGCCACCTGGGCATGTTCCGCGCCGTTCCGCGAAACGCACAGAGTCTTTTTTGAACCCGAGGTGAGGGAAGAAGCGTTGATTTGGTCACAGAGAAGTGCAAGGGGAAACCCAAGCAGTTACGTTAACAAAAGACGTGTGTGCAACCTAAACGTGACCGATGCTCTTTTCTGAGCTCAGCCGCAGCCCTTTTTTATCCCAAGGAATGTAACATCGACCTCTCCAAAGTCTCTTTTTTGTACAATGGGGTTCCCTTGTATGTCAGACTTGTTCCGGAATTCGTAAAACTGCCCATTGTGAGTGACCATTTTTCCTGCCTTAGTGGTCCTAGCCAGCATTGAGGCCTTCTTCTCTCTTCTTCTCTCGACCTCGAACAGGCATTGAACAATCTGGGACCTGGAAGTAGGTGTTGACCCACATCGTCCCGGTTGCAGTTCTCCGAGGAACCCTGTGGTCATGAGCAGATGCCTGGCTGCACTGCTGCACGCCTTTGGACCCCCTACCAGGAAACCGAGACCGTTTCCGCACACTGGGCCTGAACAGAACTTCCCGGCCATCGATTCCAAAGAAGAGCGGCCTAAAAGGATGATCTTTTCTGGCGGGGTGGTGGCCGGTTGTGACCCCGTTTGTTCGTTGGGGGCAGCCCAAAGCACAGGATGCTTGAGAAGGAGAAGACCTTATTTTGGTCCCCTACAATTGCCCATTTTAAGATCCTCAGTGCTCATGTTCAACAGCCTTCATATATTTGGTGAAGATCTCAAGACATCTCAAAGACCTCTCTTTGGCTCCCATGAAGCAAGCCCATTTCGCCCTTGAATAGAACTCACCAATGGCATACTGTTCAGGTTCTTGAGGGTGGTTCTCAAACATGGTTCCTATCCGTTTAGCCGGTGAAGACCGCACACGTGGGATGCTCGGTCATGCTCATGCTTCATCGCCTAAGACCTGGGCATCGCCATCTTCCACAGCGTCACCGTCGGCCTCTTCCTCGGAGGCGAGGGGTCCCAACCGGTCAACCGGTGTTCGTGGTGGTTATCAGGAAACAGCGAAAGCTGAAAGCCACGGCAGTTGGTTTGGAATGTCCAACCCTGACCATCGCATGGAATAGTTGTATACATTCGGGCCATGAATGGGGTAAACGGTAAATGTATATATATACCAGGACCTCAACCACCTAAGTGACCGAACCAACCAGGGAATCAAGTTCGGTCACTGGGAAGATCCAGGTATATAACGGCCATCCATGGATGGTTGTGGCCAGATCGGTCGAAAGAGATGTCATCGGATTGCTGAAAGATGGCCCATGGAGAAAAGCCCGCTGGTCTTCGACCGCCCGAGGGAAAAAACACAAGTTGATTGTTTTTTTGATGATGCTTTATGTTGTTGGAAGTAGTGTAAATGTAGCGATTTCAATTACAGAGCCTTTCCTGTGGATCCATTGTGAGGAACCTGTGGGGAGGCTTCACTTTGCGCCAGCGTGCCAAGTTCCCCCCAGTTGCTGTCTTCATGTCCTATAGACCATCCAGGTATGGACGTCCAGTTGCTTGCATTAGGGTGATAAAATCGATAAAATGCTAAATGCATGCATGCATTTATTCCATCTTATTCCATACATGGATGGTCTGTGTGTGGACATGGCCTCAACTTCAGTAGGTGGATCGTTCCGCAGCACCATGGCCATGTATCCCACTTGGCTCCCTTTAAAAAAAGGCGACAAACACTAACACTGTAACATTAAATTATTTGACATCAGCGATGACCGAAGAGAGAACTCAAACTCAAACACATCAAAACACACATGCTTGCATGGTAACATTGTCAGAACATCCTCCATATCTCTTTCATCAGCTGTTCCCATCTCAGGCTCTGAGTAAGGCGCACCTCGTGTGTGCCCCCGTGGTGTGTAGAGTTCAGCCCCGGAAGGATCATCCATGCGCGATCTTCGTGCCTGGCATTAGGCCGGCTTTTTTCCATGGCAGGGAGGCCCGGCATTTGCTGACATTTTGGCCTTCAGGCACCCACGAAATCGACGACCGTTGCGCGTAGTATTGCTGAAACTCCCAGTGCGACTGTCCTTACCTTGCTTCCTCCGGATGAAACCGATGGTTTCCTTCGTGCCGTGTTCATGGAAAAGTGGGAGCCACCCAACCAAGGAGTGTTTGGTCGGCTTTGTTGCCGGTTTTATGAGGTGAGCACAGGGCATGTTTGCATGCAGGAAGCAAGGTTCTCGCTCCAACTACCCCTGGCATCAGCGAAGCTGTTGTTTGGTGGGTGACAACAAAGTTCTACACTCTGCCTGCTCAAGAGAGATGTACAGCACGATTCAACGATTTCGAACGCACGGAAAAGCAAATTGATACCAGGTGAATAGACGATGCAGAAGAAGAAGAGGAAGAACAAGAATAAGAAGAGCACACGAGAAGATATTGGAAAGACATAACAAGCTCGAGCCATTGTTCAAGTATACCCGTACTAGTATATCCTAGTCACTTGATTCTTGCCTTTCTACTTGTCTCCTGTGGACTGCACCTACCGCTTGCAGAGATCAGGTTAGTTCATGCATTTTTGCCAGCACCAAGAGTGTGGATTGCAGAGTTTGCTAATCTCAGGGCTTAAAGCAAGTCTGAAAGATATTGTGTTGCCTGCCAGGTGAGCCATAAGAACCAAAAGCAGAAGACCAAAACCCCTTAGTGCACATGTTTGTTCCAACATGTTCCAACCAAACAGACCATCCACACAAACCATCCAGAACCATCCAGCACCAACCAGCTCTCCAGCTCTGGGCACCTTCACACTCCAGCTTTCATCCTAGGATGTGAGGTCTTAGCCTCCGAGCCGCTGATGGGTCAAGACAAATGGCTGGGAGGATCTATCACCCGCGGGGAAACCGCGCGTTCGCCTGGTTTACGGGCTGGGTGGGCATGACAGTGTTAGTTTTGATAGTTGAAATGAGTTGAATGAAGATAGACAGCGGATTGTTGCAAGAACACGGGATCCAGTTTCTGTCAACAGCGCTACTTCCGACTCAGGAGTCATGTGCTTTGGATTGCTTTGGTCATTTTATGTGACTTTGATTCTTTGATTCTATATTTGCCAGGTTCACTTTTTTTCGTTGCCCAGACTTGCCCAGTCTTCAACCAGACCAGACCGATAGGGGTCACGAGGAGTGCAATCGCTCTGTGGGAAGTACATCTATGGCGTGCCGGGCAAAGCCAAGCAGGTCCTGAGCTCCTTGACTTCAGGTCACACTTGAGTCTCTCTCGTGTGCACCTTTAGAGGGAGACCGACCAATGAGTTGTTTTTTTGGGGTCTATCCCAGACACTCCATGGGACTGCCGTATATGCCGATCAGTTGGGGTGGTTTTGGGGGTCAACTGTAGGTAAATATGCCACACATGGGGTGTTTGGGGCTCGTTGGAGGTCTCCCCTTCTCGCACCACGGCGGCCTGACGGTGCTTCTGGAACCGGCCGAAGCGCGTGGGTTCCAGGGCGGGGCGCAGGGCGTGGACCAAGGGATGGGGATGGTGGATTTTGGATTATTTGGCTTCGTTGTGCCAAAAGAAAGGAAAACAACACGATTCCCGAAGCAGTTGCACTGCACTTGCTGATGGTCCGGGCCTTTTCCGGGTCCTTTCCTTTTGAAGTGAAAGGGCACTTGGTCCAAAAAGTGGGGCCAAAAGGATCACCAAGCGGCAGACGTTAGTGGAAGAATTTGATAGTTTCTCGGGCCTCAATAGGATCGGTTGCACTGCTTTTTTGTGCAGGGGAACTGAGACATAGCTCAACAAACGTACTGCCAAGAGGAAACAGTCATTGTCTCAAGATCCATGGCTTCGCCTCCTCAATCTGTGAAGCCAATCGGACATACATGGGCCATCATGGGCCCAGGTAGCCCAAGTGATGAATGAATCTGCAAGAGCGGCCAAACTCCATGGGCACACCATCTCAGATTTTTCAATCATATCGTATCCAAATATATGCAATAGCCATAAGAGAGGATTTACCGTAGGATTAGGTGCTGGATTATATTACAGTATATTGCTACCCGTTACCTCGATCAAGATGCTTTGGCTTAAATGGGCCAGGAACAGTCTACGTACAAGTGATCGGCCAAAACTGAATCCTGGCATTCTCCTGTGCATTTTCAGCCCATGAATGGAGATACTAGACTGGTTTGCTTCAGCATTTCAGCAAGGGAGTGCCACGGCAGTTTGGCGGTGTGTAAGCAGTTTGGTGGTACACCAGTTGATCACTTGGTCACTTGGGCTTCAATGTGAGGAATTGAAATCGAGACAGGGAAGGTGGACACTTGGCTGAGATAGGGAGGGGATGTTTTGCAGACTTCGCACTTCCAGGTTTCTTTGGATAGATCAGGAAAGATTTATATAATGATTTCAGGTGGGAGATATGTTGGTGTGGCATTTGTTTGGTTGGGGTGAACCGTCCTTTTTATGCTGTTATGAGTTAGGACTGAAGTCACTTCGCCTCGTCGAGGTGTTGGAGTGGCGGCGTTCTGGTGTTTGGGGTGCCATGGGGTGCCACGCCATCGCTCGTTGCGATGGGTGCATCTCAATTAAGGCTTTCACCCCATGAATCACATGAAGTCCACAGACCGGAACCCCACGGAACCTGCGAAGACCATGGGGAGACTTTTGCGAAGCACCATGGGGTCGATGGGCGGGTGGGACATGAAACCTCATGAAGACCTCAGATCTGCTGGGTCGACGACCAGAGAGACTATAAAGTATAAAAGCATAAAGTATAAAAGTATAAAAGTATATATACCCCTAGGAGTCAACGTTGAAGTTTAACTTCGTAGTACACAACGGTTGAGTTTCACTGACAACGTTGATGTTTTCCCTGAGCGATGTTCCTGACCCGTCCCACACAGGCTCGCGCTGAGGTCGCAGGCAT